>CM021108.1:225394908-225459734 GCA_007115665.2 Sequoiadendron giganteum | reverse complement strand
TAATTGGCCTATTCTATGTTGTTTGACCCTTCTTGAATTCACTTGCTCCCTTTTGTTTCATTAAAAGATCCCTATCGGCAAAGACATGGTAGAAGTCTTCCCGAGATGTGTTATCATTAACATGTATTGGTTGCAGATAGTCGGCGGGACTTTGCAGAATGTTTCGGCAACTAAAAGACTCATACCGGCATATGTTGGAGCATCGTCATAACATCACACCGAACTTAGTAAGTCTTGCCGACTGGAATATGGAGGGGTCGTTTCGGCCTAACTAATAAGTATCGGCATGAAGTCATAGCGACATCCTTATGTCTTGCCAATTGACTTATATGCAAAATATTTCGATGTGACTTAAAATCTTCGGGGAGAGTCTTGGCGAGGTCACATTTGTTTTGCCGAACTTGATGTAAGGAAATCTTGGGACTGTTGGAAAAGGTATTGGTGTCTTGCTGACTCGAAATATATACCGATGGAGATATGTATCGCTAAGAAAAGGATCCTTCGGCGTAAGCTTCATCGAGGTTCAAATGTTACATCGACAAAGTGGTTTGAGGTAAGTCTCACCGAATGAAAGAAGTCTATGGAGATGTTTTCGGTAAGACATTTGATATCGGTATGAGTCTTCCCGAAGCTTTATTGTCTTGCCGAAAATATAATTTCAGTTATAGTTTTTCGGTGAGACAGTTCAGAGGATATGCCGAAGTGTTAAGTTTTCGGCCAGAACGGTAAAGTTTCTTGGTAACCACAGTGTGAAGGGGATGTATATCGGTGTGAGATGGTGGAATCTATGTGATGTCTCCCTGACTCAGAATGTTATGATGACATGTAAAATGGAGTAGCAGTTGTCATATTTGGAGTCTGAATTTTGATAAGACTATACTTTTGTCTTGACGAAAGGATGTGATAGACGTTGAATATGATTTCGCCCCAGATTTGAAAATCTCTTACCGAAGGGACATCTGATGCGACAGTGCCAGTTTCAAATTGATGTTCGTTCATGTTTCATTAATGGCGCGACGAAATAATACAGTAGGAATTGAATCATTTCTTTTATCCGAAATGATTGCAGAAGAGTTGGTGTGAGAAGCAGAGAACCAGGGCTATTCTCAATTTGAAAAGCTCAAAGTATAAGACTGTAAGTGATTATTTCTTGGCTCTTGTGTTTTCGATTATATAAATTTTAAAAATGGAGTCCTCTGGTTCTGGAAAGGGTAAAGGTAGAAAGCTGGCTGTGACCAACTCATCAAAAGGAAAAAGGCAAAAGGTTGATATAGAACAGGAGGGCGTTGAGAGAAGATTAAATCAGGATCTTATTGACCAACTGCCTGGCTCGGGCCCAAAAGCAAGGAGATCTGCACAGCTTAGGGCTGAGGTAGATAAATTGGATGACAAATGTAAGTTCATAGGTGATGTCTGGACTGCAATTAGGGGTTACGAGCTTTTCAATTTCCATTATCATAGAAGGCACCGTTTTGAACCAGTTTGCAACCCATGGAAATTGAATGTGGGGAAATTGGTATGCCCTAATGTCTTTGTGAATACGGAATTGGTAAAACTTCTTGCTGATAACTATGATCCAAAGCATAAGGCTATATGTGACCCATCCGGAAAGCCACAGATACATGTATCCCGAGAAGCCATAGGTGAAGTTTTCAAGCTAGAAGGGTTTTGTAATGAGGAAATCAATTGTGAAGAGTTGGAGAAAGAATTTTCATGAATGGATACAACATATAAGGGCTAGAGGTTGCCTATTCATAGGATTAAAAAGGGTAACAGTTCAGAACCATTACAAGATTCTGAGGGGCCTCCTTATCATGTAGATTTGTTTGAATCTTATATGAAGTATACATATTTTTCAGTATGTCAAGTATTGGGAATGGATGCCCCAGAGCTCATGTCAATTGTGCCAATGGTTATCATAGCAGACATCCAGTATCACAACTCTAGGCCATTTGATTATGCTTCATATATTTCCAAAGAGCTTGATTCAGGGTTGATAGCCATAAAGAGTGGAGCTTCTATTGTTCATTTAAGGCATTATTCACTACTGATGCACTTAGTGTTGTATTATGGACAAGAGTTGGGAGTATGGCCATCAGAGATGAAGATTTCTCAGGTTGGAAAAGAGGGTGAAGCATTGCCTATTCAATTGTGGACTGCTATTTGGGATAGCAGGTTTGTTAACTCTAGTTTCATTCATTTTGAAGAATATTTTGTGAAAAATTTATACAAATTGTATAGACATCCTTGTAATTACTCATTAACCCCTGAGATTAAGAGGTTTCTTCGGCCAAAGGATTTCAATGGGCCAATTGATCATAATTGGGGTGATTGGTACTGTTTGGAGGGAGCCACAATGATTAGGGTGTATGGGTTTGAGGATACTCCTTTTATTTTACCAAGGACAATTCCAAATAGAATTGCTTATTTGGAGATTGTTAGGCAATTGGACTTTAGTAATGTGATGCTTTTTAGTTCATATGGGAAACAGGCTTTCATGCCTAGCACATTATGTTTTGGTGATTTCACTGTGTTAGCAAAGGAAGGATATAATTCAATTCTTGATAAATTGTTGCAATACGATATGAAAAGGGGACCACCTAGGAAGGATTTTGATCCTGAGGGGTATATCAACTCAGCTAAGGAGAGGATTAATTTTGGGAAGTATCATCATGTGCCTTATCTTTTTGATGATATGATCAGAAATCTGGATGAGGAAGAAGCTGAAGATGTGGTTGAGAGTTATAATCAGGGACTACAGGATACAGGATATTTGTCTTTTGGAAGTGAAGACATTCCAGCGTGTAAAGTACCACAGGGTATAACAGAGAAGATGTCTAGACAGAGGACTCAGAAATATGTTTGCCCGGTTAGGGAACAGAGTCTGGAGACAGGAGATATTGATGTGAGGCATAAGGAGTATAGGTCATTTGTTTCAGATAATGAATTTATAAACTCTCCAGAATTTAAATCATTTTTGTACAAACAGAAAGGAAAAGAAATAAGGGAAGGAGTTGGTTCAATCACTTCTGGGAATGAGGAGCAGCTTCTGGACCAATTACGAAGATGTGTAGATGAGGAAATGGCAAATATGACTCCTGAAAAGGGGAGGAAAATGTTGGAGTAATGATTTTCCTGGTCTTGATTTAAATTTTGCATTAGTATTTGATAGTTTTCTAAAGGATACTAACACTGTGCATAAATTGGATAAGGATAAGGTAATGGAGGTATATGCAGGATCGAAATTTAACACTGATGAAGGTTCATTAATGATATGGGCTTTGTACCCATCTCATAGGAAATCAGTGGTGATTGATACTGAAAAGGCATTTGGTCATGTCATGACCTTAAAGGTTGGAGAGGTAGACCCTGTGGTTACTACAGAAATTGGTATTGATATTGCAAAATTGAATAAAGCACAGATTCAGGCGTTGATAAGGGAACGAGAGATGTATAAAGCAAGTAATGAGAGACTGCTCAGAGAGAATGATAGGTTGAAAGATTTGGTAGGTGTTCCTGCAATGCCAACCAAAATGCTTACTCAAGGAGAAAGTTCCCAGATAAAAGAACATTGGGTTGGATCGAGTGCTTATAATCAAGGAAGGTATGATGCTATTACAACAATTGTAAAAAAGTGGCAGGTCAATTTGACATCTTGGCTAAATCAGTTGTGGGGAAGGTTTTCGTCTACTATGAATGCAATAAAAGAGCATGAGAGGATGAAGGAACGGGTAATGGATAAATTTCAAGAATTGACCATGCGTAACGAGGTTGGTAGTACTGCAACTGAAGGAGCAAACAATATTATCAGTCATCATCAGAAGTTTTATGATGAGTTGCTCGGGGACAAAAATGGATTGACTGAAGCTGCTAATACAGTTATGGTTACACTTTTGATGCTAAAGGAGAAGTCAAGGATGCTGCTAGGTGGAGGAACGAGTGTGGTGCGATGCTGAAAGAGGTTATGAAGACATCCTCTGCGGAAGATACATCTCTAGAAGACGTGAGTGAGCAGGTGGAAGATATGATTAGAATGGAAACCGCAATTCGGAATTTCGTTGAAGATGCGGATACTTTTAATCGTCAAGATTACTTGGATTACCTTGCTACAACTCACTTATGGTTAACAAGGGCTTAATTGTCTTCATAGCTTTTCGTATTCTGTTTAATCTTATTTTCTGAAGGGACGCGTCCTTTCATATTCTGCATGTATAAAAGCCGCTTTCAAGAGACATTTTGTAGTAAAGTAAGAGTGGTAGCATATGTAAATGATGGAGATATCAAAAGAACAAAATTTTAATATAATGGCGTGACATTTTCTGGCATCAGTTGTTTATGGTAATGATTGATTAGTATTATTGAGGTTGTCTCCTTATTTTGTGTTTCCTGGTTGTTTGGATTTATGTAAACAAGTTTTTACATCATTCATCAATGCACATTTGTTGTATTCGTATGATCAATTCATTGATTCTTTCCAGCAAAGATTAAAATTCTTTGCGTTGATCATAATAAATAGGGAATATAAATTGGGATTATTAAGAAGAAACTCAGTGATCATAAATGGTATGTTTATACAAGTTGTAAACCAAATAAAATACTAAACAGCTTGAATGTTTGCCAGTAAAATAAACCCGTCTTTGAAATTTTCTTGACTCTGTAAATCCCATAAGGCACTAGTCTTACTTCTCAGTTTAGGTTTCATTCACATTCTCCATGCTTGTTAAGTTTTTAGTTTATCCTTTTCAAATATTGGTATGTAGTAATCATTAAATCCATTGTTAATTCATTTCAGAATTGCCATTGTAGATTAATTGAATAAGATTGAACTTTCCTGAGTCAATTAGGTATACCCACCTAGGTTCAGCATTACCTAAAGAGTAGAAGGTTGAGTCTTCTTAACCTTGTTTGTTACCCTAAAGCGTATCAAGAAGTTGGCATCTTCGTGAGGCATCTAGCCTGCATTTTTTGAGAGTCACATTGCTTCAATCCAATATTCATCTTTGCATGCTTCATTGACATTACTTGGCTCAACCTTTGAAATTAAAGTATTCTTCTGCAATTCTTCTACAATTCTTCTCCTAGTCTGGACACCTTTGTTCTTATCTCCTATAATCTAATTTTTTGAATGATTTAATATCACATACCTTGGAGTCTTAGAGTGTTCTTGAATTTTAGGCTCTTGTGATCTCTCTTATGTACTTTCACTAGTCTCTCCTTCTTCTTGATCTTCTTGATTCACTAGAATGATCTGAACTTGATTTAAAGTCTGACTCTTTGTTAGCGATATCACTCTGATCATCAGAATCATATGCACAGGTTCTCGGGGGTCTAGCAATGTCTTCATCAACCTTAATGTTTGCAATTTCAAGCATTTTCTTCAATCTCTTGTTGTAGCATCGGTAGGCCTTACTCCTAGTATAATAATCAAAGAAAAATTCCTTCATCACTTCTAGAATCAAACTTTCCTATACCTTTATCTCTCCTGATATATAATTTACTCCCAAATATTTTGAAATATCTAATAGTAGGCTTATGACCAAACCATACTTCAAAAGGATTCTTACCAGTATTACCTTTGATTTATACCTGGTTAAGGATATAAATAGCAGTACTCATAGCTTCTCTCCAATGGGTATGAGGGACATTTCCTTCCAACATCATAGTTCTAGCAGAATCTTGAACTATCCCATTTTTCCTTTCCACAACTCCATTTTTTTGAGGGGTCCATGGTGTAGATAGTTGTCTTTTTATCCCATGTTCTTCACAAAAATAATTAAACTCACCAGAAGTAAATTTTCCACCTCTATCCAATCTTAGACACTTAATCTTCAGACCTATCCTTGTCTCAACCATAGCCTTAAAGATCTTGAACTTTTCTAGAGCTTCATATTTCTCCCTTAAGAAATTAACCCACATCATCCTAGAGTAATCATCAATAAGCAACATGAAGTACATGTAACCTTGCAAAATTTTGATTCTAGCAAGACCACACAAGTCAGTAAGCACAAGCTCCAACAATTTATTTGAACAATGATGTTTTCTATGAAATTAAATTCTAGATTTTTTTCCTGACATTCCTTACATGGGCATATGCAGGATCATCATGGAAAAAATAGGCCCTTAAGTGGCCTTAAAATTTAGAAAAATCAGAGTTAGGACACTTGATGTAAAAATTTGAATAAGTTAACTATATTATTTCAAAAATGTGTAATAATAGAATTTGTTGCAAATTGAATCTAGTTTCTAAACTACTAGGTTTATTTTTATTTAAAAAAAATCTATTTGAAGAAAATTTGAAATTTCAATGTAGTAGTACTTAAATTTCAAGGAAAAAATAAGAAGTAGGTGTCTGTCTGACCACCCTAACCACAATAAAATGATAATATTGTTTTATAGTATTTTAGATATAAGTAGAAGACTCATGTCCCGATGTGATGCATATTTTTTTGTTATTTTTTTCCAAGAAAATAATTAATTATGATTTGTTTAATACAACTTTTAAAAAATATAAAAACTCGTACGTCTGACCACCTTAACTTGGTAAAAAATTCATGAAATTCAATTCTTGTTTTTTTAATCCTATAGTATGTGAAGCATAGAATGTGATGCATGTTTCAGATTCAAAATATGTGATACCCTTTGAAAGATATAGACGTTTTTCAATCAGCCTATCAAACAGGACTTTAGTCATAATTAAAATAAAAAAAGAATAATAATTATTTATTAAATTCAAAATAAAGAATAATTTATATTGGTGGAAAGCCAAGAATATCCTTTAAAAACCCTTTTTGTTTCATTAATTTTGGGTTAAAAAAAAGTCGCCAGCCACATGGGCCATCATATCACTTACATATCGCAACTTTGTGGCCCATCATGATCCTGCATATACCCACATATGGTATTATTAGGCTTCACCAACTTAGGAAGATCTCACACAGCATGTGAGGAACTTATCTTGATAATATTGTCAAAGTTTACATGACACATTCTTCTATGACACAACAAACTTTCATCAACTTGAGCAATTAGACAAATTTTACTAGAAACATTGAGATGAAAGATGTTAGCATTTTTTTTAGTACCTAAAGCAATCACATTTCCAAAACTTTCTAGTATGCTACATTTTCCATCTTTGAATTGAAGATTGTATCCCTTATCAACCATTTTTCACACACTTAGAAGATTATCCTTCAAACCTTCAACATAAATAATATCATCAGTATTATGCTTACCATCAAAATAAATACATCCTCTACCACAAATTATACTACCATTGTTATCACCAAATATTGCAACACCACCATCATACTTATCCAGGCTTAAAAATGTACTTTCATCACCTGTCATGTGATGTGAACATCCACTGTCAATTACCCATTAATCTTTTTCTTCAACTCGAGGAACTAGAGCTTTCTCCACATTTGTACAACTAGCAAATTCAGTAGACATTGGATTATTTTCCTTGATAGCAATAAATACAAACTCATCTTCACTTACATTCCCTTTGTCAACTTCGTCATTTGTCATACCTTCATTAGTAGCATAGTAACACTTCTTTTAAAATTTAGGCTTGTAAGGTCTTGGCTTAGGAAATCTTTCTAGACACCTTGATGCAAAATGACCTATCTTGCTGCAAGAAAATAATTTAAAAGGAATCTTTCATTTATAGTTACCTTCTACTCTGGATTCCCTTTTGACAATAAGTTCTTCAAGATCATTCAATTCTCTTTCTTCTTCTTCCATTTAACTTTCACTCAAATCATATCGTTTCTTTTCTCTCCTAGAAGTAGTAGCTTTAAATGCATATTCTATCTTCGAAGGGGCATCACAAAATTCACTCAACTCAAAAGCAGTAAGTTTACCAACCAACATATCTCTAGTTATATTTGTCATAGTTCGGAGCTCCTCAATGGTTGCAACTTTGATTTTGTATGCATGAGGGAAGGATCTAAGCACTTTAGCAACAATCTATGATTCATCCACCTATCCACCAACACATCCAATACCACACAAAAGTTCATTCCCTCTTTGCATGGAAGTAGCAATATTCTCATCATTACCCATTTTCAATAGTTCATATTTTCCTTTTAGACTCTGTAGCTTAGCCATATTCATATTAGCATTGCCTTCATTTAAAGTTTCCAAATTTTTCCAGATCTCATAAGTAGTCCTTAGCTCCATAACATTCATCATCTCAGAATCAATCAAAGTACTCAATAATGCTTCCTTAGCTCTAATGTTATATTCAAAATCCCTAATCTTAGCAATAGTAGTATGATCATTCTGAGGAATAACATACCTATTATATGTAATGTTCTAGTAGGATTCACCAATTCATCTTAGATGTCACTCCATTTGAGTCTTCGATGGAGAATAATTTATTCCATCAAATCTCAGAGTATCCTTCTTGTATGTCACCATCCCGAATCACCTCAAGCTATTAAACTTATTCCAAGGAACCTGCTCTAATACCAATTGTTGGAAACACAAGGGTAGGTAACTGAGAGGGGGGTGAATCAATTGTCACAAAATTTTAGACTTATTAAACTTATTAACCTTTATTCTTAGATCTGATTAATAACAGTGAAAGCATGAATCAACAACACATCAGAAACATACATAACACCAATATTTTTGCGTGGAAACCATGTTAGGGGAAAAACCACAGTGGAGGTTAATCCACAAGTTATACCTTGTTAAAAGTATAAGAATAATATATGAGGAATTCACATGCATTCAGGCACACTGCCTAGAGCTCACTTCTCAAAGGAAGACTCATTGTCTTATAGAAAAATTCAGATTAAATCCATCTAAATAATTTGAATTGAGAAAGTAGCATCTGTGAATTCCTGAGTATAGTTTTGGTTAAGCACATGAAAACTTCTTCACTTTATTTCACTCTTCTTTACACTCTTCTCTGCCTTCAAATGATTTGAACCTATTTCTCACATAACACTCACACACTTCACATTTCACATACATATCAAATGAAGAAACAATCACTTATATATATCCGCAACATGAAATTGCATTGCTTCATGTCGGCTCCAACAAAATAATAGAATGAATGCAAACTATCTACCCAAAAAAAAAAATATTATCAATGTGCATCAACCAAGGTCAACCACAACATAGTAGAGACCCAAAAAAATATTCTTGAACACAAAACACCTTCAAAGATTCTTCCTCGAAGATCCACAACACGCTTCAAACATCTTTTCGGCCATGAACATGAAAAACATGAACATGCAAGAGAAAATATCAGATCGTGAGCACAATGATCAATGTGGATGTGCAACACAGATAGAACATGATCTAGATACATCCATGAAAACCACAATAACATACAAAACAACTCTTATTATCAGATACACATTATCTTCTTCCATGAACACCATTTGCAGTAAAAGAATAGCTGACAAAACACATACACTTATAACTTGCTCAAATATTCATGTGCACCTCTAAATCTTTCATAGTAGAAACTAGATAGGATTGAAAAAAACCCTTTAATCCAAAACATCACACTATCAACATATTGAACTTTCTACCATACTGATCATCACAATGTCACAGACAACCTTTAGCATATTTTATTACAATTTTCTTAATATCCTTGACATATATAGTCTTAAAGACATTAATGCTAATAGTGTTGACATCAATGTCAACCACATATCAACAACGTGACCACAACATCCAGCAATATTTGCATACACACTCCACGATCTGAGGGAAAACTTGGAAAGATAGCTTGAGAAGAGCTAAGAGAAGTGATTCAACTTGAATATGGGGATTGATTTATTTGAATGTTTTCATTTTGTTCCATTCATTTGATTTTTTTCTTATTTTAGATTACGATTTTAGCTTAGATAGTGTTGTGGTTGTCACTTAGTCTATGCTACCTGATTTTTCCCATCTTACATTGGTGAACCTGATGTGAATGTATGTTTTTTTGTAAGAAAATTTGTGTTTCTTTTTTGTTTTTTCCATGTAACAGGTTTGTGTGATGCAACTGAGATGCACAATGATGTAACTGAAAGATACTATGATACAATTGTTAGGAGGGAATCCATTTTTGAAATAACAATGCATTTTAGAAGTGCAGTGACACATCTGAAGGTGGGATATTTGAATTTAAAATAGCGACACAACTATCCAAAACAACGCATTAAAATGACACATTTTTTAACCTAAATGACACAATAGCCTGTTAGGTATAAATATTTATGTTTTCATTTTTCTTTGAATTTTCCTTTTGAATTCTCATTAGAATAGGGTTTTTGGTGTGCTAATCATCTCTTTTCAGCATGTGGTGTATTATTTATGGGGTTTCAAAACTATTGCTTTAGAAACAAAAATCAAGCTTTTCATCATTCACTTTAAGGATAATCAATTTCTATTTTGTTTGCTTACAACAACAACAAATTGCATCAAATTTATAAGGTTAAAATGAACATGCATTTTTCATTCATAAAGGTTTAAAATGAATAAAAATATACATATCCTCACTCATGAGTTTTAAAATGAACATGCATCACACACCATTGGATTAAAAAAAACCCCAGTGTTTGTTTTATCCTAAGAAAGGGTTAAAATTAACAAGTGTTTGTAGTGTCTTGTGGTTTGCACTGTGCCATTGGATGCATATTTTGTTCTCTCACACCACTTGGTGATCTTGAGAATAAAAAACATTCCTTCTGTACTTGTACAATCACCCATACATTTTGATTTGGATTTAAAATGAACATCCCCATGTGAGTGTGAGATAAATGCATTGTGTATGCTCTCTCCTTATACCTTGTGCAATCTAGGAGATCAAAAACAATGTACTTGTATCTCTTTTGTTTACCTTTAGAGGGGCCTACCTCGAAAGAGGGAATGACTCTAACCGGTTTTTCACTCAAGCCAATATATAAAAAGATGAGTCTAAACTATCAAGTCCTCGTGGTATATAGGCCTTAGTTGTATAGTGTCATTCATAATGAGGTACTACCATAATAAGTATAAGGGCACCTAGTAGGAGTGATTAAAGCCTTAAGTGTATTTTTGGATGCTTGCAAGGTGCCACGTCCTTGAGTATTCACTAAGAACCATTATTTTAGTGGCCAAAACCCCATTCACTTTTTGGTGTAGAAACGGTCACTTTGAAGCTGCCCTACATCTTCATAGATTCAAGTGTAGAGGCAAAAATTCCTCTTTGGGGAATGAGACTTTGTGTTTCTAATAAGTGTGTTTTGTGTTAGGGGTAGCCAGTGTCACCAAGTCTCTAGTTGTCTGACTTGTTTAAGTGGTTGGAGAAATCCAACTAGAGACTCAATAGGTGGTATCCATTTCCAGCTTAGGGGGTGCATTATTCAAATTGACACCAACAATTTTCACACTCAAAATCAGACCAAAAAAAGTGTTTGTGACTGTTTTCTATGTTTTCAAAACTTCATCTCACAAAATCTCACCAAAACCAATCAAAAACCCATTTGAAAACTAGTCCAAAACATCAAATTTTGAAAACAAACTCTCTATTCACTATAACTACTTGAAATAGGCCCGCAACTACTTTCTGAACCACAACTGATAAAAACATGCCCACAACTCCAGTTCTATGCTGTATTTTTTTATCGGAAAACCATAATTGATATCCTGAACCACAACTTTTTAACACAGTGCAACAACTACTAATATGAACCACAACTGATTATCAAAAACCCACAACTGAAATGACACATGTCTGAGAAAAATAATGATGCAATTGCTTGATTACCAAAAATTTAAAAAATCCTTGTCCAAAATTCAATCAATTCATCTTGGTAGTGATCTTGACTTCTACTCCAGAGACTTGTAGAGTTCTACCAATCCATTCCAACACTCCAATTTAGGATTACATTGCATTCTAGGATGCTTTCCTCATCCTTTTTCCTTGCATAAATTAATCCTAGACCTTAGGTTGCACTTATTACTAAGCCTTTGGACAATCCATGGTTGCTTATCCAATTTTTCATTGACCTTCATCTTTTATTTTATCAACCTTTGTCATTGTCATCTTGGTCAACACTTGATTCTCAAACTCGTGTCCTAGTTTAGACTCCCTTTGTCAAAACCATTACATTGGTTATCACAAAGGTCAATGACATTTGGGTTAGCTATCTTTTACCTACAACAAATTGGTTATCATCCTTATTCTTAAATCTTAAGGCTCATATCCTTAGTGTCATCTTGTTGGTCTCATTTAGCTTCACACAATACCCTTTGACCATAGAATCAGTATCATCCAATCACTCCTTAATATTAGACTTTGCACTTTGCATCCTTATATCCTAAAAACACAAAAACATAGGTTAATTTCATCTCAACCTTAGTTGCACCACTACCTTTGGTCATTAACTTATTATCATTTAGTCACCTTATCGCTATCCTTGATCATTATTTAATCCAAATTTGGTGTCCTTTTGCATCCATTAATTTCATTTAGCTTTATTTAGCTTCATCCTTTGGTCATCATCCTTGCATGATCACCTTGCATCCTTATATTCAAATAAATCCCAAAAACATAGTTTAGCTTCATTGTCACCTTGCATAATGACCTTCCAACTTGCAAGTCTTACATGGTTGAAACAAGGTCATGAACTAAAAGACAGGACATGGATTCATTAAATGGCCCCTTTTCTAGTCCACATCATGATAGCAACTTTGGATCAAACTCAAATCAATCCACTCCACAAAAAGAAACACCATAAAGAGACCCAACCAACATATTGGAAAACCTAAGTCCAGATAAATTCAACAAGAAAATGACTCCCAAAGAGATTGAAAGAGCTTACCAATACCCAAGGATTTCATGCATGGTTGATGAGCTTGTTAGTGCCGATCCTAATAGATTCTCTTATGCACTAGCCAAAAATGTTGCTAAAATCCCTCGAGGCTTTGATGTCTCAACAATTGTAGAATTAGATACTCAAAACACAATTGCATTAGGGATTCCATATTCACAAAAAATGTCAACTATACCACTTGGGACAACAACACACATGGCAGACACTACCACACATAACCCAAGTATCTCCACACTTGGAAACAAGGTGACCCATGTGACAACACAAGGAAAAAGTTTTCCATTTGGTAGCACATCAAATTCCATGGGTAAGACCTTCACAAATCATCATTTTGATAATACAAACCAAGCTCCCACACCTTTACTTCAAAACATGAATCAAGGTTCCTCATCAAATCAAAATCTACCAAAAAAGTCTAGGAGAATTCACATTCTCCCATGAAAAATCCCTAATCATAACACCAATGAAGGGCCCACTCCTACATTATAAGGACCTACATTATAAAACACCAATCAAGGATCTACATTTTCAAATACCAATCAAGGATCCACACCATCTTTGCAAAATGTGAATCAAGAACCAGCCTTTCAAAACCAGGATACAAATCAAGGGCCGACATTGTAATTTAAAAATGCCATACCTAATACAAAAAATGATTTTTGGAACCAATTCAAATGACAATTTCACTCCAAACCAGGATAATACCAATGTAGTGTTTGCATAATATCAACAAGGTAACCAAGGTCACATGTCACAAAATGCCAATCCCTATCCAAATCCAGCATATGACCTCAACACCAACATCATAACACCAAATCAAACAAACACAACACCATCCCTTGTCGATACATTGATGCAACAAATACAAGCCATCCAATTGTAACAAATGACAAACATGCAATTGGGGACCAACAAGAAAACTTATTCCATGGAGTAATTATGACCCTATACATTTGAAAAAAATCTATACATGCCACCCTTTCCCCCACACTTCACAACACCAATTTTACCCAAATACAAAGTGAACTGTAGATTTTGGAGATAAAGCTCCCTTGCACTTCTAGGGTTCTGCACCTAAAAGGAGAAAGGAATCCCACAAAAGATCTAGGGGTTTAATAAAAAATAATGCTAATATGTTTGAAATATGCCTAATTGGAATGTACTAAATGCGATAAACTAATGAAAGAGATGAATTATTAATGCTAAACTAATGAAACACAAGATGTTTGAAAACACATCATGATATTCAGAAAGATAGATTGAATGCAATACAGAACAAGATGGAAATCATAATTAGAAAGAGTTCACATGGAAATTGATAGAGGCTGAGATGAAGACTATAGATGTCTCTGAAATTTTGGAAAATTTAGCTTTTTGGCCAACTAGGACACTTACACCAAGCTGGGTAACTTAGTCCTAGATCTGGGAAACTCCTCTAGAGACCGTTTTAGCCAAATGGGTATCCAAATCTACAAAAATTCTTAAAAACATGTGTATTGAGATTAAGTCTCCACTGTTGGTGACTTAGTCCACTCCAACTCTTCAGAAAATACGAAAGTGGAAACGGAAGCCTATAGCCTCCACTCTTTTCTCTGACTGAAATTTGGATCCAAATCTATGAAATCACCTACAAAATAGAATATAATTTGATTTCTGATGTGGGGTTTTCCTTGGTCAAACCCCTAGTTGGTATATAAACCTTGAAAGAGATAATGAAATCTGCATAAAACCATAGCCCTAAATGTATCTAAGATTATGAAATATGAAGTAAGCTGCAGTCTTATTCTAACATGAAAGAAGAAGATGCATAAAATAAACTAGAATAATGCCAGACTCATTCCAAGAGACCCTAAATCACTTTAGAAGTTAATCTTAATAACATGCAAACCTTCCTTAGGCTAAAAATAGAGAGAAAATGGAAGATGGAACCACTTTGAAAGCAAGTCCTTAGGATTGATTTGATGGCTAGTTGCACCTCCTCACCCTAGATTTCTCAATGATTCTCCATAGGCATCCATAATTAACCCTTTGCAATGTGAGATATTGGACAAAAGGTGACCTTGAAGACCTACAAAAACACTAGTTTGCAGCCCTAAAGCTTCAAATTTGATGTAGATAGACTAATAAATCTTCTTGTGGAAGATTTCCAACACTTGATTCTTGAATGTTTTTGTGGAAAATGACCTAAAAAATTATATTTATAGGCATCACTTGGTGATCTTGAGAATTAAAAACATTCCTTCTGTACATGTACAATCACCCGTACATTTCAATTTGGATTTAAAATGAACATCCCCATGCGAGTGTGAGATAAAGGTGTTGCGTATGCTCTCTCCTTGCACTTTGTGCAATCTGGGAGATCAAAAACAATGTACTTGTCTCTCGTTTGTTTACCTTTAGAGGGGCCTACCTCGAAAGAGAGAATGACTCTAAGTGGTTTTTCACTCAAGCCAATATATAAAAAGATGAGACTAAACTATCAAGTCCTCATGGTATATAGGACTTAGTTATATAGTGTCATTTAGAATGAGGTACTACCATAATAAGTATAAGGGCCCCTAAGCCTTAAGTGGATTTTTGGATGCTCGCAAGGTGCCACGTCCTTGAGTATTCACTAAGAACTATTATTTTAGTGGCCAAAAACCCATTCACTTGTTGGTGTAGAAATGGTCATTGTCACCCTACATCTTCATAGATTCAAGTGTAGAGGCAGAAATTCCTCTTTCGGGAATGAGACTTTATGTTTCTAATAAGTGTGTTTTGTGTAAGGGAGAGCCATTGTCACCAAGTCTCTAGTTGTCTGACTTGTTTAAGTGGTTGGAGAAATCCAACTAGAGACTCATCAGGTGGTATCCATTTCCAGCCTAGGGTGTGCATTATTCAAATTGAAACAAAAAATTTTCACACTCAAAATCAGACCAAAAAAAGTGTTTGTGACTATTTTCTATGTTTTGAAAACCTCATCTCGCAAAATCTCACCAAAACCAATCAAAAACACATTTGAAAACTAGTCCAAAACATCAAATTTTGAAAACAAACTCTCTATTCGCTATAACTGCTTGAAATAGGCCTGCAACTGCTTTCTAAACCACAACTGATAAAAACATTCCCACAACTCCAATTCTATGCTGCATTTTTTTACCATACAACCATAACTAATATCGTAAACCATGACTGCTTAACACAGTGCTCCAACTACTAATATGAACCAAAACTGATTATCAAAAACCCACAACTGAAATGACACATGTCTGAGAAAAATAATGATGCAATTGCTTGATTACCAAAAATTCACAAAATCCTTGTCCGAATTTCAATCAATTCATCTTGGCAGTGATCTTGACTTCTACACCAGAGACTTGCAGAGTTCTACCAATTCATTCCAACAGTTCCATTTAGGATGCTTTCCTCATCCTTTTTCCTTGCATAAATTAATCATAGACCTTAGGTTACACTTACCTTTCATATTTCAGACATAGGAAGATTACTAAGCCTTTGGACAATCCATGGTTTTCTATCCAATTTTTCATTGACATTCATCTTTTATTTTATCAACCTTTGTCATTGTCATCTTGGTCAACACTTGATTCTAAAACTTGTGTCCTAGTTTAGACTCACTTTGTCAAAACCATTACATTGGTCATCACAAAGGTCAATGACATTTGGGTTAGCTATCTTTTACCTACAACAACTTGGTTATCATCCTTTTTCTTAAATCTTAAGGCTCATATCCTTAGTATCATCTTGTTGGTCTCATTTAGCTTCACACAATACCCTTTGACCATAGCATCACTATGGTCTAATCACTCCTTAATATTAGACTTTTCACTTTGCATGCTTATATCCCAAAAACACAAAAACATAGCTTAACTACATCTCAACCTTAGTTGCATCACTACCTTTGGTCATTAACTTAGTATCATTTAGTCACCTTATTATTATACTTGATCATTATTTAATCCACATTTGGTGTCATTTTGCATCTATTAATTTCATTTAGATTTATTTAGCGTCATCCTTCGATCATCATCCTTGCATGATCACCTTGCATCCTTATATTCAAATAAATCACAAAAACATAGTTTAGCTTCATTGTCACCTTGCATTACCTTCCAACTTGCAAGTCTTACATGGTTGAAACAAGGTCACGAACTAAAAGACAGGACATGGATTCATTAAATGGCCCCTTTTCTAGTCCACATCATGATAGCAACTTTGGATCAAACTCAAATCAATCCACTCCACAAAAAGAAACACCATAAATAGACCCAACCAACATATTGGAAAACCTAAGTCCAGATAAATTCAACAAGAAAATGACTCCGAAGATATTGAAAGAGCTTACCAAGACCCAAGGATTTCACACATGGTCGATGAGCTCGTTAGTGCTGATCCTAATAGATTCTCTTATGCACTAGCCAAAAGGGTGCTAAAATCTCTCAAGGCTTTGATGTCTTAACAATTGTGGAAGGAGATACTCAAAACCCATTTGCATTAGGGATTCCATATTCACAACAAATGTCAACTATACCACTTGGGAAAACAACACACATGGCATCCACTACCACACATACCCCAAGTATCTCCACACTTGGAAACAAGGTGACCCATGTGACAACAAAAGGACAAAGTTTTACATTTGGTAGCACATCAAATTCCATGGGTAAGACCTTCACAAATCATCTTTTTCATAATATAAACCAAGGTCCCACACCTTTACTTCAAAACATGAATCAAGGTCCCTCATTCCAATTCCAAAGCACACCCTCATAAAATAAAAATCTACCAAGCAAGTCTAGGAGAATTCACAGTGTCCCATGAAAAATCCCAAATCATAACACCAACGAAG
The DNA here is from genome assembly GCA_007115665.2 of Sequoiadendron giganteum. Lineage (NCBI taxonomy): Eukaryota > Viridiplantae > Streptophyta > Pinopsida > Cupressales > Cupressaceae > Sequoiadendron > Sequoiadendron giganteum. Next base: position 225,442,055 of record CM021108.1, on the reverse strand, counting down.
GGCCCACTCCTACATTATAAGGACCTACATTCTAAAACACCAATCAAGGATCCACACCATCTTTGCAAAATGCGAATCAAGAACCAACCTTTCAAAACCAAGGTACAAATCAAGGGCCCACATCGTAATTTAATAATGCCATACCAAATACAAAAATTATTTTTGGAACCAATTTAAATGACAATTTCACTCCAAACCAAGCCAATACCAATGCAATCTTTGCATAATATCAACAAGGTAACCAAGGTCGCATGTCACAAAATGCCAATCCCTATCCTAATCCAACATATGACCTCAACACCAGCATCATAACACCAAATCAAACAAACACAACACCATCCCTTGTCGATACATTGATGCAACAAATACAAGTGATCCAATTGTAACAAATGACAAACATGCAATTGGGGACCAACAAGAAAATTTATTCCGTGGAGTAATTGTGACCTTATCCATTTGAAAAAAATCTATACATGCCACCCTTTCCCCCACACTTCACAACACCAAGTTTACCCAAATACAAAGTGAACCGTAGATTTTTGGGGATAGAGCTCCCTTGCACTTCTAAGGTTTTTCACCTAAAAGGAGAAATGCATCCCACAAAAGATATTGGGGTTCAATCAAAAATAATTCTAATATTATTGAAATATGCCTCATTGGAATGTCCTAAATGTCATAAACTGATAAAAGGGATGAATTATTAATGCTAAACTAATGAAACACAAGATGTTTGAAAACACATTGTGATATCCAAAAAGATAGATTGAATGCAATAAAGAACAAGATGGAAAGGATAATAAAAAAGAGTGCACCTAGAAATTGATAGAGGTTGAGATGAAGACTATAGATGTCTCTAAAATTTTGGAAAATTTAACTTTTTGGCCAACTAGGACACTTATGCCAAGTTGGGTAACTTAGTCCCAGATCTGTGAAACTGCTCTAGAGCCCATTTTAGCCAAATGGGTATCCAAATCTACAACAAATTCTAAAAAAAATGTGTAGTGGGACTAAATCACCACTGTTGGTGACTTAGTCCACTCTAACTTTTCTGAAAATACGAAAGTGGAAATGGAAGCCTATAGCCTCCACTTTGTTCTCCGACTGAAATCTAGATCCAAATCTATGAAATCACATGCAAAGTAGAATATAATTTGATTTCTAATGTGGGGTTTTCCTTGGTCAAACCCCTAGTTGGTATATAAACCTTGAAAGAGATAATGAAATCTACATAAAACCCTAGCCCTAAATGTATCTAAGACTAGGAAATCTAAAGTAAGATGCAATCTTATTCTAACATGAAAGAATAAGATGCATAAAAGAAAATAGAATAATGCAAGACTCATTCCAAGAGACCCTAAATCACTTTAGAAATGAATATTAATAACATGCAAACCTTCCTTAGGGTGAAAATAGAGAGAAAATGGAAGATGGAACCACTTTGAAAACAAGTCCTTAGGATTGATTTGATGGCTAGTTGCACCTCCTCAACCTAGATTTCTCCATGATTCTTGATAGGCATCCACAATCAACCCTTTTCAATGTGAGATATTCGACAAAAAGTGACCTTGAAGACCTGCAAAAACCCTAGTTTTCAGCCCTAAAGCTTTAACTTTGATGTAGATAGACTAATAAATCTTCTTGTGGAAGATATCCAACACTTGATTCTTGAATTTGTTTGTGGAAAATGTCCTAATGTTGTGAAAAATGACCTAAAAACTTATATTTATAGGCATGAATACCTAATTGAATATTATTTTGACCTAACAAGCCAACATCAATCATAAATTTTGATTAAGTTGGTGATTTTCCTGCTCAAAATTGAAAATTCTTCCAAAAGGAACTAAGTCGCCACCTTGGGTGACTTAGTCCCACCAGAGGTTTTGGAGGTGGGTTTTATGAAATTTAAATAATTTGAATGTTATTTATTTGGTTTTGTATGATTTTTGAGTGGAATAAGCCTGAAAGTCCAAAATAATAAGTCTTAGGGGCCTATAAATGGTATGTTGTAAGGAATGATTGATGCAAGAATGCCAAAATGGGTGCAAATTAAGCGTGAAATTGCCTCTTTCTTCAAGAGTATACAATTTTCTACGTTACATTTAGCCCCCACTTTAGTACCCATATGACTCTACGTGCATATGCAAGCTAAAGGACTCTAAATAGCACACTTTATTTCATAAAAGGATACACATTCAAAAGATGGGAGAATGAAACCCCCAATGTAGTTATCTGTAAAACCACAACATTAGGTACCACATCCTACAACATGAATTTGTTAGTTGTCCAAAAATCCTCTTATGCAACTTCTAGAAATAAAATTTGAGGGTAGATGTATTCCCCCCTTGATTCCACTTTCTTTATGAAGGTGGAATCAATGTAGAAATCTAGCCACATCGAATAGGGAAAATCATAGTGAAGGGAATTTCCAAGTACCATGCCACATAATGATAGATGATTGACAATGTCAGGTGCAAAATCATGATTCCAACACAATAAACGACATTGAAAACATAAGTCTCTAGCACTTGTTATGTTGTTGTGAATAAAAAGCACTTTATTAACATTTTCTGAAAATACTGAGATTGATCTATGGTTCCCATATATTAATCTTGTGGATTAATAAAGATTTGATTATAACCAAAAAATCCATCCATGAATGACAACAAATTATGTCCTATAGTTGAATCCACTATCATGTCTATATTAGGAGGGGGAAAATCATCCTTTAAAGAGGCTTTATTCAAGTCACAAAAATCTATGCATATCCTAATATGATTATTAGGTTTAGCAATCGTGACAATATTTTATATCCAAGGAGAATAATCAATAGGTCGAATAAAACCTGTGTCAAGGAGTTTCTCAAGTTCTCCTTTAACATGCAAGGCTATCTTAGGGTTAATCTTTCATATCTTTTGGCGAACAGGCTTAGCATTTTCAACAAGAACAATATTATGTGTCACTATCTTTGGATCTATTCCTGGCATATCTAAATATTTCCAAGTAAAAATTTCAGGAAAGTCATGAAGCAAGGTTGCAGTATCCTCTTGGTCTTCATCATCAAGACACTTCCAAATATTAATTACCTTTTGTTTATCATCTACATCCATTGGTATATCAGTTATATCCCCTAAGTGGATTGCATTTGACTTAGGAAATGTCGAATCATATGGTTCCATGCTTTTGGTTGTCTCATTGGTATCAATAATGGTTTTCTTGATACTTAACATAGCACAAGTGACTTTTCTCTTGGAAAAAAATATCCTATCAGAAGAACCTAACATTTGTTTCAAATTTTCATCATTGTCAAAGTATTCCCATGACGGTGGTAAATCCATATCAAGGAATTTAGGATGTTTTAGTATGAGATTGATTCTTGGTTTACATGTGATGGTGTTGATGTTGAGTGGTTGTCATTGAGTTTCTTTTGTTATCTTAGAAAAAGAATATCCTAAACCAGTATTTGTCTCTTGTGTATTAGGTTATATGGGAACTTGAATGCCTTGTTCATGTTTTCCACATCCTTTTCCATTGTATCCCAATTCTTTTACAAGCTCATAACCTCATCCATAAAGTCTTTCCATTTCCTTTGGGTTCGATGGTTTTTGATAATCTATCTTATCAAAAAAAATTGTGTATGTTGTATTTTCTTTCGAAGTGGATGAGGTAGATGTTTGGGAAGATTTTTCCAAATTCTAAGTTGTCATAACCATTGTTTGTTCCAGATTTTAAGCCTCTTTTCACGTGATTGTGTATTCGCTCATAAAGGAAGGAGCGAATTCTAATGATCCCTAGTCATCACCTAGCAATGTAGACATGGGTTATTCTTCATTTTTTTTCATCTCAAGAGGTTTTATGTGAGATGTTGGAATCTGTGTGTTAAAAGAACTTGTTGTGCCTTTTTCAAGTTGTAAGCAATGTTTAGGCTCAGGGTCTATTTAAACTTGATAAAATTTGTTGTTATAGACATATTTCATTAGTCAATTAAGATTCGAAGGCATTGCATGCATATCATGAATCCATTGTTTTTCCAAAAGAAGATTATACGAAAGATCATAAGGCATGACATGAATAGGAGTTTGCAAGGTATCCATTCTGACTGTAATAGGTAAGGTAATTACACCGAGCAGTTGCTTTGTGATGTTATCAAATCCTCTAATAAATAAGGAATCAGATTTGATTTGTTATTTATCCACAAGTAGTCTATCTCTAAGGTTCACACTACACACATTAAGGGTAGACCCATGTCAACAAGGGTTCGTTTGATGCATGTTCGATTGAATTGAGCGATTATCATAAAGGCCTCATTTTGTTTCCCTAATTCCAATAGAGGGAGATCATGTTGGTGGAAGGTAATGTCTACATTAACTGTATTAATTCCTTGTATTAGATTTGCCACATCGTTTGCATTTGTACTAGGAGGAACCCCTATTTGTTGCAATGGAGTTTGGAGCATAGAGTGATAGTTTGGTGAATTATGAAGAAGGTCCCAAAGGAAAATATTTGTAGGAGTATTCTTAAGTTTCTCAACAAGATCATACTCCCTAAGGTGTGAATTTAAGCAAGGGGCATTAGGTAATATGGTGTTGGGTAAAGGTAAGGGTTTTGGAGTGGATTATTGGGGTTGTGGATTATTTCTAGTGTTATGTGTTAGCAACAACATCATGCTTAGGTGTGTAAAGGGTAAACTTGAGTTTAGGTGGAGGTTGAGGCTTAAGTTAAGGTGGGTAAAGAACAAGCTATAGTTTAATTACATTGATGTCTTTTGTTTGAGGGTTCTCACAACAAACCTTAGTGGATGGATTTTATAAATTGAATTCTTGAACCACTTCATCTAACATTGTAAAGTCGTCACTACTAAAAGGTGTGGGAGATAAGTTATCGTTGGTTGGTTTAGGTTTTTCATCACAAACCTTAGTGGATGATCTTAGTGAGAGGAAGCCCTGGAGGGCTTCATCTAACATATCCAATTCATCACTACTAAAAGGTTTGGATGATATAATTTTTCTAAAGTTTATCATTATTTTTAGTGTGTCATTTGATGTGTTTAGGGTTTTTTTTAATTTGCTAATGAATCTGATTTAAATGAGCTAGGAAATAACACTGAAAATGAAATTTGGAAAATTCTAATGCTATCCATAGTTTCCACAAAAGTAATTGATACTAATTCTAATAAGTACAATGTTACATAAAACAACTAATTGGAAAAAGAAAATTAACTGATACAAACAACAATTGAAGAAACTAGAAACTAAATTCTAAAAATAGAGATGCAAAATGTGGACTGGGACTAAGTCACCCAAGGTGGCGTATTAGTCCTAGTAGGGGTATTTTTTAAGTTTTTCTAAATTTTCAGATGGATTCTTATGTGTTCGATACTATATGATCCAAGTCTAAAGTGCATATGCAAAATTTCACTTTTATTGAAGGAAATGAAGGGAAAAAATGCAAGCTTAAATGAGATTTTCACTAATGCAAAGTTTAAAACCCTAGAATGAAAACTAAACAATGTAAAATACAATACAATGCTAATGTAAGTAATTCCTAGAGCTCCCTTGCACTTCGAGGGTTTTGCACCTAAAAGGAGAAAGGTACCTCACAAAATATCTAGGGGTTCACTCAAAAATAATGCTAATATGACTGAAATATGCCTAATTGGAATGTCCTAAATGTGATAAACTGATAAAAGAGATGAATTATTAATGCTAAACTAATGAAATGTAAGATGTTTGAAAACACATTGTGATATGCAGAAAGATAGATTGAATGCAATAAAGAACAAGATGAAAAGGATAAATAGAAATAGTGCACCTAGAAATTGAGAGGCTAGGATGAAGACTGTAGATGTCCCTAAAATTCTAGAAAATTTAACTTTCTGGCCAACTAGGACACTTACGCCAAGCTGGGCAACTTAGTCCTAAATATGGGAAACTGCTTTGGAGCTTGTTTCAGCCAAATGGGTATCCAAATCTACAAAAAATTCTGAAAAACATGTGTAGTGGGACTAATTCACCATTGTTGTCAACTTAGTCCCACTTTAGCTTTTCTAAAAATATGATAGTGGAAACAGAATCCTATAGCCTGCACTCTATTCTCTGACTGAAATTTGGATCCAAATCTGTGAAATCCAATGCAAAATAGAATATAATTTGGTTTCTAATGGGGGTTTTCCTTGGTCAAACCCCTAGTTGGTATTTAAACCTTGAAAGAGCTAATGAAATCTACATAAAACCCTAGCCCTAAGTGTATCTAAGACTAGGAAATCTGAAGTAAGATGCAATCCTATTCTAACATGCAAGAATAAGATGCACAAAAGAAACTAGAATAATGCAAGACTCATTCCAAGAGATGCTAAATCACTTTAGAAATGAATCTTAATAACATGCAAACCTTCCTTAGGCTGAAAATAGAGAGAAAAAGGAAGATGGAACCACTTTGAAAACAAGTCCTTAGGATTGATTTGATGGCTAGTTGCACCTCCTCAACCTAGATTTCTCCATGATTCTCCATAGGAATCCATAATAAACCCTTTGCAATGTGAGATATTGGATAAAAAGTGAGCTTGAAGACCTACAAAAACCCTATTTTTCTACCCTAAAGCTTCAACTTTGCTATAGATAGACTAATGAATCTTCTTGTGGAAGATATCCAACACTTGATTCTTGAATTTGTTTGTGGAAAATGTCTTAATATTATGAAAAATGACCTATAAACTTATATTTATAGGAATCAATACCTAATTGAACATTATTTTGACCTAACAAACCAACATCCATTTGAAATTTTGATTAAGTCAGTGATTTTCCTCCTCAAAATTGAAAATTCCCCCAAAAGGGTCTAAGTCGCCACCTTGGGCAACTTAGTCCCACCATAGGTTTTTGAGGTGGGTTTTATGAAATTTAAATAATTTGAATGTTATTTTTTGGGATTTGTATGATTTTTGAGTGGAATAAGCGTGAAGATTCAAAATAATAAGTCTTGGGGGCCTATAAATGGTAAGTTTTAAGGAATGATTGATGCAATAATGCCAAAATGGGTCCAAATTAAGTGTGAAATTCCCTCTTTCTTCAAGAGTATACAATTTTCTATGTTACAGAAAGGGAAAGGGGATCTACTAGAACACATAAAAGAATTTAATACAACATGCATGGAAATCACATATGATCCTACTTACTTGATGAGAATTTTACATGAAGCTTCATGGGACCAGCCCTAGATTGGTTTGCACATCATCCTCCAAGGATTATAACAAGGGGTGAGCTGGATGATAAATTCATTAATCACTTTTCCTTTCACATTGAAAGTTACGTTACCCTCGCAACAATATGTACAACAAAACAAGAAAAAGGAGAGTCACTTACCTCATTTTACTAAATATGGTGAAGTCTAGCTACCAAGTTCCCTTGTCACACTCCTAAAAAACAACTAGTCACCATGTTTGTGGAAATATTAATGGACAAATGATGAGTGGTATTCAAATCCAATGTTGCACTACTTTTGATGAAATCCTTGAGAAAGGTGTACTTATTGAAAAAGGTCTTGTGGTAAAAGGACTAGTCAAAGTGCACAAAGAGATTCCAAAGCCCAATTTAATGACAAAATAAAATATTGGTCCCGAAACAAGAATATCACTAATGATGGAGTTGTCAATGCTAAAGTGATAAAAAAAGGTCCTACCATTCACCTCAAAGGTCCTTCCTCATAAAACACATCAAACACATAAAATACCCAAACACAAGGTCAAAGTCAAACATTGAACATAGTTCAAAATTGTAACATAGAATAAAATCTAGAATATGATCTACAACTGGAATAAACTATGTTAATCTTAATCTAACCAGTATTAATCTAAATCAAAACAACAAAGAATGAAACAAGTAAAAATAATTAAACTAAACAAATCAATTGGAAATATCTCACTGAATATGAATTATCTCGATTGCTCTTCTCCATTTTGTTGTATTAGTATTCTTGCCCTTAGATTTTTAGTATTGATGCAAGCATAACCTTGTTGAATGTCTAAGAAAAATATCGAGGATAAGTTTCTTCTCAAAAGTGTATGATTTTAGGAGGAGGAATAATGATAATGATAGGCCATTTTATAGATTTTGGGTTTTCAAACGATCAACTTAGATTGAAAAGAGAAATCGAAAGACAAGATTGATGAATGTCATGCAATGTGAGTTCTGTGTTAGATAGAACATGAGTTAGAACATGAGTCAGAAAAGACTATAGGATAAATATTAAATTAGAATGATAACTTAATCTTGTGTTAAGACTATTCAAAAATAGGAAGAACAAGAGTTCCAGATCTTAATCTTCCATTAAGATTCTTTGAAAATACAAGAAATAGACTTTGAATGTCAAAGAAAAAGTTAGAACTCGAAGAATAATTCTTTTGAATGCAAACATGAGTTAATTAATTAAATAAAGATGTTTAATTAATAAACGCAGTCATGCACATGAGTTAAAACTAGTTAGCTGACTAGTTGTGACAGAGAGTCTTCTCGTAGAGACAATCAGATGTTAAATCCAGAGATAACTGGTGGAATTAAAAATAGATCTTAAGTCAGAAGGTGAGTGAATGATTTAGATAACTGAATGATAGAAGACTATGACATAAATAATTAAATATGAATTAAATGTCAATTTAATTCAACATTTGAAAATCAGAGATATTATTTATTTAATTGACTGTTGAAAAGGATTAAATGAATAATTAAATAATAAATATTTAATTATAGTTTAAATATGAGAAAGGGGTAATCAAATAATAAATTATTTAATTAAGAAAGAAGAATTAATTAGTTAGTGACATAATTAAATAAATATGATTTATTTAGTTAATCAAGTTGAATAAAGGTCATTATGAATTAATAAAAAGGGGTATTTAATTAATAGAGGAAATATGTGTTTAGAAAAAGGTAATTAAATAATAAATTATTTAATCATGACCATGGATAATAGAAAATTATGTCGAAAGTGGTACTCACAGGCCTAGACCAATTTTCGGTGCCTACAATTTTCCCCTCTTTGATACAATGTTGTTATAGTGTTGTGTCAAATAAAATATGCCCCGATTGTGCCCCAGCATGAAACAGGTTAGGGAATGCCCCCTCGGGAAAATTGACAATTTTTTGAAAAATTTCAAAAAAATCAGGAAATGTTCCTGATAAGTTAATTTGATGGTCAGAAATGCTACGGTGTTGATGGAACTGAATTTGGATGTGATATGGACATGTATGGGTCAATTGAAGTTGAAAGGTTAAGCGGACAATAGACAAGGTCAGAAGAAATGCCACCCAAACCCCAGTTATAAATAAGAATTAGGTTGAGAACCAATTCATTTGCAACTGGAAGAGTTGAAGAACTTGAGATTTTTCTCTAACTATTGGACGAAGATGACTCCCATTCCATATGTTGCGCATCAAGGATATCGGATCCAAACCTTCAGGCGGCTAGCCTACGTAGGACCAATGGTATGTACTCCAAAATGAACTCTTGAAAGTTATGTTTGCTTGTAGTTTTAGGCCTTGAAATGTTAATAATCATATGCGGTCTTTCGAGATCGACGCATATGCCGTCGTATGCACCGCATTTGACTGCGGAATGACGCATATGCTAAAACACGCTTAGGCTAGGATAAGAATTTTAGGGATTAAACACATTTTTATCATAATGCACCACATATGTATGTATGGAACACATCTGGATTAGGAATATATGCAAGTGGTAGAGTGAATCGCATTTGCATTAGTGAAATGCATATGCATCAGGTAGATAGGTTATAGGAAATACACCACATTTACAGTAGATAAATTTTGGATTGGTAATGTGCAAATCATATGGAATATGTGACAAATTCTTTGTCCTAAAATGCATTTGTATGAATGCACCGCATCTGTGAAAGTGAGTTGCATTTGGCTGGAAAAATTTTGGAAAAAAATTTCTAAGGAAAAACTTTTGAAAATTTTCACATCATGGTTGAAATGCAGGTTATATTAAATCCCATTTACATGCAGGAGTCATGTTCGGACACCTTTGATCTAAGAGATTGTCTGAGTAGTGCAAAGATATGGCTTTTGTGGAGACTTGGTCTTTTTCATTGTCTTTTGATGCCCACTATTCGGCCAAACAGAGGGATGCTCACCGCATTGTGTGAGCGATGGAACTCCGAGACATCATCATTTCATATGCTAACTGGGGAGGCAACTGTCACATTGGAGGATGTGTATAGGATACTTAGACTTCCTATCTGAGGAGAGCGGGTGATGTATGATACCCAACATGGATTGACTAAGCTAGCCAGATTTTATCAGGTTGACGATATTAGGAGGCTCAACATTGAGCATTATGAGATCAAATGGCCAGTGTTGGTAGACAGATACAAGAGGATTGAATGTATATTATGTACATTGATAGGTGGGATAGTATTACCAGATTGACGGGGTCATGGTTTTACTATTAGATGGGGAGAGATGTTGGTAGGTATGTTAGAGAGAGAGACCGTGTATGCCTAGGGTCCGTGTCTATTAGGGATGTTGTATTTCCATTTACATGATATTGCATACATAGATGCACAGTCACTGAGTTGTGGGACCACTCTTTTGATGGTTTGGGCATGGGAGAGGATAACTATTTTTTGACCTTCGATTACTATAGAGTGACGGGCGAGATCTCTATATGTTTTCAGTACATGAGAAACATCACTCAAAGCCATGTGGGAGATACTAGATATTGGAGACATGCACTCGACATCTTAGATCAATTCAATTGGAGACCATAGATGGACTCTGAGTAGTGGTTTGATGAGGATAGACATTTTCCATATTGTAGATAGACATGGTACCTAATTGGGAGGACTATTTAGAGTGTGCACATTACAGAGAGACACTTTCCAGATTGAGTTTTGAGGTAGTTTGGAGAGGTTCAAGATGAGCCTCAAGGTAGAGTAGAGTTTTCTTGCTCTTCTAGAGAGGTTCCATATTGGGGGCCCATGATTCCTATTTCTAGCGTAGAGGCAGAGATTTAGGCTTTACAGCCATTATAGTGGGGATGGAGAGATGGAGCAGTAGATCCAAGGACTACAACTGCATATGACACATGGTGGGTGGAGCATCATCCAATTCCTTACACAGATTTTGGATCAGTCGGCACTAGTTGAGAGACGAGGCACATGGCCAAGAGGACGGCAGAGAGGTAGAGGTGGCAAAGTTGGAGGGAGGGGTGGTGTTGGTGATGGTAGAGGAGGGGGTGGTGGCAGAGGTGGTAGATGAGGATAAAGAGGTTAGAAAGGGGGATGAGTAGGTGGACTTTCACCTATCTGAGAGGTAGTGGTAGAGGATTTTTTGATGTTGGACATCAGAGGTGGAGCTGATGGATAGGTTGGAGATGAGCATGTTGCCAAGGAGGTAGTCATAGAGGAGTTAGCCAATGTGGATATTGGGGGAGAGGATGTCACAGAGGATGAGGATATGGATATGGATATAGATCCTCTAGGTATTCTGGTAGCGTATGGGGAGGACGATGTTGAGGAGGAGGCACCTATGGAGGAGCAGGAGAGAGAGCTCAAAGATCGGATTGTGGAGGGGAGACGGGAAGATGATTCCCCTAGGGATGGTGATTGGGAGGCCATGGAGGAGAGACTGAGACTGATGAAAACTGAGCTTGATGCCATGCAGATAGAGAGAGACAGTACCCATGCAGAGAGAGATAGTGCCCGTACAGAGAGAGACAGTGCACTTATGGAGATGGATCGGGCCATAGCCCGACGACAAGAGACTGAGCAGTAGTTCACAGAGGTTAGACACCTTTGTAGTGGTACCTCATCTGATTGCATGGTACGTGAGTTAGTCAGAGCCATAAAGAGGGCTACAGATTATAGGGACTTATATGAGTCAGTGGTACCAGTAGAGAGATGAGCTCCTAGCTTTTCATAGGTTCGCAGCCAAAGATCATAGAGCAGGAGTCATACCAGGACACAGAGTATAGAGGGTGTGGTAGCACCACCGATGATAGGTCTGTATGATAGGCCTTCCACCTCACAGAGAGTACCTCTGAGGATTTTTCCACTACCTTCACCATGTGATAGTAGTGGCAGTGGGACACACTGATATATTTTACATGTAGACATTGTATTTTGATCAGAGGGCCTACGAGCTCATGTTTATTTATGGATACATTCAGACATTATACTGTGACACACTATTTTGAGTGGCTTCTATATGATATACAGTTCTATTTTATGGATGATGCATTGTTTCTATATGATTATGTTTCCTAGATGGTGTATGTGCATGCATTGTGAATGAATGTTTCTACATGTAATGTAGTTTATGATGTTTATAATGATTCTATTTGAGAATGTATGTAATGTTCTATATGATGCATATTTATATGTGATGGTGATATGTACATGCAATGTTTCCATTATGTACCTTATGATGATGAAATTCCTATTATGCAATGATTTCCTAAATATGTTCATATATGTTGGAAATGTAATGTAACTATATGAGATGTTTATAAAATGTATGCAAATGTAGATTATCTAATATTTTTGTTGTGTCATAGGACTTTATCATTATGTTGGAAAAGAAATGTTAGCATGAATGAATTTAGAATGTTAGTAAGAAATAACAAAGGTTGATTGATTGAAAAACATATGATCTTTGATATTTTGCCAAATATGCTATGCTTGTGTTTTTATCATCATTGGGTGGGACATGACATAAATGAATATTACACACTATGATATGAGATAGACCATAGTGTATAAAGTCATCCATCTATAAAAAAATAGGCAATCATAGACAAGGAGTGTCTTAACTCATAGTAAGGACAAAGTTTCCCCAGTCATTTTGTCTTGACAAACCACAAACAACAAACAAATAAAAGAGGGGTCATGAAATGTCATTGCTCCTCTAAATCCTTGATAGGAAATCCTTCAAGAAACTAGTTACATGACTCAACATCCAAAGTTAAAAAGATAGTTGAAAGAGAGCAGCCAAAAGAAAAAGAGTCCTAAGACATCCTTGCTTCTCTAAATCCTTCAAGGGACATCCTTGAGAAAGCTAGTAACCGGACTTAATTCACAAATCGATAAAAAGATAAGACAAAATAAGATATAAATTTAGAAAGCCAAATAAAAGTATTCACCAAAACTTGATCTGGTGGGATTGTTTGATAGTTTGATGTTTGGCATAATGTAATGTGAGGAATGACACATACCGCATAATACGTTGAGTCTGGTTTCAACTTGATGACTATCTGTATAAAGCATGACAAAGCCTAGTTTTAGAAAAGACACATGTCGTATAAGATGTTGGAGCCTGATGATATTGATGTGACAAACAACATGAGGCTATGACAATTTGACAGCATCTATTGACAAGAAAGACATATCTTGCTTAAGACATAAGTCGACCATTCTGACAATGTGTTTGATATTGACTTGATGACTTTGAGATGTTTTTACTTCTTGATGCATGACTTGTTTTGATTCCTTGACTGATCATAAGTGTGTGTAGACAATGTATGACATGAGATGATACCCTAAAATACTGACCGAAGCTGATGATATGTAACATGTGTGATAATGCCTGAATGTGATAAACCTTATTGGACTGAACTACTATAGTCTCAAGAGCACATCAATTGATTAGCCTTGCCTACATTGTACACGTAGAGACCTCGTAGTTTGACACGACCAATGAATTTGAATGTACAAAGAGTCATGATTTAAATGTGTGTGATACATGACAAACCTAGATAGACAAACCTAATGCCTCGGGGGCACATCGATTGATGGCATTGCCTACGTCCTAGTCGCAGAGGCAATGTAGTTTGACTATGTCTACGACTAACTTAACATGACTGACTTGACTTTGTTTTTGGTATTTTTTGACATGTTTCGATTTTTTTGTTTTTTTGAAGTTTTCTAATGTTTTTGGGATTTTTAAGGACATTTTCGAGGGTGTAATGCTATGTACAAGGTGTCATGGCATAGAACAAGGATTTTCCCCTAGTCAAGAATAAGACATCCAAGATGGAGTGGGGAATGTGACAAAATGGACTTTGATGTCAATCATTCTAAGCAATGGATAAGAAAACCATTTATTATGATGGATGATGAAAAAGTCTGATTGGAATGATGGTAGATGAAAGAGTGAGCTTTACTACACATAGCGCCTATTTTCCAGGTTTTCACCATGGTACTTATCCATAGTGCCACCGAAGTGGTTTTCACTATTGGATGGATTATTTCTCTTGACTATTTTGATTTTCTAAATTTTTTTAGTGTTACAAAGATGCCTGTTGGTCAGGTTTTCATCAATGTAACCATTTTTTTCCTTTTTTCCTTTGTTTTGTATTTTCTAGATTAAGACACAGATTCTCATAAGCTATGCATTGAACCTTTTCAGATGTAGGTTGTTGATTGGTGACAAAATTGTCTCTCCTTTAGGAGTAGAGAGTTGGTACACTCCTGACCCAAAAGCTTCCATGACAATATAAGGCCCTAACCAATTAGGTTCAAACTTTCCTAGCTTTTCTCGTTTAGCTTTATTCTTTGGATTCTCCATTAAAATAGGTCACCAATGTCAAAGTGTCTATTGAGAACTTTCCTATTATAGCTTTGACAAAGACGATTCTAATATGCTTGCAAATGGTCTAGTGCTTTCTATCTTTTCTCATCTAGTAATTCTAGCTCTTGTAACCTAGATACACGGTATTCTTCATCGTCAATGTGACCTTTCAAGGATACCCTTAGGGAAGGTATTTCAACCTCAATAGGTAAGATAGCTTTGGATCTGAATATTAGGGAGTGTGGATTGGTGACAGTGGGAGTACAGATGCTTGTACAGTAAGCCCATAAGGCAGGATTCATCTATAGGTGCCATTCACGACCAACATCATTGACAGTCTTTTTCAAGATTCTAACAATGGTTTTATTAGATGCCTCGGCTTGGCCATTACCTTGTGGGGAATATGGGGTGGAAAAATGATGTTTGATATGGAACTCTTCACATAGATGGTGTACTTCTTGGTTTTTGAATGGGTGGCCATTGTCGGTGATAATGGATTGGGGTACACCATACCGACAATTGATATAGTTTAAGATAAATTTGGATATTTGTGTGTCGGTGATGTAAGTCATGGGAATAGCTTCAATCCATTTGGTGAAGTATTCAGTGGCAGTTATGATGAATTTATGGCCATTGGATGATGGAGGGTGTATCTTACCTATGAGGTCAAGTCCCCATTGGGAAAAAGGCCATGGTGATTTAATTGGACCAAGCTCCTGTGTTGGTGCTCTTATCAAATCTCCATGTATCTGACACTGTCTACATTTCTTTACAAAGATATATGAGTCTTTCTCCATTGTAGGCCAATAATAACCTAGTCTAATAATCTTATGGGCTAAAGTAGGACCACTTGAATGGGATCCACATATACCCTCATGTACCGCTCATGAAGTTGTTTGTGCTTCCTCAACGTCGATACATCTCATTAGGGTGTTATCTAAGGTACGTCTATATAGGGTATCTCCAATGATGGTGTATTTAGCTGACTTATGGATAAAAGTTCTGCATTGGTTATTGGACAAGTCTAGAGGTAAGATTTGGTCATTGAGATAGTCGAATACGTCTTTGTACCAAGGGGATGTAGGACCAACAATCGTACACACCATCATAGTATTGGGGACATAATAGGAAGGGACCAATAGTTGTTCAACCAAAAACTCAAACTTAGGCACATTACTCAGAATATCCAATAAGGAACCCACGGTTGCCATAGCATCTGCAACCCTATTATGAATATGTGGTATTTTTTGAAAGGTAATGTCATTGAAGTACTACTTGAAACTATCAGACATGCACTTGTAGGGGGTGAGTTTCTCGTCCTTAGTCTCATAATCATCATTTACTTGCCGGATTACTAGTTGAGAATCGCCAAAAACATGTATGCTCTTAATCTTCCACTATGCTGCCCTTCTTAGTCCTGTCACTAAGGCTTCATACTCTACTATTTTTTTGGTGCAAGGGAAAGAAATCCTAAATGATTTAGGAATATTATCACCCTGAGGTGTAACAAATAGGATACCTACTCTTGAACCATGATTTGTATGTGACCCGTCAAAGTATAATTTCCATTTGGTTTTAATGTCAATGTTGAAGAGAAATTCATCAGGAAAATCTGCCACTAAAGGATGGTCTGCCCTCATAGGTGCATCCGCTAACTGATCTGCAATCACCTATCCTTTTATAGCCTTCCTCTCTACATATTGGATGTCATCCTTGCTAAGTATCATAACCTATTTAGCCAATTAGCCTGTTAATGTTGCCTTACTTAGGAGATATTTGAGGGGATCTATCTTTTCTACCAACATTGTTTGACGATTTAGCTCATATAGGCCCCAAGTTTTTGGGTAGCAAAGACTACCGCAAGACAGGCACATTCTATGTTATGGTAATTCAATTCATATCCTACCAAGGTATGACTGATGTAATAGACTGCTCTTTCATGACCTTGATCATCATTTTGTGTGAGAAGAGCCCCTAATGCCGACTGAGTTGCTGAAATATATAGTATCAACGGTTTTCCATTTGTAGGTCACATAAAGATAGGTGGAGTGAGAAAATAATCCTTGATTTGTTGGAACACTTCCTGAAATTTAGGTGTCCACACAAATGGTACTCCTTTCTTGAGTAGATTTTGAAATGGGTGTATTTTATCTGCCAGTTGTACAATGAAATGCCTGATGGATTGTAATCTTCCTTGTAGTGTTCTTAGTTGACCAATGCTGACTGGAGGAGGAATTTCTATGATAGCTCTTACCTTCTCTGGATCTGCTTCAATGCCTCTTCTAGAAATGATATACCCTAGAATTTTCCCTGATTTCACTCCAAAGACACACTTCTTTGGATTTAGCCTAACATTGTAATTCTCTAGCCTCTGGAATATCTTATCTAGAACCTTCAAATGATCTGCCCTTGTTTCTAATTTAGCTATAATTTCATCTACATAATCTTCCATGAGAGTATGTATAAAGTCATGGAAAATAGTAGTCATTTCCCGTTGATAGGTGGCTCATGCATTCTTAAGGCCAAAATTCATAACATTCCAATAGTATGTGCCCCATGGACGAGTGAAAGTTGTCTTGTGTTGGTCTTCAACTATGAATTTTATTTGGTTATATCCAAAGAAACCATCCATGAGGGATAGCATCTTGTATCTTGTTGTAAGATCTACTATCATTTCTATGTTCGGCAAAGGGAAGTCATCCTTAGGACATGCCTTGTTGATGTCTCTAAAGTCTTTGCAAATACAGATGCCCCCAGTTAGTTTAGTCATTGCTACAAGATTTGAAATCCATTCTGCATAGTCTATAGTTCTTATAAATCCAACATCCAAGAGTTTCTTAAGTTCTTCCTTGACCAGTAGAGCAATCTATGGATGCATTTTCCTTAACTTCTACTTGACTGGATTAATACCTAGTTGTAATGGTAGATGGTGCAATATAAGGTCTGGATCCAACCCAGGCTTGTCAACATATGACCATGCAAAGTTTATCTGTCTCTTTGTGAAGAAGTCCTTAAACTCAGGTTGTTTTTCCTCTGTCAATGATTCTACAAAGTATATGTGCCGAGGGTTTTCTTCTGTATTTATGTTGACTTCAACAGACTCTTCTACTAGCATTGGAGACTTTTCCTGTTCAATAGAGAGAATATTTAAACCTCTATCCTTGGGTGCCTTGGAGAGGTTTTCGCCCTTAGATACACCCTTTATTTTGACTATTTCTTCATCCAAAGGCGCCTTTTGGTTTTAACCTAGGGACTTGTCATTTTTCTCATTTTGATATTTTTTCTTTTTATTTTCATTTTTGTGACTAGAGGTGTAAATAGACTCCCCAAAATATGCTTTGTCATCCAAGTCTATGGTAAAACCAACTTTATTATCCCCTCTTGGTATGCCTTCTCGAAGTCCCATGAACTTAGCAATTGCTTCATCATTCGTGAATGTGTCTATCATGGGTGTACCTTGTTGATCCTAGTCGATAAGTTCAGGATATATGAGGGGCATGTCATCATCGGAGTTATTGAAGGTGGAAGCTGACAAGGTGAATATAGAATGGTTGACATAATCACAAAAAATTTGCACTAACTCCTTCTTGTTCTTTTTCCTATGGGATTATTGCAAGGGATGAGTCATTAGAAGATGGTTTGTTAGGTGCCCAAGATGCATGATCAAGGGTTTCCCAATAATAGTGCTGATGCCATTCTTCTTTGGACAAGTGTTTCCTATGATAGGGACTAGATGGTTTTGATACAAGTTTTATCTTTAGGTCCAATTCTCCAAATAGAGCATCTATGTTCATGGTACTAGTAGAGGAAAGTGAATCCCATTCACAATCACTTGAGTACGAAGATTCATCATAAACTGGGGGAAGTGGTTCATGAGATTCATTGTAAACTAGGGCAACTGGTTCATGGGATATCTGGATGTCTGCACAAGCACTCACTTCCTCTTGAAATGGTGACGAAGTACTAGGAAACCCAATTCTAAGTGGTTGAAACCCTAGCCCTAGGTATTTCGGTCATGGTGAAATAGTGATTGGTTTCATCCTTCCATTTTGATGTAGTCCTAGCCCACTATGCCCATCATAGCCTTCATTTTTCATTATCCTAAAGCCTTTTCCATATTGATCCTTAGCTATTTGAATAGACGATGAGGGGTATTCATTGTCTTCCTAATATAACCAAGAGGTAATATCACTTTGGTCCATGACCTCTTCACTTAACTCTCCCCATTTGGTCAATGTCATTGTAGGGGGAACATGAAATGTGACTACTGACTGTCTTCTATCTGCCATGGGTAAGCCATATGCCTTAGGTGGAATCAACTGACTGACACAATAGGATTCCTTTATGTAATATTCTCCACAACCCTTGTCTTGGATCTTGACCTTAGGAGTGGAGGATGGTGGTTTGAATGAAATGGACTTAGTAAGATGTGATGGGTCAACATATAGGGATAAAGTGGATGATGAAGCTTCTTGGTTAACTAGTACCTGTCATTGTGGAATTTTCCTTAGGCTTGAACAATACTGAAAAAGGATTTGGATCACCATCAATCGTGATCTCGGTGCCATTATACAAGAATTTAAGACATTGGTGATATGTTGAAGGTATGACTTTCATTGCGTGTATCCAAGGTCTACCTAACAATAGGTTATACAAAAGGGTGAGATCCAAGACTTGGAAGTTGGTGTTCATAATTCTTGGGCCAATTCTAATAGGGAGTGTGACAACTCCTTTGTATGATCTTTCCTCATCATCATAAGACTTGATGACTATACTTTTAGAGGTGTCTACGCATTCTTATGAGAATCCTAATGCCTTAACCAATTTTAGGGTACACAAGTTCAAACTTGCTCCTCCATCTACCAAGACTCGTCTAAATTTGGTTTGATGGACTAGGACTTCAAGATGTAATGGGTCATTATGATCAAACTTTTCGGTTTAGTAATCTTGTTGGGAAAATGTGGCATGATGTGAGTTGATTAAATATCCTACCATTTCCTCGAAATGATTGACATCTAAGTCTGTAGGAATAGTCGTATTCTGTAAGGATTTGTTGAGAATAGCTTGATGCTCAGGTGATAAATTCAATAGTTCCAAAATGGATATTTGTGTGAGGGTTTTGCTCAGTTGATCAAGGAGATTGTACTTAAACTTGGAAGCTTTTGTAGGTGGCTCAAAAGAGGGACCTGGAATAGTTATCTTAGTTTTGTGTGTGTTTACAACAAATTCTAGATGGTTCTTAATGATGATGGTATTGACATTTTCATTTGCAGGTCAAAGGTGATTTATGATCATTCCTTTACCATAGTCATACTTGGTATTGGTATAATTGGCTGATGGATTATTCTTGGTTCCCGAACTAGAGGCTTTTCCTTTCGTGTGGTCATGTAATGGGTCTGTGAAGACCTTATGATCACTATTCTTGGTATTTTTCTGCCCATTGACCTCTATGGTTCCATTTTCAACAAAGTCTTGGATAATATTCTTCAATTGTCGACATTGTTGTAGGTTGTGTCCTTTTGTTTGATGATAGTCACAATAGGCATTGTCATCCCACCATGAAGGTTTAAACTATCTAGGATCATACACTCCTGGTTCCAAAGGTTTTATGAGATTATGTTTAATCAACTCTTTGAAAACTATATCAATTGGTTTCCCTAAAGGGGTAAATTCATGTGTAAGAAATCTCCTTTGCAGTCATTGTTGTTGTAAATTTTGGACATAATTGGCTATTTGATCTAGACTATTCATCATGTATTGATTGGGGTTGTAACCTCTAAGTGTGATAACTGGTCCTGTATGTATGTTTTTAGCATCAACAATGCTATCATTTGTAACATTTTTGTTTCTAGACTAGAATTTGTTTCTATCATTTGGTGCGTTCTGATGTTGGACAACGGGGTTTCTGCCTAGTACTTTTATTTTGCCTTTGTGAATAAGGCCTTTTTCAAGGATGATGCCCTTTTGTACCAAGTCTAGGAATGAAGTACAACAGTGTACCCTTAAGTCACTTCACAGTTTTGGATTGATGTTTTCAAGGAATATCATGACCTTTTTCTTTTCTAGCATTTCAACTGGATATCTCCTAGCTAGACTTCTCCATCTCTAGAAGAAAGTGGTGAAATTTTTGCCATCTTCTTGTGTTGTGTGACACAAGGTTTCTATTGTTACTTCATTGTCTATGTTAAAGGAAAAATGTTAGACAAACTTCTCACCTACTTCACCCTAGGATCGTATACCATATGGTAATTTTGAGAACCATTCTAGTGCTATCCCTACAAGGATTCGCAGAAATAGTCTCATCAAGTATGTGGGGTCATACGATATGTCCATGCATGCCATTGAGAATTCTCTAATGTGTTCTAGAGGATTCTTCCTCCCATTATACTTAGGAAAATTTAGTATAATGTACCCATGGGGGAAGGGTGTCATGTAAAGCGCTTTGTCGAAAGGACATGGACATAGATCTTGCACTGAGATAGTTCATTTTCCTGACATAGACATGTTGTCCATCTGTTGTTGAAGCATTTTCATTTGGTTTTGGAGAACATCTACTTGTGTCAAGGACATGTTTGCATTGTTTGGATCAATGTAGGTGTTCTGATATGCCTTGTTTTGTGACAGGTTGTGATTTGGTGAGGTAATATATCCCGTTATAATGTTCTAATTTTGTATAGGAATATTTCCTATCTGAATGTTCTAATTTGGTATAGAAATATTTCTTGTTTGAATGTTCTGATTCGGTATAGGAATATTTCGTATTTGAATGTTCTGATTTGGTATAGAAATATTTCCTATTTGAATGTTCTGATTTGGTATAGGAATATTTCCTGTCTGAATGTTTTGATGTGGTATAGGAATCCTCATGCCAACTTTGGATCTCTTAGCAGTAGTGTTGGTGCCAAAGGGGTTGGAGGACATTGCTCCCGCAGTAAATTGTAAACCCTATGTTATGTTGAAATGGATTGTGCTTACAATTGACAATGTTTGAGTAGATATGCTAGTTGGTATTGCTGTGATAATTTGGGGAATAGAAACACTTGACATCGCAGTTTGCGTTGGTTGAGTAGACTGTGGTTTCAAAGTATGAATATCAGATCTT
Source organism: Sequoiadendron giganteum (assembly GCA_007115665.2). Lineage (NCBI taxonomy): Eukaryota > Viridiplantae > Streptophyta > Pinopsida > Cupressales > Cupressaceae > Sequoiadendron > Sequoiadendron giganteum. The sequence goes on along the minus strand of CM021108.1, from coordinate 225,420,371 downwards.
GGTGGTAGTGTGGCACCTTCTACTAGCAACTTTGCTAGATATCATTGGGGATCATTTTCCAAACAATCATCCATAAAGGATGCAAACTCAAGATCTTGTATAGCGGCGTCTATGTCTTCTATATAAATTTGTCCATGTGTGTCTCTAGTGATGTTTTTTTCAAGCAAAGGTTTGTGTGGTCTCTCACTTCCTAATGGTTGATTTTTGAATGGATTAATGAATTTGTTGAGGTCCGACATTGCTTTATGTTTCTTTTGAGACCTTGTTTTGACCATGAAAATTTGCTCAAAAAAAGGTAATGCAGACTATGTCTAAAAACTGATATGACCTATTTCTATGTTTTTTGTGGATTTCTAAGAGTAAGGATGTTGCTAAAATGATTTCTAAAAAGACGTATACTAAGATGACATATGGTAGGATGAACAATATGCAAAATCTTGAGTAGACTATGACGATAAATGAGTCTAAAATGGGTATAACCTACCACTTATGGAATAAATGCATGCAATGCTTTGTGTTTGACCAAGGAACCTGACTGTAGGACAAGGACAGTTGACAAGGTGAATTTTCCAAACTAGACTATTGAGCTGAAAAGATTCAATAAATAGGACTAAAGTGACTACGTTCAATGATTGTGAAAAATCGGGACATGAATGTATCCAAGTATGTGCAGGATCATCATGGAAAAAATAGGCCCTTAAGTGGCAATAAAAAGACAAAAAATCAAAGTTAGACAACTTTACATAAAAATTTGAATAAGTTATCTATATTATTTCAAAAAAATGTAAAAATAGAATATGTAGAAAATTGAACGTAGTTTCTAAACTACTAGACCTTTATTTTAAAAAAAAAATACTACTTGGTGAAAATTTGAAATTTCAATGTAGTAGTATTTAAATTTCAGGGTAAAAATAAGAAGTAGGTGTCTGTCTGACCACCCTAACCACAATAAAATGATAATATTTTTTTATAAGATTTTAGATATAAGTAGAGGACTCATGTCCCGATGTGATGCATATTTTCTTATAATTTTTTTCCATGTAAATAATTAATTATGAATTTTTTTATTACAAATTTTAAAAAATATAAAAGCTCGTATGTCTAACCACCTTAACTTGGTCAAAAATTCATCAATTTTTTTTTTTAAAAAATCCTATAGTATGCAAAGCATAAAATGTGATGCATGTTTCAGATTCAAAAAATGTGATACCATTTGAAAGTTATAGATGTTTTTCAATCAGCCTATCAATGAGGACTTTATTCGTAATTCTAATAGAAAATAAATAATAATTATTTATTAAATTCAAAGTAAATAATAATTTATATTGGTGGAAAGTTGAGAATCTCCTCTAAAAACCCTTTTCGTTTCATCAATTTTGGGTAAAAAAAAAGTCGTTAGCCACATGGGCCATCATATGGCTTACATATCGCCACTTTTTGGCCCATCATGATCTTGCACATACCCATCCAATGACGAGGAAAGTTATCTATTATGTGATATGCAATTTCCTAGGAAGTATCTATATGCATGCAACTTAGGATGACTATGACTAGGACATATATGACAACTAATGATGCAAGGTTTTTTTTTTTTTGAGAAAAATCTTCAGTTTTTGTCCAAGGTTGGTCTTAAGAAATAGAAGCGAAAATGATAGTTATCTTCCAGACTCAATTTGTAGTTTGCTAAGTTTTTTGTTGAGAGTCAAATGCGGTTCAAATTTTGATAGATGCGGTTTACAATTGTGCATGCGGTGATTTGACTAAAACTAGTTTTGAATGTTGATAGGTTGTTTTGACTTTTGACAAATTCAGTTTAACTTTCGACAAATGCGACTCACTGTAAAATTTGCAACTTAGAAGATAGGCTATTTTGACTTTCAATAGATGTGGTTTAGCTTTCGGTAGATGCGACTCACTGTAACAGTTGCGACTTGGTATAAAGACCCTGTGAACCTAAACTTGTTGGAAAACACATGCGGTTTTTCTATTGACAGATGCGGCTTGCATATACATATGCGACTCGAAAATTGATAGTTACAGCTCATAATACTTGGACTCTGTAACAATGGACTTTTTGATAGACACATGCAGTGTTTCCCCTAACAATTGTGACTCGCTAGGACAGATGCAGTGTTAAAATTGAGAGTTGTGACTTTTGTGATAGTTGCATTTTTTGAAGGTTGTTTTCTGACTGACTCCATTTGTTGATCAGGTTTTGTTGATGAATACAAAAAAACAAGCACAAAAAGAAATTTATTTTCAGTTTGCGATGATAGAACTATTAAGACCATAAAAAATTTACAACCTAGGCTTTGTGGACAATACTTGCTAAGTTCTTACTTGGATTTCTCTAGCTACACATATTCATGGCAAATGACTAGTAGCTTGACCCCACTGGCTCCCCTCCACAACACTCACTTATATGGGGCAACCAAGCTACTATACCCATGAAACTCCCGTGGCATACATCTCATCTCCACACATGAACCATAAGAATGTAAGATGGCTTCACAAGGTTGACCCTGTTGCGCCAGCATATAGGTAGAATTTTGGCAAAACTACAACATGGTATTTAGTAAGGGCATTCCGTTTGTGGGGCACTATTCAGCTCGGTGAGAGAACATTTTTTCCCTTCTCATTGGAATAGTGAGCGTGATTTTTGGGGTTTCTCCTAGAAATCCATTTTTATATACTAGGTGGAAGTCGCTGGCTAAAGCGTGTTACCAGTCTGAGTCATCTTGGGGTGAGTAATTTTTCCCACCAAGACAGGCCCAAGTTCTAGAGTCAGTAACTATTTCTCTTACACCCAGGATTGCATGACTGGGCAAGGGGAGAGGATACTTCAATATACCGAATCGTAAAGGGTGACATAAAAATGCTTTCACACCAAACAAAGCAAACATTGATTACTTTTAATCCAAATGATAGTTATTTATCTACCAAATAGAAAGCTTGCTAAATACATTTAAAAGAAAGGCATTAGGTCCTATAGAAAAATATGTCTTTGGTTTTTTATTGTCTTCTATGCTTCATCCTACAAAAACTAAGTTAATCCTCCTTAACAGAGTTGTCAACAAACATTAGAAAAAGATGAAATAACACATAAAATGAAAAATGAAAATGCGAATGTACAAACATGAATAAAAAAGTGAAAAAAATATTACCAAGAAGATGCGGCTCGATGTTGATAGGCGGATGTGGTTCATGTTGATAGTCGAGTGCGGTGTTGATAGGGAGATGCAGTGCAAATGGTCACGGATGTGGTGTAGAATGGTAGATGCATCGCAGAATATGGCCGATGCGGTGCGCAATGATAGATGCATCATTTTTTGAATAGATACGGTGTGTCATACGATAACCTACAAAAAAAAGAAAAATGGAAAGATGCATGAATTTGAAGCGTGTACACGTCCGGTTCATCAAATGTAACATAGAATAAAATCTGGAATATGATCTGCAACTAGAATAAATGATGTTAATCTTAATCTAACCAATATTAATCTAAATCAAAACAACAAAGAACAAAACTAGTAAACATAATTAAACTAAACAAATGAATTGGAAAGCTCTCACCAAATATGTGTTCACTCCTTTGAATTATCTCAATTTCTCTTCTCCATTTTGCTGTATCAGTATTGATGCAAGCATAACCTTGTTGAATGTCTAAGCAAAATATTGAAGATAAGTTTCCTCTCAAAAGTGTATGATTTTGGGAGGAGGAATAATGATAATGACAGTCCATTTTATAGATTTTGGGTTTTCAAACGATCGGCTCAGATTGAAAAGAGAGATCAACAGACGAAATTGATGAATTTCATGCAATTTGAGTTCTATGTCAGATAGAACATGAGCTAGAACAGGAGTCAAAAAATACTGCAAGATAAAGATTAAATTAGAACGATAACTTAATCTTGTGTTAAGACTGTTCGAAAATAGGAAGAACAAAAGTTCGAGATCTTAATCTTCAGTTAAGAGTCTTCGAAAATAGAAGAAATAAACTTTGAATGTCAAAGACAAAGTTAGAACTCAAAGAATAATTCATTTGAATGCAAACATGAGTTAATTAATTAAATAAAGATATTTAATTAATAAAAGCATTCATGCACATGAGTTCAAACTAGTTAACTAAGTAGTTGTGATAGAGAGTCTTCTCGCAGAGACAATCAGATGTTAAATCTAGAGATAATTGGCAGAATTAAAAGTAGATCTTGAGTCAGAAGGTGAGTGAATGATTTAGATAACTGAATGATAGAAGAATATGACATAAATAATTAAATATGAATTAAATGTTAATTTAATTCAACATTCGAAAAATGAGAGATTTAATTAAATAAATAATGTAATTTATTTAATTGACTATTGAAAAGGATTAAATGAATAATTAAATAATAAATATTTAATTATAGTTTAAATATGAGAAATGGGTAATCAAATAATAAATTATTTAATTAAGAAAGAAGAATTAATTAGTTAGCGACATAATTAAATAAATATGATTTATATAATTAATCAAGTTGAATAAAGGTCATTATGAATTAATAAAAAGGGGTATTTAATTAATAGAGGAAATATGTGTTTAGAAAAAGGTAATTAAATAATAAATTATTTAATCATGACCATGGATAATAGAAAATTATGTTGAAAGTGGTGCTCGCAGGCCTAGCCCAATTTCGATGTCTACAAAAATAACCAACAATGTTGAGGTCCTCCCCACTCCAAGAGAACATACTCCCAATTGGGTGAACTCGTTGAATTAGTCCTAAAGACACTCTTGCAATCCAACATCATCCAATTACCAGACATAAAAAACTATGAATCCTCATTGATCAAACCCGATTGGTGGAAAGAAGATGAATATTGTGAATATCACAACGGAAAAGGACATAAAACATCTAGACATTGGATGCTCAAAATTTTCATTCAAGATCTCATTTAATAGGGAATCATTTCAGTAGATGATTCACAAGGCAAGAAAAATGTTGATCATACCATGTTTAAAACTCCCTTGCAAGATCATGACAAAGGAAAATCCTCCAATTTAGGGAATAACAATAGTGCCAATTACACCAACACCAAAACATGATTATAGCACTATTATCCTTAACATAAGACCCTTTGATGATCATTTTTCCACTATTACAATAAACAATAAAAGTTCAGAGTGTGATGTCACCACTCATAGATCCAAGATAACCTTTCCAGGACCTCCTTCCAATCCATAACCAAAAGGTAAGTACAATCTCTTAAACTAGATAGGGAAGACCCCCACACATATTTCTATCTTGGAACTCCTCCACATATCCCCTCAACATAGATCTATCCATGATACAACCTTGAAATAAGTGTTTGTACCCACCGATCTAGATTTCAATGAATTTTAGGCCATGGCTGGATACCTATCTATGTCGCATCATGTCACCTTCTCTGAACAATAATTTTTAACTCAAATGCCACATCATAATGATTCCCTACACCTTGAAGCCTATGTTAATAAACATAAGATCAAATGAGTCCTAGTAGATGGTGGACTAGGTCTAGAAAAATTCTCCCTAAAATTGGTAAAAGAATTAGGATACTCTGATAATTGTATAGATCAAACTAAGAAAATTATTATCAAGGATTATGATGATGTTGAATGCTCATATGAAAGAGTTATTTCATTTCTCGTAAGAGTTGGTTCAACTATATAGAACACAACATTTCATGTCTTGGATCTGGATCTACACTACAACCTTCTCCTTGGCCATCCTTGAATTCATGCTATGAAGGCTACACCATCCACATACCACCAATGCCTCAAGTTTCCACATAATTGCACTCAAATTTTTATTCCTAGTGATCATGTTACCTTTTAGTATTGCACTAACCTAAAGGAAACTGGTGAGTGACAAGTGCCTATAAATAAAGAGGCCTCATCTTCTACCTCATCCCATTACATTGATCCATATGACCTTATGAAATCATCCACTCCATTCACCCCACTATCCACACCCAAAATCTAGATTCAAGACAAAGGATGCAGAGAATACAACATGAAGAGACACTTTTGCATTGGAAAGCTACCCAAATCACCAAAGTATTATAGCAAGCCACATCCTATACAACCTAAATTTATCATCCACAATCCCCATACTACCTTCACTAAATAGGGGGAGTTAGCTAGAGAATCTTTGGATGACCACATCTACACATGGCTATCCAAAGAAGAGTAGGACATAGAACCTAAGAAATTGCTAGTTGAACAATATCCAAAAGGTTCCTATTGATGAAGAAACAAGGATAGGATGGACACAACAGCCTTGGTCTAAATAAACAAGGAATGTTCGAACCCTTACAACCTCCAAAATGACTAAAGTATCAAGGGTTAGGGTTTGTACCAGTAATAGTGACCATCTGGGGTACCGGGTTACCCTTGAGTGAGACTATTAATGCTTCAAATGAAATCAATACATCTGAGGACTATTATACTGACTCTGACTCCAATTAGTGGGAATGGGATATGGAATCCAATAGATCCTATAGAAACTGAAAAATGTCTTGAATGATATCATGCACTCGAAACACATTACTAACATTATTTCCTCTTGAAACCCATTCTCTTTTCACTTAATTGATTAAATTATCCTAGCTATTTAATTAATTATGTCATTTTTGTCTATTAAGCTAATTTTTTTAATTGGGTTGATTCACCCCCCTTTCATTCTAACATTTCAACTAATTAAATTAAATAAATCAAAATATTTTATTTAATTCCCTAAGTCTTCTAATTTAATTAAATAACACTAAGTTATTTAATTAAATGTCATTCTTACCTTTCCCCATTCATTAAATCATTTAATTTAATGAAAATCACTTTATTCCTCCAAATTTCCTAATTGTGTGATTAAACCTTGTTTAATTAGCAATTAAAATAATTTCCCTCTAAAAGGGGAATATTCCAATGGAATATTCTTTATCCCCCTTTTTGCATAATTAAATCTTTCTTTTAATTTGCAAAATATCCTTTTCCTCACCCATAAGAATATGCTAAAAATAATATCCTCTCTCCTCTAATCATTTAAGAAAGGGATATACTGACTTGGCTTCAAATGCAAGTTATCTTTTAACCTCTTGAGCAAGTCACCTTATGACCTATGTGTGCAAGTCAAAAGTGTTTGTTTGGAATAAATGTGAGCCCTTGATTAATTCCCATCTTTCATTCTCATCCATTGATGAGAATCCATGATCCATGCCTCTTCTTCCTTCCATTCTTGGTCATTGATTAATCTTTTCAATCTCAACCCTCCATTTCTCATTTGCTTTCTTATAAATAGAACACTATTTGGAGACAAATGGATCCATCTCTCAACATAAAACTTATGCTGTTAAAATCACTCACACTCACACTAATAATTTACATATTTTTAGCATATTTTAGTTCATTTGTAGTTGCATAATAGCTTTAAGATTCCATTAATGGCTTTCATGCATCCATTTAGCTAATTAGAGAACTAGGGTTTGAATATTTTTAGTTTAAATCTCACTTAGATTAGCTTAGCAATTGCATATCTATATCTTTTAGCATAAAATCATGGTAGATTAAATCTTGCATCATGTTCATTTTAGCATAAATAATGTTTTCATCCATTTATCACAAAGGTTTCATTGATTCTCTTCAATAGAATCGATTGAAATAGGCTCCTTGATCATGGGATTGGGAAAGGGTCATTTTTCCACATCAACATGACACCAATCTCACAACGAGACAAGTTTCAAATGAATTAGAGTAGACATTTAAATGCTTTCATAGTTTAGAATTAGTTTATTTGATAAATGTTTAGTTTAACTTTCATTTGAATGATCTTGTTGAGATTCGAGTATTAGTGGCATGAATATGCTTTGATTCTTCATGGATCAAGTGTAATTAGCCCATACTAATATCCTCATCTCACATTCTAATGTTAGAAGGAGGGAAAACCAACAATTTAATCAAATTTTAGCTCGATTTTTTCTCATTTGTTTTATTTTAGGTTATGGCGACGCCCAAACCACAAACATCGACACTCTTTGAAGAGAATTGCCATATAGTGACACTATTTCAATTTGAAACAACGACATTGATTAAATATATTGCCACTAATTTAAATATGGTGACGCTGATTTAATATAGAGGTGTCAAAAACTTCAAACAACGATGCCCCCAAATCCATTAGAGGGACGCCCGACCAAATACCAATTCTATTGTGCTCTTTGTTTTTGCTGCAAAGCAATGCCCAAATTCACCAGAGTGATGTCCAGACTTCAAATTGGCATGCTATCATGTGTAGTGATGCCCATCTTTGGTAAGAAAAATAATGATCAATTTTAAGCATGTGTTTTAATATTTTGACTTTATCTAAATGCTAACATGTAACTAACTTCTCATTTTTTCTATTTCGACTAATTGGTTTTGCAAATTTGGAGAAGAACTAGGAAAAAATTTACCCCAACTTGTTAGGGTCATAAATTTCTACTCGATGCTTGAAATTTGAATCTGTTTGCACAGTTGGAAAGCTCTCCAAGAGGACTAATCCAGTCCCTAAAAGAAGTGTTCCTATGACATGCCCATTTTTAGGAACCAATGCAAGTCTCAACCCCAAATTCCTCTCCGAAGGCCTCTGAAATCATGATTTACTATAGTATAGAAAAAATCAAAAAGCTTTGAAAATTTGAAAATGTTAATTTTAATTTTTTCTTAGTTGTAGTTATTGTAACAGTGTTTTGACACTTTTGGGGAAATTATAAGCCATCATATGCTACTTTGGTTTATGTTTTAGGACCACTAAATTTCCATTGGTTTTTAAAACTTACAATCTTAGGACAACTAGCTTTCAATTAGACTTAAAATTCACTTTCAAAATTGGATTGAAATTGAACCCTCATCTCATCATAGTCTTTTGGGTTTAAAATTGAACAAGGCAACTTAAAATTTCATTTGGTGCTTAAAACGAACTGATCATTGCTTTTAGGTGTTAAAATTTACAAGTGTTTATTGTGTCTAGATTTACAACATTGTTATTGAATGAGTATGCAATTATCTCATGCCATTTGGTGATCTTGAGAAATAGAAACATTCCTTAACACTTTGGGAAATCACCCACATCTTTCAATTTGGATTAAAAATGAATCGCTTTGTGAGTGTGAGAAAAAAATGTGGTGTGTGTTATCTCTTTTTTCATGCAAACAAAGATGATCGAACTAGGAACATACTTCATTTATATTGTTTATCTTTAGAGGGCCTGCCTTCCCACTTCAAAATGAGGGAATGACTCAAGCAGTAATGAACTAAAGACAAGTTCTTCCAAACCGTGATATAAATGTGTGGTTGCAATGAAAATTGCAATCAATGGAATGTTGTACATTATAGCTCTCCCTGAGTATCTTTATGATGTGTAAATCCCTTGTTATAAGGGTTGGGAGACCTATTGAGGGAGTTTATCATTGAATCCCTTAAGCTAGAATCACTTATTACAAACTTGTGTTTAGAATCCAAAATTCTTAATACTTTTTGGTGCAAGAACGATCATTCTAAAGTTGCCCAACATTATTACTATTCAATTGTCGAAACTGAAAAATACTTTTGATCTCTAGATTTTAAGGATTTTGAGATTTGGTGTTCTTGAGAAGTGTGTGCCAAGAAAGGGGGAGTTAGTGTCACCAAATTTGTAACTGTTCACATTGTTTGGTGTTTTGAGAAATCCAAGTGGGGACTCAACAAGTATAGCCATTTCAAACCTAGGATTCTAAATGATAGTGAGTCATTTTGATACATTGCTTGGTTCCAAAACATTACAAAAACAAACATTCATCATCTTCCACAAAAATTCAAACACTTTGGCCTAAATATGGATACCTTTTGAAATAGTCTTGATATTACTACTTGTCCTAAGGGTTTCTATCCTTAGTGATTTATAAATATCTTGACTTATATTTCAATCCATATTTTCCAAAAACAACATAGGAAATTATGGCTCCAACCTCATGATTTTCATGAAATGGACATGGTGAAAGTTATGATGTTGTTGACATAAACATTTAGTTGGAAAACATAATCAAGACAGGTGTATGTGGTATAAATAACCTCATTAATCCAAGATTAAATCAAATGAACACCCCACATTGAAGTATGTTCAAACTTTGACTCCCCAAAACAAGAAAATTGAGACAAGAAAAACATTGTAAAATCATTGAGTTCCATTAGTCAAAGTCATTGAGTTCTATTGTCAAAATCATTGGGTCCTATTTGCAAAATCATTTGAGACCTATTTTACCAAAATCATTGAGTTCTTAGGGTTTTATCACTTTAGAGGTCTAACATGTTTCTCACTACCTTGGTCTTTGAAAATAAAGGTTCACTCTAGGTCAACATTGGGTCAAAACACCTTCATCCACCCCTTTATCAAATTTCATCCTTCTCTCCACCAAAATTTGAATTTTTTTTGAATATACCAACACCTTTTGACTTAAACATCTATCAAACCAGCCCCTAACTTGGCTACTTTTCTCGTGAAATGTATCATTTTCCATGCACTTATTTAAGTTAGTTATCATTTTTGAACTAGTTTATCTTGAAGGTCACAAGTCTACCCTAAAGATTCTCAAGTTATCAACATCCTTTATCCAAACATCAAACATCAAATTCCAAGTCAAAAGTGTTGTCCCAAAATGTTTGCAAAGATCACTCTCCACATCATCCATATTTTCATCTCCCATTATCATCATAGCTCCAAAAAGACTTAGAGTGTCCCTTCTACCTAGATTTAAGTCAACTCGAGAGTTCAAACATTACAAACCTCTCCCATCATGGACCATAATATATGGTTACAACAAGATCACAACACAAGAGAATCATGTAGAAAAGAAAAGTTGCATCTACCATCAGTGATCGAAATCCTCAAGAATTTTATTTGAGAAGTCATGTTAACCCATCGCAACAACCCTCATCTCAATCAGGACCATATGAGATAGAAGACATCACGAACAACCCATTTGGACTTACTAGAGAAGAAATCATGGAAAAACAAGCCTTATAAAGTGTGGCTCCAATTTCCCCATCTTTTGTTGAACAATCATTGACACAAGGCTTGACTACATCTAGGATTCAACCAACCCTATCCCTTGTGCCAAGTTGACCCTTAACATCTTATCTTGCAACTAGGCTTGGAACCAACCCTAGCCTCACTTCATGTCTAGGAACAAACAAAACTTTGGGTATTCAAAAAACAACCATTCCATTAACCACTAACCTTACCCAAAACACAAGTTGGACACCAACATTTGGAAAACTACTTACATTCCATGACACCATAATGACATTGACATTTCAAGAGCAACCATCTTCATCCATCATCAAAAATACCCCAAGTATGCCTAATGTTACACAAGGTAATGCAAACCATGTGACTCAAGTGGGACAACAAGGGAAAATTAACACTCTCACAAAATTTCAACCCTTGACAAGTGGTTCCAACAACCCCATCGACACATTGAAACAAGTGGTTACCTAAGCTAATCAAGTCAATCCACCATCCAAATCAAACCCATCTATCATCGAGACAAATCAAAACAACACCTTGGTTATGAAGCCCATCAACTAGGGAAATACCTTGATCCCACCTCAAATACAACAAGGAAATCCTCATGAATTCAGTCAAGGTAACCCTTTCAATCAGTTACAAGGTCCTAATATATCATTACCATCACAATATATAATGGCATCATAATCTTTCCCCATGGTCCCTCTCACCATGCAAAATCAAATAGGACCTAAAAATGATATTCCTCCATCTCAAACCACCATTCTACAAGGAATGTTGAACCAAGGGAACCCCCAACCTCTCATCACTAGTTCACAATCCATCACAAGTGTCCCAAAAACCAACTGCTCCTACATCACAAGTGCATGCCTTAAATTTAGAACAAGAAAAATAGGATTATCAGAAAGTCATCCAAAAACAACAACAAGCAGCCTTAGTAGCACAAAAAAACCATCAAACAACCTTAGTACCACAGCAAAAAAATCAAGCAACCTTAGTAGCATAAAAACAACAACATCAAGCAACCTTAGTAGCACAACAACATCAAGTAGCCTTAGCGGCACAACAACAAGCAACCTTAGCAGCACAACACCAATAATTCGAGCAAGCCACCTTAGTAGGACAAGAACAACATCAAACCCAACAAGCCACCTTATTCATGCAACAAAAATCTCAACAAAATCAAGCCCAACAACAAGAATTGTTTTCTCAATAATACACACAACAACAAAAAATTCGCGCACAACAGAAACAACTAGGTTTATACTATAATCCTCAACAAAGCATATTCAATCTAAATATGCTGGGAATATATACATCCACACCTCAATCACCTTCACATAACCTCACACCACCATACACCCCATACAACACATCAACATATCAAAATCCCACATACAACTCATCCATCACCAAACCCATAAGATGATCTAGCATCACAATTTAAGGTGCCATCCCAAGAATTGTAGGATAATTGAATGGGCAAGACAAAGAAACCCCATACACAAAACCTGTGTCGATATCCCTTCGATCGAAACATCGCCATGTTCCCTTTCCCTCCTGGTTTGGAAGTTCCAAAATTTGATAAATACAAAGGGAGAGGAAGTCTTGTGGACCATATCAAAGAGTTTAATGCCATATTTATGGAGGTCACCTACAATGAATCCTATTTTATGTGCCTCTTCCATGAAGTTTAATAGGTCCTTCCATGGATTGGTTTTCACAATTACCTCCGAGCGTCAAAACTTTCCAAGAAATCATTGACAAATTCTTAGATCACTTCTCCTTTAATCTTGACATGGAAGTAAGACTAGAATAGCTATATGCTCTCAAACAAAACAAAGGAGAATCTTTTTCCAATTTCTTGCAATGGTGGAGACAAAAAGCTAGTAAGAGAAATTGGACCCTTCCCGATGAACAACAAGTGGGAATCATCATAGAAAATCTAGATATAGATCTATCCTTCCACTTAAAAATGCAATGCATTACCACTTATGAAGACCTTTTCCTTAGAGATCTTAACATAGAGAGACCTCTAATGTCATAGGGGAACACACAAGCGTATAGAAACAACCTTCCATCCACTAGTTTTAACGACAAACCCCACTATTGGGCCAAGAACAAAAATGTTACTAGTGATGGTGTTGTTGATGCAAAGGTGGTCTTAACTGATCCTAGACAAGAAAACACCCAACCCATGAACACACAACAAATACATGCACAACCACCAAACAATCAACATGGACAATGAAGAACAAAAAATGCTCCTAAATGACAATTCACTCCCTTAGGGGAACCTATGGAATATGTATTGAAGAGGTTGATAAAGTCTAATCTTATCACACTCCGATACTTCTCAAACTATCAAGAGCCACAAATCAAAGCTCATAGCTATAAATATCACTATTTTGAATTTCATCGATACAAAGGTCATAAAACACAAAATTATTTTAAACTCAACTATCTAATAGAAGATCTTATTGAACAAAGAGAAATTGAGGTCAATCAAAAATCTAGGAATTGAAATCTGAAAATTTACACAAACCCTATGCCTGATGATACCAAAGAAAAAGATTTAGGAAAGGCATCAACCTCAAGAAACGTAAAAAATACTCATGATACTATCGTGGGACATATTTATTTATCACAACATGAAGAATTGGACATGTATCAAGATACTATTTTAAAACAAAGTCCAAACCCATCAACAGTGTTTAGCACTATTTTATACCGTAATGACATCAAGTGGATATTAGATTGTGATAGTTCTCCCACATATGACTCCATGATTGGGCATGTTGAAGAAGTTCCAAATGAAGCAGAAATATCCCTTATTGCACCCTTATCCACAAAATGTTGTGAAGTGTCTTTTACTGATGATATATCATCCACCTAAGGATCATGTTAAGTGGAAGCTCTTGAGGACAATGAAAGTTACTCCAAATCAAGTCATGATCAAGAACCACTATCCCAAGAGTTTCATCAAGAGCTAAGTGACATCTTCCAATTTCCATTTCAAACTCCAAATATGTCCCTAATATCACCCCTGATATTTATCTTTCTAATAGACATATAAATGTTCTTCATCCAAAACAAGAGTCTCCCACTCTTGATATTCCTACAAAAGAGAAAAAAATGGTTGAGATTCCTGATTCTTATAGTGATTGTTCATCAACAACATATTTTGAATCAACACCAACATCTTTAGAAACAACATCAACAAAATCAGAGAAAACAATTCATATTCCTAAACAAGGTTGTGCATCATTGGCATCCTTTGAATCAACACCAACATCTTTTGAAGTAGTATCAATAGATAATGATGTCATAGAGTCAAAGCAAATAGTTCATATTCCTAAACAATATTGTTCATCATCAACATCTTTTCAATCAACACCAACATCTTTTGAAGAAGTATCAATAGAAAATTATGTAATAGAACTAGAGCAAACAGTTCATATTCTTGAACAATTGGAACCCATAGAAATATCATGCGTTCATGAAAAGTCATATTCAGTGGCTATGAATCAGAGGATACATTATCATGGCAAAGGATTAGGTATTGATAATACCTTCAGGGGAAATCTTGTCTACAACAAACATCAACATATGTGGTATGAAGGATCCTTATGATGAAAACACTATCAATGCTACAACTAGCCATATCATGAGTCAACATTCACCCATTGTCTCATACACAAATTGGGACCAACATAAAAGGAAGAATTCCTATCAAAGAAAGATGAATATCATCACATAAAATGAAGTAGTAAAGAAGAAAGGAAAAAGTAAATAGAAATGGATACCAAAGAAAAATAAAGAAAATCATCCCTCCAAAACTCCACTAGTCAAAGAAACTTGTTAGGTTTTCAAAGGCAGATATCTAAAAGCTAAATGCAGATTTTATCAAATAAACCAGAAATAAAACACACATAAAAATAACATAGGGAATTTAACGCGGTTCACCCAATGTGGGCCACATCCACCAAACCGCAGCCATCCAATGATTTCATTAACCAGTGTAAAACCCCATTACAATATCACGAATAATCGCCTATTTCTTATGATATTGTAA
This sequence comes from Sequoiadendron giganteum, assembly GCA_007115665.2. Classification (NCBI taxonomy): domain Eukaryota; kingdom Viridiplantae; phylum Streptophyta; class Pinopsida; order Cupressales; family Cupressaceae; genus Sequoiadendron; species Sequoiadendron giganteum. The sequence goes on along the minus strand of CM021108.1, from coordinate 225,405,242 downwards.
CTCTATCATAACCCCTTTATAAATTAGGGTTATACAAAATCGAGGTTTTTTCCCTTTTTCAATAATTTCACGAAAAAGCAAGACAAAAAATTTTCTCAGGGGCTACCGCCCCCGAACCCCCATTTTTGGGGGCTGCCGCCCTCGGACCTCAGCAAGGATGCATGAAGAGTGTATAGTATAGAATGATCAGTTGCCACATACCAACAATCTCCCACTTGGAGACTGAACCTGTACGACACCGCTACACTTACAGCTCCCACTGGAAATAATCACCTTGGACCCTACTGCATTGTTATACTTTAATTCAACCTTGAAGGCCAACCTAAGCTGAAGGGAGCTTAGCTTTTCCCTTATTACCACCTTAGTAAACATATCCACTGGATTTACATCTATATGTATCTTTTCTAGCTTTACCTGTCCATCCTCCATCACTGACCGAATGAAATGATACCTCAACTGTATGTGTTTGGTTTTAGAGTGCAAGGCAGAATTCTTTGCAAGATGTATAGCACTTTGGCTGTCTGTGAACAAGTTATTTTCAGCCTATTGTTTTCCCAACTCTTCCATGAAAAATTGCATCCATATCATCTCCTTTGTTGCCTCTGTTGCAGCCACATACTCTGCCTCTGTGTTGGATAAAGCAACCACCTTTTGCAATCGATATATCCAACTTACTATTGTCCCACCAATGGTAAATACATAACCTGTGGTACTCCACCTGGTATCAATATCCCCTACTAGATCTAAGTCAACATAGCCTTTTAAATCTATATTAGAGCCCTCAAAACATAAATTTTTATCTAGTGTACCTCTCAAATACCTAAGAATCCATTTCACTACATTCTAATGCTCAATTCCTGGATTACTCATATACCGGCTAACAACTCCTACAGCATGTGCAATATCTGGTCTCGTGCATACCATAGCATACATTAAACTACCTACAGCTGAAACATATGGTACCTTGGACATTTTTTCTTCCTCCTCTTGTGTCTTTGGACACATATCCTTAGTCAATTTTACATGACTGGGCAAAGGTGTGCTGATAGCTTTTGCATTCTCCATATGAAATCTCTGCAATACCTTTTTAACATAATCAACCTGAGATAAAAATAATTTCCTATTTTTCCTATCTCTTGCAATCTTCATACCAAGGATTTGTTTTGCTGCCCCCAAATCCTTCATAGAAAATGAATTTATTAATTGTTGTTTTAACTCTTTTATGTGATCCATGTTAGACCCCGCTACAAGCATATCATCAACATATAAACATAAAATAATGTTGCTATCTTCACCTAGCATCTTAAAATAAACACAATGGTTTGAATTACACCTGTTGTAACCTTGCTCATCCATAAAACTATCAAATTTAAGATACCATTGTCGAGGTGCTTGCTTCAAGCCATATAAGCTTTTCTTCAATCTGCACACTAGTTTCTCCTTGCCTTTGACCTCAAATCCTTCTGGCTGTTCCATATAAATTTCCTCTCCCAAATCACCACAGAGAAAGGTAGTTTTAACATCAAGCTATTCTAAATGAAAATCTTCAACAGCCACAATACTTAACACAGTATGAATAGAGGTCATTTTAACAACTGGAGAAAATATTTCATCAAAATCAATACCCTGTTTCTGTGCAAATCCCTTTACAACTAATCTAGATTTAAATATTTTCTTACCTCCATCCTCCTCTTTCATCCTATAAACCCATTTGTTTGCTAAAGCCTTTTTACCTGTAGGCAACTTGCATAATTCCCAAGTTTGATTTTTCAGCAAGGAGTCCATTTCTTCTTCCATTCCATGCTCCCACTGAACCTTGGTATCCACTTGCATAGCTTCATGATAACATTCTGGTTCACCAGCATCAGTTAATAGAATAGAGTACAAAGAGGGAGAAAATATTTCTAGAGGTCTACTTAACCTTGAAGATTGCCTAACATTCACTAGAGTTTGTGGTATTTCTTGTTGCTGTTGTTGCGGAGCATGAGGAACCACTAGAACATTGGTGTTTGTAATATCATCCAGCATTGCATAATCCTGTTCTTTCTTCTCATACTGCTGCAACAGATCTTTGTACAACATTTTCTCATTGAATATGACATCCCTGCTTCTCACAATTTTCTTATTTTCAAAATCCCAAAGCCTATAACCAAATTCATCTATGCCATATCCAACAAATATACATTTCTTTGATTTTGCATCAAGCTTGGTTCTATTTTCAAAATCTATATGTGCAAATGCTTCACAATCGAAGATTTTCAAAAAAGAATAACTTACCTTCTTACCTTTCCATGCTTCCTCTGGAATACCACAACCCAAAGGATTAGAAGGACCTCTATTAATTAAATAAACAACAATATTTATAGCCTCTACCCACATGTTTAAAGGCAACCCAACATGCAATCTCATAGTCCGTGCACGCTCCATTATTGTTCTATTCATGCGCTTAGCCACTCCATTTTCCTGTGGAGTCCTTGGAACCATTTTCTGCCTATGAATACCATTAAAGGAACAATAATCTTCAAACTCTTTACTGCAATACTCACCACCATTATTAGATCTGAGACATTTTAACTTTTTACCTATCTCATTCTCAACCAAACTTCTCCACTTTTTTAAAGTTTCAAATACATCAGATTTCTGCCTAATGAAATAAATCCATACCTTCCTAGTTGCATCATCAATGAATGTGACATAATAATGAAAGCCACCGAGAGAATATACCTGAGCTGGTCCCCATACATCCATATGCACAAGCTCCAATTTCTCATCTTTCTTTTGTTTCCCATCCTTAAGAAAACTAACTCTCTTTTGTTTGCCATACACACAACTTTCACAGAAATCCATATTAACGCATTTTAGACCTAGTAAAGCATTCTTTGAATGAAGTACTTTCATACCTTTTGCACTCATGTGCCCAAGTCTGTTATGCCATAGTGCTGATTCAGAATTCGCAGCATCTATCTAATTTTCTTCTTGCTGAACTGCAGCAACTGTTCCTGAACATTTATTTTTATCTACAATAGCTAAAGTAGAAGGAAAATTATGACCTGTACAAAGATATAAGGTGCCTACTTTCACACCTTTTTCTACCACTAAGGCACCGTTTGTAACCTTCCAACTTTTATCACTAAATGTAACAACACAACCTTCATCATCTAGTTGCCCTGCTGAAATTAAATTTATTTTTAGCTTTGTGCCTTACCTCATGTAGTAGCCAATGATTCCCATTCTGCAACTTAATCTTGATGCTTCCCTTTCCAACAATCTGACAGGGTTCATTATCTCCCAAATAAACCAACCCAAAATCCCCTTGGACATAATCAAGAAAAAAATTTCTATGGGGCGTAGCATGAAATGAAGCCCCTGAATCTAACACCCAAGAATCATCAGCATTGTCAAGAGAAAGAATCAAAGCATCCTCATCAGATTTATTACTTACCACATTTGCCTCTTTATTTCCTTCCCGTTTGTCTCCTTCTTTATTTTTTTGAGACCAACAATCTTCCTTTACATGCCCTGGCTTACCACAGTACCAGCAATCCCTCTTGTCTCTAGATTGGGACCTTCTATCCCCTGATTTTTCTCGTGACTTCCCATGACTCCCAAAATTGTTTTGTCTCTCATTTGTTCTGCCCCTGCTTTCTACATTCAAAACACTGCCTGATGTGGAGGTTCCACTTGAGCTTTTCCTATGAATTTCCTCGCTCAAAATAACACCAACAACATCATCAAATTTCAATGTATTTGAACCAGAAACAGAATTGCTAACCACCATTAGCAAGCTATTCTAGCTTTCAGGCAAAGAACACAGAATCAAAAGAGCCCTAACTTCTTCATCAAAGTTAACTTTTACAGAAGTTAATTGACTGGTAGCCATATTAAATTCATTCAAATGATCAGTAACTGATCTACTTTCTACCATTTTCATATTAAATAAACGCTTCATAAGAAATACCTTATTCAAAGTGGGAGGCTTTTCATATAACTTTGCTAGGGTTTCCATCAACTCTAGAGTTGTCTTTGTTGTTGTAATATTGAATGCCACCAATTGTGCCAGGCATAAGCAAATATTGCCAAGTGCCTTTCTGTCCAAAATATCCCAGTCCTCATCCAACATTGTTGTAGGTTTCTTGGTTTTCCCTTCCAATGGCCACCACAAATCCTTCTGATAGAGATAATCCTCCATCTGCATCTTCCATAACTGATAGTTCTTCCCATTGAACTTATCAACCTTCAACTTACCCTCATCTGCCATTGCTCCCACTTAACCGTGAGACTCCCACTCAATCGTGAGGCTTTCCTGCAAATGATAATTGAAAACAACCCACTCTGATACCACTTGTTAGGTTTTCAAAGGTAGATATCTAAAAGCTAAATGCAGATTTTATCAAATAAACTAGAAATAAAACACACAAAAAAAGAACACAGAGAATTTAATGTGGTTCACCCAATGTGGGCTACATCCACCAAACCATAGCCATCCAATGATTTCATTAACCAATGTAAAACCCCATTACACTATCACGAATAATCACCTATTTCTTATGATACTGTAACTCTATCCTAAACCCTTTATAAATTAGGGTTATACATAATCGAGGTTATACTGTAACTCTATCTGGCGAGGATACATGAAGAGTGTATAGTATAGAATGATCAATTGCCGCATACCAACAAAACTATGGGGAAAAATGAAAAGGGGAAAGGTATCCATCAAAAGAGTCCTCAAATACAAAAGTAGGCTTCTCAAGCAAGGAACAAATTATATCCATTGGTTGGTCCCAATTCCATGAAAACCTCCATCCCCATCCATCATCGCTCATCTTCCCAAGTTTGGAGAGTAAAAGTTTCTAAACTATCAACCAATCCATCTCATATTCCTTCATACATGACACCTTCCACTCCATTCATGATATACAATTCTGACATTGACCATGTGTTAGCAGCCACCCTTCATCATAAGTATCCTAAAGGCACTTTATCGCAATGTGTGCACACAGACAAGGTTAATTCTAGTACCAACAAGGCAAATCAGATTTCTCCAAAGTTTCATTCAATTGCTCATATCTTAGAAAAGCAACTTCTTCAGGAAGGATATCATTGGCACGTTATGATAGTGACCTCTACATCAGTACCACCAGGTGGTTCAACATGAGGGTAACATTTCAAAAAAATAAAATAAAAAATGATCAAAATCCAAAAAGAAAAGGATTGAAAATAGTAAAGATAAAAACCATCCTCTAGTGAAAACCACTATGATGGCACTTTGGGAGATTACTATGATGAAAACCTATCAAATAGGCATCATGAGTAGAATCAAGCATCTATATGATCCTTCTCAAATAGAAGCATCTCATCCTTGTCATGATAAAACCAATGTTCCCTCCATCCATCCAGTCTAAATTTATCCATATATTCCACTTTATCTTGATCTTGACAAAGATTCGGCGTATACTTCCACTCTACTCATGGAAAACTCTTGAAAGGATCTTTACCATTTTATCTCATAAAGTCCCATAGCCTATATCTAGCATGCTAAAACTTTTTGGAACTCTTTGCATATACATTACCTATCTTGGTTTATCTATTAATCTATAAAACATTTCTAGACACTAGGGGCGGGTTCTTGCACTCTTGTTTTTGAATAACTCTTGATCCATATCTTATATATCACAATGTGACATCAACATCATGATCTAGGTACCATTTACCTCAAAATACCATTGAAAAATTCAAAGAAAATTGCAAAATGGTCATCAGAAAATCCATAAACATTTGAAAAATCCTATACAACTAAAATCCAAAAACATTCAAAAAATTGTAAAGTCAAAATCCAAAAACATACAAATCACTAGCCTATGACACATTTTGACAAGAGTATGTTCCTTATCAAGATTTATCTCTTCTCAAGTTACATCAATCCAAACAATCAATATCAATTGAATCTACCTTGCACTTCAATGTCACATCAAATCATTCCAATCAACTTTCTTCCAAACCGAGCTTCAAAATCTTGATCAATCTTATCCAATCAATCCATCATCATCTTGGAATATCCTTCCCATTCCTCATGTTGCTTAACACAATCCTTGAATTATTTTGTTTCCTCAATAATATTATCATCATCACTTCATCAATCAAATTAATCAATCCTAAGCTTGGTTTTCAACAAAATCCCAAATCGATCATTGATATAATTACACATATCCATATCCAAATCATCAAAATCATGTGAAAAATCCAAAACACATCAAAATCCCTAAAAAGGTCAAAAATAAAAAAATCCAAAAATAGTACCCTTATCGAACTACATCGTCTTTGACCTTGAATGTAGGCAAGGCCATCATTGATGTGCCCCTGAGATACCCTAGGCCAGTCTTTAGGATTCCATCATAATAAACTGACATCCCTTCATCTGTGCATTTCTCATCTTGTTAATAGGTCGAGTTAGTCAAACTACGTGATCTTTGTGTGTATAACATAGGAAAGGCTTATCTTTGATCAACCCTTGAGGCCCCTAGGCTAGGTCTTTTAGATTAGGTTCTTGGTCGCAAAACTTAGAAAATCCCTAAACATTCAAATATTCCAAAACTCCTAAAACATCCAAATATCGAAATACCCCAAAACATTGAAAAGACCTAAAAAGCCTCAAATAATAAAAAACCAAAACATTCACATAAACTTTCAAAAAGACTAAAAATAGCCTCAAAACATTTTCAAAATACCAAAATCATTGAAATATTCCAAAAAACCCAAATCCATCCATTCCATTTCACTTTCACCCGCAATAAACCTTGACCCATAATAAATCAAGCATCACCTTCAACCTTTGGCAAAGCAAATAGAAAGAAAGTATAGTGAGTCGTAAAGTAAGAACTTAATTGTCAAAATCTAAAGTCTAGATCATAGGTAAATGCATTAGTGAATTTTGTATCAACATTTATCATAAAGATCATCATCATCCTAACATCAAACAACCATCTGATCAAAATGTCTTAGGATGTATCCATCCTGTAATGGACATCAGTATCAGACATCACCTTAGCTAAACTAAACAGGCAAGAGATATAGGTAACACTGACTGTTTGTCTTTGATTTTTTCTTTTAATTTATCTTAATGACCCATTCTCAGGACCTCTCAATGATGTCTATCAAAATGATTTATAGAGAAAGGAATGGGGCATCGATTATGATTTTTCATTTGTTGTGCTTGTGGATATTCTTGTAATATAATCTTGGTGCATACATTCAACATCATCATTTAAGTTGTCCTGAATAATATAGATTTGTTACTCTAAGAATCTTAAACTGTTTCATATCATACATGAATTACATACATAGCATATGAATTGAAATTATCCATCCATCCATCCATATCCATACATCATCATCTCATCATAAAATTGCATAGAGAATACTAAAAAATAATATAGCATTGCATTCATATAGCATATGCATGGAATAAAATGAACACATCATATCAAATCCATACCCATATCATATATATAACAAAAAATGGATGTCATAGTACAAAATATGGATCAGTGTATGTATATGATAAATACAATATCCATGAGGCTATCAAAAATGAACCTATGAATGTATATTTGTATCAAATAATCGGGAAGAAAAATATCAAAAAGTGTCTATACATCGAAAGCTAGCCCTGGTGGCTACTCCCCTTTCCAACCTACCTCTTTGGCTTCACCTCAACTCTCGGTCATGCATCATTGTGTTGTGAAAATTCGGGTTGTTTAACTATATGTGGTACATTCCGACGATAGTGCATCCTATAATATGTGACCTTTGTCACAAGCTCTCTATATAACCTCCTTGAGGCTATCCTGCCCTATGTTGCTATTGTCATGGCCTCTATCTGGTGTCATAGGATAATCTCATGATCCATCTCAATAGTTACAAACTATAACTATTGCACAACATGGTCTCTCTCTATAGTCATGGCCACCAACTATTGTCTAGCCTGGTCTTGCTCAATTGTAATAACCAAAATCTATTGGTGGACCTGATCTCACTCACCTGTCAAGGTCTACACTTGATGCTACAACTACTGTATCTGCAAATCTCTCATTTTTGGTGGTGGTGGTGATGCATCCTGCTCATGTCCTCCCTACTGCTAAATGGGTGCTTATTGTAGAACCTTCTATCCCACTAGCAGTGCCCCTAGAACCTATCCATCATGGCCATCTTGGCTAGCTTGATCATGTCCTTTTCCCCTTCCTATACCTCTCCCTCTAGGCCTCCATCATGGAGGATCACCCGTTGGATCTATAAAATGTTGAGGGGGTATAAACCATGCATCTTATGTAGGTGTCATCTGAGCTTCCACCTATCCCTAGTCATAGGCCCATGGCTAAGCTACCAACTATTTAAAGCTCTCAACTACCTCTAGAGATGGAATGGTAGGTCCCCATGTGGGAACCTCATTAGTAGAACTAGCAAACTTAGCCATGTATACATCATCTGGCCTATCCTAGACCTCCCCAAAATATCGTGCCACTCTATCTAGTAGGTATCGCTCGATGATTGTATGCTCATGACCCTGCATATATTGGGTTCATCTCATAAAATATAGCTGCTACACATCATCATCCAAAGGTATTATATGTAGCCACGAGCACCATTGAAAAAATTTCATATCATCAGTAACTCGTCACTAGTATAGGAGCCTAATCTTTCTAGTGTATTGTAGAGTGACCGTATTCCTGTATCGCTAGATCACATGATCATTTGGCTCAACATCCACCATCTATACAATCATTCAGAGCACAACAATGTGCTCCCATGCCCAAATGTGGAGCAAGGTCACCCTTTTTGGATGTTTTGGTTATGTTGCTGATATGTGGTGGTCATTGATGTCAACACTATTAGCATTGGTGACTTGAAGGTTGTATATGTTGAAGATATTGAGAAAATTATATTAAATATGTTGGAGGCTCCCTGTGAAGATGTGAAGCTTAGTGTGGTGGAAAGTTCAGTATGTTTGTATTCATAAGTTGTGTATTAAAGGGTTTGTTTCTATGCCTATATAGTTTATCCTATAGAAATTTTAGAGGTGTGCATCAAGATTGGAGAAAGTTGTGAGTTTTTGTGTTCCTGCAGTTATTTTGTTACTGTAGCTGGTGTTTCTGGAAGAAGAGAATTTAATTCTTGTAATTAGAGTTGTTGTGTATGCTCCTGCAATGTTTTTTGATGTTTCTAGATCATGTTCTATCTTTGTTGCACGTTTGCATTGATCGATGTGTTCGTGATCAGAGACTTTTCCTTTGAATGTTTGGGTTTTCATGTTCTTGGCCGACATGGTGGTTGTAGCATGTTGTGGATCCTTGTGGATTAAATTTTGAATGTTTGGTGCATTTGAGTATGTTTATTTAGGTATTCATTATGTTGTGACCAGCTTTGATTGGTGCACATTGATATTTGTTCATGAATTGGGCCAATAGTTTGTATTCACCTATAATTTTATTTTTGGCTGACAAAGTTGCTGATGTAATTCCATGTAGCAGATATATAAGAGTGATTGTTTCTTCATTTTGAAGTGTGTGTGTGTGTGTGAAGTGTAATGTGAATTGTGCGAGTGTTATGTGTGAATAGAGATTAGATCATTTGATTGCAGAGAAGTGTGTGAAGAAGTGTTTTTGTGCCTAGTCAAAATTGTCATCAGGATTTTGAAGAAGCTACTTTCTCAGTTCAATATTTTCAAATAGATTTAATCTGAAATTTTTATCTAAGATAGTGTGTCTTCTCTGAGTAGTGAGCTCTAGGTAGTGTGCCTAAATGCATGTGCAATGCTGATTCATTTTCCTTATACTTTTAACAGGGTATAATTTATGGATTAACCTCCACCATGGTTTTTCCCCTAACAGGATTTCCACACAAAACTCTTGGTGTCATGTGTGTTTTTGATGTGTTGCTGATTTATGCTTTCATTGTTATTTATCAAATCTCATATTAAAATTTAATAATGTTAAAAAATTTTAAATTATGTGACAAACAATTCACCCGCCCCTCTCAATTGTCTATCCTTGTTTTGTCAACAATTGGTATCAAAGAAGGTTCATCTAAAGAATTTTAATAGATTGAGGTGATCCAATATGACATCATACAAGAAGGATAGTCCTAGATTCGATGGAACAAACTACTCTCTGTAGAAGGCTAGAATGGAGTTTCATTTGAAGTGCATTGGTGAACCCTTTTGGAAGATTAAAAAGAACAGATATGTTATTCCTCAGAATGGTCCCTTTACTCCTGATGAGATCAAAGAAGTTGAAACAAATATCAGGACTATAGAAGCATTGTTGAGTGCTCTGAAA
>CM021108.1:225167570-225392625 GCA_007115665.2 Sequoiadendron giganteum | reverse complement strand
TTGTTGAAACTTGGATTCAACAAAGGTACTACTGATAGTAATTTTTATTTTAAGGTGGATCAGGATAAAGAGTTGATTATTGAAGTCTTTGTTGATGACATCATTTTTGAAGGTAATGATGACTTATGTATGAAGTTTTCTGATGAAATGAGAAGTGAGTTTGAGATGTCAATGATTGGAGAGATGAAGTTATTTTTGGAATTGCATATTACTTAGTTAGACAATGGGATCTTTATATCTTAGTCCAAATATGTAAGAGAGTTACTAAATTTTTTTAGCATGGAAGACTCAAAGCCAGTTGGTACACCCATGGTAACTAGATGCAAGTTTACACAGAATGATGATTCTCCTAAGGAAAATCAAAACAAGAAACAAGTCAATGATTCGTGGATTACTTTATTTGACTCAAACCAGACTAGACATCATGAATGTTGTATGCATGGTTTCTAGATATTATTTTGATCCAAAGGAATCCCATGTGACTACTATAAAGAGAATTTCCAGATACTTGAAAGGGACAGTTGATTTTTACCTTTGATATCCTAAAGATGATGATCTTACTTTGAGCACCTTTACTGATGAAGATTGGGTAGTAGATTTGGATGATAGGAAAAGTACTAGAGTGGTGGTGCCTTCTTCTTTGGGAAGAAGTTGGTGTCTTGGTTAAGTAAAAATAAGAATTCCATTTCCTTATCTACTACTGAGGTAGAATATATTGTTGTTGTAAACAATTGTACTCAAGTAATATGGATGAAGCAAATGCCGAGAGATATCAAAATTGAGTATGATGAGCCTATTGCTATATTTTGTGATAATTTAAGTGCCATAAAAATTTCTAAGAACCCGATGCTGCATTCCAAGACAAAACATATATCTATTGAATATCACTTTGAGAGACAAAGTGAGTGATAAAGAAGTTAGATTCGAGTATGTGCCTACTAAGGGACATATTGCAGACATCTTTAATAAGTCATTTCCTAAGGATACTTTTGATTATCTTAGAGAGAAGTTAGGGGTGATTTCCCCTCTTAATAAAAAATAAGATGCAATTCTTTGCATCAGTCTATGCATTCATATTCATATCTTGATCCACATTGATGTTTTGGTGGCTGCTACTTAGGGGGAGTAGTCAGATGATTCAGATATGTGGTTTAGAGCTTGTGTACCATTTCCATTTATGTCAAAGGGGGAGAAGAGTAATGCCAAAAACATTGTAAGAACTAAGGGGGAGAAGAGTAATGTGAAAAAATATGGAAGAGCCAAAAGTAAGGGGGAGAAGAACAGGTATGAGAAGAGCAATGTGTAAAGAGTTAGTTGTGTTGATGGTATTTTTCACATCATGTTTTGTAAACAATGCCAAAGGGGGAGATTGTTGGATGTTATGGTTGTGTTTCTGATATGTGGTTGTCATTGATGTAAAAAATATTAGCATTGGTGTCTTGAAGGTTGTATATGTCAGGGATATTGAGAAAATTATATTAAATATATTGGAGGTTGCCTGTGAAGCTGTGAAGTTCAGTGTGTTGGTATTCAAAAGTTGTGTATTAAAGGGTTTTTTGCTAAGACTATCTAGTTTATCCTCTGGAAGTTTCAGAGGTGTGCATCAAGATTAAAGCAAGTTGTGAGTTTTTGTGTTCGTATAGTTATTTTTTTACTTTAGTTGGTGTTTCTAGAAGAAGAGAATGTTTTTCTGGTAATTTGAGTTGTTGCATATGCTCCTATGATGTTCGTTGATGTTTCTAGATTGTGCTCTATTTTTTTTGCATGTTCGCATTGATCGGTGTGTTCGTGATCAGAGATTTTTCCTTTGCATGTTTGGGTTTTCATGTTCTTGGCCAACATGGTGGTTGTATCATGTTATGGATCCTTGTGGATTAAATTTTAAATGTTTGGCACATGTTAGGTCTCAAAAATGCAGGTTTGAACCATGAGAGGTTTCCAAGCTCTCACAACACTATTGGCCAACTAACAAGGCCAACCACTACAGTTGAACCTTCTACTCTTAAGGCTCTGGTAAACCTAGGTGGGTGCACCTATATGAATGCTGCAGATTTTGAACTATGCTTCGTACTTGACTAAACTATCCACAATGGAAAGTTGACAATGGAGAGATATGATCCAAATTTGGTATAAAAAGTATATGCAATATGAAGGTGAAGTTTGATATGTTTAGTTAACAAATTTCCAATGAAATGAATAAAACTAAGTAATGAAAATAAGGGAGACCAGTGCCTTGTTTGGTAAAACGAAGTCAAATGAAAGTCTTAGATGAGTGGCTTTTATCTAGAAAAATCTATAATTGTTTGGCATACAAATATGAGTTTATAACTGGTATAAACATGCAAGAATGTGATTGATAGACCCTACTTGAGGCAGAATATCAATCCTAGCTATTTGACTCTTCTTAATGATCCAAATAACATTCCCAAATTACTATAATTGACTAAAAGGAATTTAATTCTTCTTTAAAGAAACCAATTAATAAAATCACACAGATACAAAAAATGTGCACTAATAAAGGGTATGTGTGGGATCATCATGGAAAAAATAGGCCCTTAAGTGGCAATAAAATTCAAAAAATAAGAGTTAGGCAATTTGACATAAAATTTTGAATAAGTTATCTATATTATTTCAAAAATATGTAAGAATATAATCTGTATAAAATTGAATGTAGTTTATAAACTACTAGGTTTATTTACAAACAAAAAAAATCTATTTGGTGAAAATTTGAAATTTCAATGTAGTACTACTTAAATTTCAGGGAAAAATAAGAAGTGTCTGTCTGACCACCCTAACCACAATAAAATGATAATATTTTTTAATAATATTTTAAATATAAGTAGGGGACTCATGTTCAAATGTGATGCATAGTTTTTTGTAATTTTTTTCCAAGTAAATAATTAATTATGATTTTTTTATTACCAAATTTAAAAATATAAAAACTCGTATGCCTGACCACCTTAACTTGGTCAAAACTTCATGAAATTCATTATTTATTTTTTTAATCCTATAGTATGTGAAGCATGTTTTGGATTCAAAAAATATGATACCATTTGAAAGCTATAGATTTTTTTCAATCAGCCTATCAATCAGAACTTTAGTCATAATTCAAATAGAAAATGAATAATAATTATTTATTAAACTCAAAGTAAAGCATAATTTATATTGGTGGAAAGCTTAGAATCTCCTTTAAAAACCCTTTTCATTTCATCAATTTTGGGTTAAAAAAAGGTCATTAGCCACATGGGCCATCATATCACTTAGATATCACCACTTTTTGGCCCATCATGATCCTGCACATACCCTAAATTGAACATATAATTGATATTTCAACTTAAATAATCAAGAAACATCAAATTGGAGACAATCAAATAATTGTAGAAATCCAACAAACAACTGATACCAGAATGGAGCCACCAAATCAATAGTCTTTCATTATCTTCCTCAAAATTTATACATGCAGCATAGTCTCTTTGAATGTAGACATTCTGAAAATATTATTCTTGCCGCAATCTATCCTATTCTAATTATTCTCATCTTACTTCATATTACAAAAATGGATATTTATAAATCGACCACCTGAAAAGATGCATCCCTTCAGAAATGTCTTAAGCATGAAACACTAACAAGATTTAAAATTAACTAAGCTCTATTAAGCAATAAATGAACTCTCGACATGTGATCTATGTAGTCTCAACACTCATGTGTATCTGCATCTCCTAATGCATTGTGGATCATTATCTCCATTATAACCATCTATTAGTTCTACTCACATGCTTCATCCAATGTTCGCAGTGGCTATCATTAAAATCTTCTGAAGTATTAATTCAATTTTGCTCTTCCATGTAGTCATTTCTTTTAATTTTCCTCCATCGTCAAAGAACTTACTTAATCCATTTTCGGTGGATTCTATAAATTCTTGTGCATCCTCTTGTAACTCTTCAAAGAATCATCTATGCTTATCCATAACACGATTAACATCCTCAATTGTTGCATTGTCAGGAGTATCCCACTATTTTATTTCCTCAAGTTTCTCTTGGATTCTACCATCCACCCTTTTTTGTTCTCTTATTGCATCAAAGTACTATGAGTGTTTTCCACAAATTTTATTTAACCAAGTGGATAAATTGGCTTGCCTCCTTTTGATTACTGTTGTAAGTGTGTCATTTTTCCCTTGAGAATATGCACTTGATCCCTCCCAATGGTCCTTCATCTACGAACTTTCACCTTGGGTGAGAATCTTTGTTGGCCCTATTGCAACATCCAGTAAGTCCTTCAGATGCTCATTTTCTCTCAACATTCTTCTATTATTTGTTTGGTACATCTCCTTTTCTTTGATCAATGCCTCTATTTGGGCTTTATTCAATTTTGCTACATTAATCCCAATTTCTGCTATTGCAACTGGATCAGCCTCCCCAGCCTTTAAATACATGACATGTCCAAATGCTTTCTCAATATCAATGGCAACTGACCCCTTGTGAGGTGTATATAAGGCCCAAATCATCAATATCTCTTCATGAGGATCGTAATTTGATCCTATATACACTTCTGTCACCTTTTCTATGCTGAGCTTGTGTGTAGTATTGGTGTCCTTCAAGAAATTGTCGAAGACCAATGCAAAATTGAGGTCTAATCCTGTGAAAATCATGACACTAGCCTTTTCCAACATTTATCTCCCTTTCTTAGGGGTCATACTTCTCATCTCTTTCTCTACATCATCTCTCAAACTTTTCAACAATTGTTCTTCATTTCCTAGTGTCACATTGTCGACCAGTTCTCTTATTTCCTTTCCTTTTTCCTTGTACATAAATGTTTTGAATTATGAATTTTTTACAAACTCATCATCTGCTATAAAAGATCTGTATTCTTCATGTCTTGCATATGTATCTACACTTTCCTCAATATTTATTTCTTTGGCAGAATAGGTATAACCTTGAGTTCTTGTCCTTTATACCTTACCGGATGGACCCTGTGATATGTTAGCCTTTGATGCTTTTTCACTAGAGGACAATAGTTCTATATCCAAAAACTCCTGATTATGTCCCTCAATCACCATCTCTTCCTCTTCTGCTTCCAATTTTCTTATCAGATCACCAAACTTGTAGGGCACATGATGATATCCTCCAAATTTTATCTTTTTTTTAACCGAGTGGATATACCCCTCTAGATCAAATTTTTTTCTCAATGGACCTCTCTTCATGTTGTAATATAATAACCTATCAAGAATCAAGTTATATCCTTCCTTTTCTAACACAGTAATGTCACCAAAACATAACGTACTCGGCATAAAAGCCTGCTTCCCAAAAGAGCTTAAATTCACGACACTAGAGAAATCCATTTGCCTAACAATTTGTAAGTAGAAAATCTTGTTTGGAACTGTTCTAGGAAAGATAAATGGAACATCTTCAAATCCATAGAACCTAATCACGGTCACGTTCTCTAGATAATATCAATCCCCCAAATTTTGGCTAATTGCTCCATTAGAATCTTTAGGTCTGAGAAACCTTTTAATGTCATCGGACAAGGAATAATCACATGGATGATTGTAGAATTTATACATGATTTTCACAAAGTATTCGTCAAAGTGCGCAAATTTGGAATTAGCAAACCTGCTATCCCAAACAACAGTCCACGATTGAATAGGCAATGGCTTGCCCTCTTTATCAAATTGTGAAATTCTTAGCTCCTGGGGCCACAACCCTAATTCTTGTTTGAAGTATAACACCAAATGTATGAATGATGAATAATTCTTGAGGTGCAGGACAAAGGCTCCAATTTTTATGGCCATTAACCCAACATCAAATTCCTTAAACACATATGAGGCATAATCCAAAGGCCTGGAGTTATGATATTGAATATTTGTTGCAATCACCATAGGCAAAATTTCCATTTACTCTAGAACTTCCATTCCCAATACCTGTCCCACCGAAAAATAGGTGTACTTCATATAAGGCTCAAAAAGATCCACACGAAATGGTGGTCATTCATTGTCCTCCAGTGGAATCGATTTTCCACCATGCCTAATTCTATGTAGGGGTAATCTCCAACCCCTATAAATGGTGTCCATACTTTTGAATTCACTCTCAAGCTCTTCGCCTACAATATTTTCATTGCACATCACCTCCAACTTAGAAACCTCACATATTGCATTTTTCTTATAAATGTATTAATGGGTTCCCAGACAGGTTACATATGGCCTTATGTTCTAGATTATAATGATTGGCCAATAACTTCACCAGCTCAACATTGACAAAAACATTAGGGCAAACCATTTTCCCTAAATTGAGCTTCCATGGGTTACATATTGGCTCAAAATGGTTCCTCTGATAGTAATGGAAGATGAATAATTCATAGCCTCTAGTTGGGGTCCAAACATCTCCTATGAATTTACATTTATCATCTAATTTATCCACCTCTTCCCTAAGTTGTGCAGAGCATCTAGCTTTAGGTCCAAAATGAGGTAGCTGGTCTATGAGATCTTGGTTCAATTTTCATTCGGTGCCCTCTGACTTAATTTCGGTTTTCTACCTTTTTCCCTTTGATTGAATACTCTCCCCATGTTTTCTACCTTTTGATTTCTCTAGACCAATGCTTTCCATTCTTTGAAATTTAAAAGATTCAAGGGATGAGGAACTTACTATATTTTGCTTGAAATTCCAAGTTGAACAAATGCCCCAACCCTCTACTCATTCTTCTCCTCTCCTTTGCTGCTAATTCCAAGAAAAAATTCATTTAATTGACTTCACCTAGATTCGCAAAATATTTTATGTTTCATAGCACCATTAATGTCTTGGTTGTGACACGAATGAAGCAGGCTCTTCAAAATTCTCACTGTCACATCACGAACCATATCGGAAAGACATGTTAAGTCTTTGGTTGATCCTTTTGTTCAATGTTCACATACCCGCTAAGACATCTTGTAGCTCCCCCGACACCTCAAGTCTCCTCAATAGTTTTCTTTTTATTAATATTTTTTTATATCACCATGTCTCCCAATGAAGAAAACCTATTACCATGACCTAAAAAATAGGGCCAATAGTTCTCTACTTTATTACGAAGGTTCTTTGTCTCACCAAGATATTATTTTTGTCAACTCAAATCGTCGAGGCAAAGTAATTGTCTTCCTGATGAAATAATACTCATCATGAGCTTCCTTATATCTCCCTGCTGAGGTTTATCTTACCGATACATCTTTTCTTCGACGAGACCACTCACATTGTTCCCCGACAATTGTTTAGCTCCATACATGTTTTCACACCCAATCATGTCGGCATAACATGGGAGGTTGGTAATACTTCCCGAACTCTTCTTAGCATCATTGTCTCATTGAATAAGTCTTCCTTTGCTTTATTGGCAAGACCAATGAAGGTCTCGGGTTGTCTTTTGGAACCTCACTCCGATGACTCCAGTCTAGCCGATATATTTTCTTGTGCTTGGAGTGGTGGGATAAACATGAGCTCGATATGACCTCACACGATCATGTCGATAGCCATGGTCCTACCGATAGAAACCACGAACCCATGTTCTCCTAACATATGTCATCATCGAAATGATACAACTAATTTCTTGTTGATATACTGAAGGAGATGTGTATTAGTATCAGTGAGACTTGCATTATCTTATGCCGATATGTTTCATATATCAAAAATTTTGGGGTTAGATAAATTTTATGTGATCATATGTTAAAAATTGACCCAAACCTTGGTGAGTATGTTATGTGAAGAAAACTTTAGGACTCTTTTGGAAACTAATGAGCATGAATGGCCAATGATAATTTTTCAAAATTTTATAGTTCTAATGGTGACTCTATCTAGGGATGAATGATTGTGAGATCATTGCAAGGATCGATATCTTTGGGTGAGCAGACAAATCTTATCAGGGTTATGGATCAAGGAAATAATGAAAGTGCAAGTGGAGATGAACATGATCCTATACTACTGTACATGGAGAAAATTCAAATAAAGGAATCCCAGGATTGTCCATGTACTAGCAATTCCTTTACCTTTTAATTCCTATACTACTATGCATGGAAAATTTTTGAAAGGTTTTGTTAAGAGTTGTCCATGCAGTGGCAACCCTTAATCCTCTATGATTTTTAAGAGAAAAATTTCTTTAAAAATTTCTCATGTACAAGCAACTCTTGTTCTTCACCACTCATGTTTTGTAAGTAATATGAATCCTCTCCTCTTTTACCAACAATAATGAAAGGTCCTAACTACAAATCTTCAAATTTTTCATGTTTTCCTTTCTCTTGGAACTTGGCATTTCACATCAATACCAAATCATTTTCTTCAAATTTTCTATCTTTTGCCTTTTTATCAAATAAATACTTCATTTGTGCTTGCAACTTCATATTATGGTTTTGAGCTAGTCTTCTCATCTCATCAAGCTCTGCCAATTGTTCCATTCTCTCCTCCATTGGTTCAGGAACCTCTATGTCTTCTTGAAGGATAAATTTATAAACTAGCAAAAAAAATTGTAAAGGATTTCTAGCTTGTGTTCCATATACTAGTTCAAATGGGGATTTTCCAATTGCCTTTTTTATAGTAATCCTATCAGCCCATACAACTATTTTTAATTTTTAATCCCATACCTTTTTACTTCTTCCTAGCATTCTCCTTATGATTTTTAGAAGGCTTTTGTTGTTGGACTCTGCTTGACCATTAGCTTGTAGGTGGTAAGGAGCAGAATAAGAAATAGTAATACCATGTGTATTGCAAAAAGTCTTAAACTCATCCGATCTGAAACACATCCCATTGTCTTTGATTAATCTTAATGGTGTACCAAACTTGGTAATGATGTTATCCATAAAAAAATTGATCACAACTTTACCTGTTACCTACTTGGTTGGGGTTGCTTTTACCCATTTGGTGAAGTAATCAATGGCTACCAGTATCCATCTATGTCCTCCACTTGATTTCTCTTGTATCTCCCCAATAAGATCAATCCCACATTGATGAAAAGGGGCTTCAACCTGCATAGGTCTAAGTGGTAAAGCTACCTGATATTTCATTTTTCCCAAAAACTTATGACATGCCTCACATTTTCTCACATATGAAAAAGAATCATTAAAGACTTTTGGCCAGTAATAACCTACCCTGAGAATTTTATGTGCAGTTGTCTTTGTAGAATAACGTCCTCCATAGACCCCTTCATGCATTTCTTTTAAAACATGATTAGCTTGTGACTCATATAAACATAACAAAATTATTCCATCCCTATTCTTCCAAACCTAGCCAAACCTTGGCCTCTTATGAATTTGGTAATTTGTATTTCCATATCAAATTCTTGGATTTTATTAATCCACCTACATCTCTTCCCTGTTACTTCTGACTATGTTAAAATGTCTTTAATAGTTGTGTGAGGAACATAAGCAATAGATTTGGCTCCAACAAGATATGGTCTTAAATATTTTTTGGCTTTTACTAGTGCAAAGGCTTGCTTTTCCATTATATCATATTTCAATTCAGATCCCTACAATTATTTACTTAAGGACACAGGCTGCTCATGACCATCCTGATTTTTTTGTAACATAACAACAGCTATAGTGTGTAAGGAAGCAAATGAAAATATTTGAAAAGGTTTTGTAAAGTTAGGAGATTTGAGGACAGGGGTTTCTTTGATGGCCCTTTTGATGGATACAAAAGCTTCCAGTGCTTCTAGATTCCATTCAATTTTTTGTCCCTTCCTTAGCATTTTTGATATGGGCTTAATAATTTCAGCAAAGTTAGACACAAACCTCCTAACAAAGTTAATCTATCCAAAAAATGATTGGATGGCTTGGACAGTTTTAGGAATAGGAACTTTATCTATTGCCTCAACTCTCTTAGGATCTATTCTAACTCCTTCCTTCAACACAATATGTCCTAAGAGTTTTCCCTTTATGACAGCAAAATGACATTTTTTAGGGTTCAAACTAATGACATATTCTAAAGCTTTACTAAATATTTTTTCCAGATGTTCTACATGATCTTCAACCCTTTTTGAGTAAGTAGTAAGGTCATCTTGATATACTACCATTATGGCATTAATCAAGTCTGCAAATGCTAAGTCCATAGCTCTTTGAAAGGTTGCTCCTGCATTTGTGAGACCAAAGGGAATTCTCACATAGACATATGTTCCCCATGGAGTTGTAAAAGTTGTCTTGTACTGCTCAAATTCACTAACTTTAACCTGGTTATAACCAGAGAAACCATCCATCATAGATAATAGCTCACACCCTGCCACTTTGTGCAGTATAGCCTCCATATTAGGTAGAGGATAATTATCTTTGAGGGATGCCACATTTAAATTTTTGAATTCCACACACAGTCTGATATCTCTGTTCTTCTTTGACACCCATGTTGAATGTCTGACCGGTTTAATGATACCCCCATCTCTAAGCTTTGCTAATTCCTCCTACATATTTGGTTCCAATGTCGGGTTAATAGGTCTTTGTTTTTGCCTAAACGGCTTTGCATCTGGTTTCAACAGAATTTCGTGTTGAAATAGGTCCTCCCTATATGCTTTGATATCTTCATAAGACCATGCAAACACATGTTTATATTTTCTTAGCAATGAAATCAACATTCTCTGAATTGTCGAGCTTATTTTCTTTCCAATATATACTTTTCTAGGTGCCAATTGAGTCCCTAAATTTACCTCTTCAATATCTTCTTTCTTAACTAGTGTTTTTTTCATGAGGGATCGATCATTTCCATCATATACCCTCTCCAATGCTACTAGTCCTTTGGGGAGTTTATTAGTTCTAAGTTGCAAGACCTTATTCTCGAATACTATCTACTCTCCATCTATTTCTTCTACAAAGGCATTAAAGTCAAATTCTTGGGCCTCATATTGGTCTATACAATGAAGAAACTTCAGGAGGTCATTGTCCTCATTAAAAACCTGTCAACTGTCTATATTGTTAGGCACAATGGGTCTTGTTTTGAACTCAACTTGAGAAACTCCTACCAATGTGATGTCATCTTTTCTCAATGCTACATTGGCTAGGAAGTCTGCCATTATATTTTTTGACCTATCCACCCAATCAATGGATAAATCATCAAATAGATCGATTGTATCCCATATAGCATTCCTGTATTGCTTTAGCCTCTTGTTCTTTGCAACATATTTTGATCTGACCTGTGACACAACCAGCTCTAAGTCTCCAAAAATAGTTAATAGTTTAATCTTGTGCTTGACAGCCATGTTCAAACCAGTTAACAAGGCTTCATATTCTACCAAATTGTTTGTACATTCGAGTGCCAACAAAAATGAATATTTAAATGTAGTACCTTTAGGAGATATGAAAACTACCCCAGATCCATTACCTTCTTGGCTACATGCCCCATAAAAGTACATTTTCCATATCCCTTGCTAATTTTCAGAAATATATTTATCAATTAAGTTTTTGTTCACTAATTTAGGTTGTGATAATTCTACTCTAAAACTCCCCAAATATACATCACATAAGCAATTAAGTTTCTCTTGAGGAACACACTCAACAATTTTATTCATTCTTGGCTCCCCATATAACTTGACCTCTTCACCATTTACTGGTATTGTGGCATATGATAAATCAAACTGCACATTACCCCCTACTAATGCAGTCCATTGTCTTGAAAAAAGCATTCCAAATTGAGGAGGTGTGTCAATTACGGTTATATCAATATTGTAGGTAGCTTGGGGGTAAGTCGCTAATCTTACTTCAACATTCTTTATTACTCTTACAACCAGAACAGGCCTACTATCCATGGCATAGCATTTACCTCCTTCCACAGCTACCCACATACCAAGTTGTTTCATTACCCCTACTAGCATAATATTCATGGAAGCACCTGAATCTATCATGCAATTTCTCACTAACTTGCCACTTATGAGCAGGGTGGTAAAAAGTGGGTCAATTTGTGGTGTATTCATTAAGCAGGATTTTGGAATTTTTATCTCCTTCTTATTAGCGGTTTCAAGGATCTCCTTATTTTCAAGGTTTATATTTTGATTCCCATTAGACATCAATTGAATGGAACCTTCCCTATATTCCTTAATTTTCATCATTTCAAGTAATGGGACAAATATTTTTAGTTGAGATAAGGTTTGTATGAAATCAAAGGATGTACCTTCAGCTCTGATCACCTTCTTTGGTTCTATCAATTCTGTTTTGCTTTCTTCCTTTTCCCCTTTGAACATTTGACTTGGATTTTGTTTCTCAATGGGGATTTCTTTACTTTCTTCTTTAGGAGCCCACTTCTGTTCTTTTTTTTCAGATTTCTTATCATCTGTTCTTTTTAATGTCTCATTCGCTACTTTTTTATTTTTTACAAAAATTCCTCTTGGGATACCCTCATCTTTGTTCACTATTATGTTCCTTAACCAATGTTTGCTTCTAGCTTCCTCCACTACTGCAATAGTCAACCTCTCAATCTCTTCTTCACTCGGTCTCCTTATACTATATCTATTAGTTTGACATGATGCAATAGGGGGATTTTGTGAGTTTTCACTTTCTTCATGGTCAAAAAAAAATTGTTTCTCTACCATATGAATATTGTATTTTTGATGATCAACATCATACTCATATCCCTCCTCCTCTGAAGATGAATATTCATGTTCCAAAGAATTAAGAGTGTGGGAGGTTAAATAGACATTCTGGTCTTCACCGCCATCATTTTCCAATGTGTCTTCTTCTGGTATTGACTGAGTTGTAACACAATTCTCTAGGAAATGTGGTGCATAACAGACTGAGCACTAGGGATTCCTATCTACCATATATGCTCCTTTCCTTTTTAATGGATTCAGTGTTTCTTTATTTCTTGGTCTATCATTTACTGACTTCCCATCCTTCCAGTTTGTATTATAAGGCATGTCATGCAACCTTGGTATCTCATTCTTATATTTATTTTCTTGTCTATTTGGGGGAGCATATGGGGGAGCCCTAGGGTTTTCCCTTTTATAAATCATCCCTACAGCCTTCCTGTTATTCTCAATTGTGAGTGCTATATTTTGAGCTTCAGCCAAATTCCTAGGCTCTATGTTCATAAACTCATATCTTGTCTTGGGATCAAAAGCTTTCAAGTATATGCTCAATGCAGAAGGATCAGCCAACTTGGATCCACAAGGTATCTTATTATGTAGTTTAGCAAACCTCTAATTAAATTCATAAGCTAACTCATTTTTATGCTTTTGGATAGTTACCAACTCATGCAAAGAAAAATCTGACGCACATTAATTCCCATATTGCTAGAGAAACTTCTCATAAAATATATGAATGGAATCAATGAATGCTATCAGTAAATTGTTAAACTAGTCCCTGGCATCTTCGATCAGCGACATCACAAATAATCTCATCTGTACATCCTCATATTGCATATCCAGGTCTTGAATAACTACTTTGAAGTTTCTTAGATGCTCCTTAGTTGTGACTGCACTACTTCCTGTAAATTTTGGGACTAGGTTTCTCCAATTGTTTTTCAAAGGGTAAGGGTATATCTAAAATCTAGTCAAATCAAATAGCCTAATTATGGTTGTATATTGTGGAGGAGGATTTTGGTAATATTGATGCTAGTACAATGGATTACTATTTTCTACATATCTCTGACCTTGTGGGGGTATGTGTTGCTGATAAGGAGGTGGTTGAACACCCATATGTTGTGGTGGAGCATTTTGATGTCAACATTGGTTCCTTGGCTGATTTCAGTGGGCCTGTGGGGAATTTTATGGTCTCATACTGTTATTTTTATGAGGGGGCATATATTTAGGGGAGTGATCCATTGGAATTTTAATATGAGCCTTTTGCAACTTCAATTTTTCAAATTCTTTCATTTCCTAAAGCCTTTGCTCATATTCTATCCTTGATCTTTATGTTTCTTGCCTCATGTGTTCCAATTGTGCATCTACCTCATTTTGGGTCATAAGTTCATTATTTTCTTCAGATGCTTCTTCATGTTCAAGTCCCTCCTCAAAAAGTGATGTTCTCTACTCATATTCAAACTCTCTTTTTTTTAGCCTCAAAATCAGCCATGAACTCATCATCCTTCTCATGGTTCATTTTCCAGAGGGGGTTTCTCTTCTCTTCTCAAGTGTGTAGTTCTTTAGATGGGTTGTTTTCATTTGTTAATGCATCATATGAAATATTTGTTTCCACCAGTGGTTTCAATGTTTTGTTTTTTGTTACTAGGCCCTAGTCATCAGACTTTCTTGCCTTGATCATTTTTGTAATTCCATTTAACTTTATCATTAGGACCATCACCATCTCTATACAAAGATATTCTCCCTACATATTGTGAGTAATTGTGATAGTCTAAACTCTAGGACAATTTCTTTCTAATCTTTATTTTATTTTATCATTCTCAATGCACTTGTTCATTCAGAGTCACCACCCACTTTTTTAAAAGTGAGAAAAATGTTATTATTTCACCCAGTGGTGTCAATTTTCAAATTTCTTATTTGTGAATTTCTTCGATGACCCTATATGGAAAGGCTACCTACCACCAAACTCTTCTCAAGTTGATCCCTAGTAGAGTCACCAATTTGTTAGGTCTCAAAAATGCAGGTTTGAACCCCGAGAGGTTGACAAGCTCTCACAATGCTATTGGCCAACTAACAAGGCCAATCAATACAGTTGAACCTTCTACTCTTAAGGCTCTACTAAACCTAGGTAGGTGTACCTATATGAATGCTACATATTTTCAACTATGCTTCCGACTTGACTAAACTATCCACAACCGCAAGTTGACAGTGGAGAGATATGATACGAATTTGGTATAAAAAGTATATGCAATATGAAGGTGAAGTTTGATATGTTCAGTTAATAGATTTCCAATGAAATGAATAAAACTAAGTAATGACAATCAGGGAGACCAGTGCCTTGTTGGGTAAAACGGAGTCAAATGAAAGTCTCAGATGAGTGGCTTTTATCTAGCAAAATCTCTAATTGTTTGGCATACAAATATGAGTTTATAATTGGTATAAACATACAAGAATGTGATTGAAAAAACCTACTTGAGGTAGAATATCAATCCTAACTATTTGATTCTTCTTAATGATCCAAATAACATTCCCAGATTACTGTAATTCACTAAAAGGAATTTAATTCTTCTTTAAAGAAACCAATTAATCAAATCACACAGATACAACAAATGTGCACTGATAAATTGAACATATAATTGATATTTCAACTTAAATAATCAAGAAACATCAGATTGGAGACAATCAAATAATTGCAGAAATCCAACAAACAATTGATACCAGAATGGAGCCACCAAATCAATAGTCTTTCTTTATCTTCCTCAAAATTTATACATGCAGCATAATCTCTTTGAATGCAAACATTCTAAAAATATTATGTTTGCCGCAATCTATCCTATTCTAATTCTTCTCATCTTACTTCATATTACAAAAATGGATATTTATATATCAACCACCTGAAAAGATGCATCCCTTCAGAAATGTCTTAAGCATGAAACACTAACAAGATTTAAAATAAACTAAGCTCTATTAAACCATAAATGAACTCTCGACATGTGATCTATGTATTCTTGGCGCTTGTGTGTATCTACATCTCCTAATGCATTGTGGATCATAATATCCATTATCACCATTCGTTAGTTTTGCTCACATGCTTCATCCAATGTTGCATTGTTCGCAGTGGTTGTCATTAATACCTCCTAAAGTATTAATTCATTTTCGCTCTTCCATGTAGCCATTTCTTTTAATTTTCCTCCATCGTCAAAGAACTTACTTAATCCATTTTTGGCAGATTCTATAAATTCTTGCTCATCCTCTTGTAACTCTTCAAAGAATCATTTGTGCTTATGCATAACATGATTAGCATCCTCAAATGCTGCATTGTCAGGAGTATCCCATTGTTTTATTTCCTCAATTTTCTCTTGGATTCTACCATCCACCCTTTTATGTTCTCTTATTGCATCAAAGTACTGTATGTTTTTTCCCCAAAGTCTAATTAACCAAGTGGATAAATTGGCTTGCCTCCTTTTGATTACTATTGTAAGTGTGTCATTTTTCCCTTGAGAATATGCACTTGATCCCTCCCAATGGTCCTTCATCTACGAACTTTCACCTTGGGTGAGAATCTTTGTTGGCCCTATTGTAACATCCAATAAGTCCTTTAGATGCTCATTTTCTCTCAACATTCTTCAATTATTTTTTTAGTACATCTCCTTTTCTCTGATCAATGACTGTATTTGGGCTTTATTCAATTTTGCTACATTAATCCCAATTTATGTTGTTCCAACTGGATCAGCCTCCCCAGCCTTTAAATTCATGATATGTCCAAATGCTTTCTCAATATCAATGGAAACTAACCCCTTGTGAGGTGGATATAAGGCCCAAATCATCAATATCTCTTCACCAGGATTGTATTTTGATCCAGTATACACTTTTGTCACCTTTTCTATCCTGAGCTTGTGTGTAGTATTGGTGTCCTTCAGGAAAATGTCGAAGACCAATGCAAAATTGAGGTCTAATCCTAGGAAAATCATGACACCAGCCTTTTCCACCATTTCTCTCCCTTTCTCAGGGGTCATACTTTTCATCTCTTTCTCTACATCATCTCTCAAACTTTCCAACAATTGTTCTTCATTTCCTAGTGTCACATTGTCAACAAGTTCTCTTATTTCCTTTCCTTTTTCGTTGTACATAAATGTTTTGAATTATGAAGTTCTTACAAACTCATCATCTGCTATAAAAGATTTGTATTCTTCATGTCTTGCATCTGTATCTACACTTTATTGATTTTTTTTTTCTCTGGCAGAATAGGTATAACCCTGAGTTCTTGTCCTTGATACATTACCAGATGGACCTTGTGATATGTTAGCCTTTGATGTTTTTTCACTAGAAGACAATAATTCTATATGCAAAAACTCCTGATTATGTCGCTCAATCACCATCTCTGCCTCTTCTACTTCCAATTTTATTACCATATCATCAAACTTGTAGCTCACATGATGATATCCTCCAAATTTTATCTTCTGTTTAGCCAAGTGGATAGACCCCTCTAGATCAATTTTTTTCTCAATGGCCCTCTCTTCATGTTGTACTATAATAACCTATCAAGAATCAAGTTATATCCTTCCTTTGCTAACACAGTAAAGTCAACAAAACATAACGTACTTGGCATAAAAGCCTACTTCCCAAAAGAGCTTAAATTCATGACACTGGAGAAATCCATTTGCCTAACAATTTCTAAGTAGAAAATCCTCTCTGGAACTGTTCTAGGCAAGATAAATGGAGCATCTTTAAATCCATAGAACCTAATAATGGTCGCGTTATCTAGATAATATCAATCCCCCAAATTTTGGCTAATTGCTCCATTAGAATCTTTAGGTCTGAGAAACCTTTTAATCTCATCAGACAAGGAATAATCACATGGATGATTGTAGAATTTATACATGTTTTTTACAATAATTCGTCAAAGTGCACAAATTTGGAATTAGCAAACTTGCTATCCCAAATAGTAGTCCATGATTGAATAGGCAATGGCTTGCCCTCTTTATCAAATTGTGAAATTCTTAGCTCTTGGGGTCATAAGCCTAATTCCTGTTCGAAGTATAACACCAAATGTATGAATGATGAATAATTCTTGAGGTGCAGGAAAAAGGCTCCAATTTTTATGTCCATTAACCTAGCATCAAGTTCCTTAAACACATATGAGGCATAATCCAAAGGCCTGGAGTTATGATATTGAATATCTGTTGCAATCACCATAGGCAAAACTTCCATGTACTTTGGAACTTCCATTCCCAATAGCTGTCCCACTAAAAAATAGGTGTACTTCATATAAGGCTCAAAAAGATCCACATGAAATGGTGGTCCTTCATTGTTCTCCATTGCAATCGATTTTCTACCATGCCTAATTCTGTGCAGGGGTAATCTCCAACCCTTATAAATGGTGTCCATCCTTCTAAATTCACTCTCGAGCTCTTCGCCTACAATATTATCATTGCACATCCCCACTAACTTAAAAAGCTCACATATTGCATTTTCTGACAAAAGTATTAATGGGTTCCCAGATAGGTTACATATGGTCTTATGTTTTGGATTATAATGACTGGCCAATAACTTCACCAGCTCAACATTGACAAAAACATTAGGGCAAACCAGTTTTCCTAAATTGAGCTTCCATGCGTTACATACTGGCTCAAAATGATTCCTCTGATAGTAATAGAAGCTGAATAATTCATAGCCTCTAATTGGGATCCAAACATCTCCTATGAGTTTTCATTTATTGTCTAATTTATCCACCTCTACCCTAATTTGTGTAGAGTGTCTAGCTTTAGGTCTAGAACTAGGTAGCTGGTCTATGAGATCTTGGTTCAATTTTCATTTGGTGCCCTCTGACTTAACTTCAGTTTTCTACCTTTTTCCCTTTGATTGACTACTCTCCCCATGTTTTCTACATTTTTATTTCTCTGGACCAGTGCTTTCCATTCTTTGAAATTTACAAGATTCACAGGATGAGGAACTGACTATATTTCACCTGAAATTCCAAGCTGAATGAATGCCCCAATCCTTTGCTCGTTCTTCTCCTCTCCTTTGCTGCTAATTCCATGAAAAAATGCTTTTAATTGACTTCACCTAGATTCACAAGATCTTTTATATTTCATGGTGCCATTAATATCTTGGTTTTGAAACAAATGAAGCACACTCTTCAAAATTCTCACTATCACATCATGTATCATATTAGAAAGACATTTTATATCTTTGGTTGATCCTTCTGTTCAATGTTCAGATATCCGCTAAGACATCTTGTAGCTCCCCCAACACCTCAAGTCTTCCCGATAGTTTTCCTTTTATTTTATTTTTTTATATTGCCATGACTCCCACCAAAGTAAAATTATCGCCATGACCTAATGAATCAGGCCAATAGTTCTTTGCTTTATTGTGAAGGTTCTTTGTCTCACCGAGATATTATTTTTGTCAACTCAAATCGTCGAGGCAAAGTAATTGTCCCACCGATGAAATAATACTCACCGTGAGCTTCCTTAGATCTCCTTGCTGAGGTTTATCTTATCGATACATATTTTCTTTGGCGAGACCACTCACATTGTTCCCTCGATAATTTTTTAGCTCCATACATGTTTTCACACCCAATCATGTTGGTATAACATAGGAGGTTGGTAAGACTCCCCGAACTCTTCTCGGCATCATTGTCTCATTGAATAAGTCTTCCTTTGCTTTATCGACAAGACCAGTGAAGGTCTTAGGTTGTCTTTTGGAACCTCACTCCGATGACTCCAGTATTGTCGATACATGTTTTTGTGCTCTGAGTGGTGGGATAAACATGAGCTCGATATGACCTCACACCATCATGTCGATAGCCATGGTCCTGTCGATAGAAACTATGAACTCGTGTTCTCTTGACATCTATCCTCATCGGCACGACACAACTGATTTCTTGTTGATATACTGAACGAGATGTGTATTAGTATAAGTGAGACCTGCATTATCTAATGCTGATATGTTTCATATATCAAAAATTTTAGGGTTAGATAAATTTTATGTGATCATATGATAAAAATTGACCCAGACCTTGGTGAGTATGTTATGTGAAGAAAACTTTAGGACTCTTTGGGAAACTAATGAGCATGAATGGCCAATGAGAATTTTTCAAAATTTCATAGTTCTAACTACACATTCGAGGATGTTGATTCAGTTCTTCATTATGTTGTGACTGACTTCGGTTGGTGTGCATTGAGATTTGTTCATGAATTTGGCTGACAGTTCGTATTCATCTATTATTTTATTTTTGTCCGACAAAGTTGTTGATGTAAATCCATTTAGCAGATATAGAAGATCGATTGTTTCTTCATTTTGAAGTGTAATGTGAATTGTGTGAGTGCTATGTGCGAATAGAGATCAGATC
This sequence comes from Sequoiadendron giganteum, assembly GCA_007115665.2. NCBI lineage: Eukaryota > Viridiplantae > Streptophyta > Pinopsida > Cupressales > Cupressaceae > Sequoiadendron > Sequoiadendron giganteum. The sequence continues at coordinate 225,372,767 of CM021108.1, read as the reverse complement.
ATCTAATTGTAGAGTATAGTGTGAATAATTTTGAGTGAAGTGCGAACAAATGTTTATGTGCCTAACCGAAACTATCATCAGGATTTTGAAGAAGCTATTTTCTCAGTTCAATCTCTTCAGAAGGATTTAATTTGAAACTCTTATGTAAGACCGTGTGTCTTCTCTACGCAGTGAGCTCTAGGTAGTGTGCCTAAATGCATTTGCATTCCTTATTTATTGTCCTTATACTTTTAACATGGTATAACTTGTGGACTCCACCATGGTTTTTCCCCTAATAGGGTTTTCATGCAAAAATATTGGTTTCATGTGTGTTTCTGATGTGTTGTTGATTTATGCTTTCACTATTATTTATCAGATCAGAGATTAAAAGCTAATAAGGTTAAAATGTTTTAAATTTTGTGACAACTGATTCACCCTCTCTCTTAGTTGTCTATCCTTGTTTCTCCAAGAACCCCTATGCCAATAGCCTTTCCGTCGCAGTAAAAAAAGTTGTGCATATCATGATATAGTGAGACCAGGATCATTGGCCCCCATGCAAACTATGTCCTCATGTACAACATCTTGTGCCATGCTAGTCCCCATCTTGGGCTAAACCCTTTGCTACATCTGTTAGGAGCAACCAAACCTGAAATGATGGTTGCAACGATCAATCAAAAGGTGGGCACGTGACCTATATACATCTTAAGGTCGATTAGTGATATCACAAGAGCAATATGCTCCAACTCCATAACCTTATGATAGGCATCGAAGCCAGAATCAACGTCATATATCACATGATCTCCATGTATCAACAAATGAAAAATACGCCATACATCATCCAAGGTCATGGCCACCTCACATGTCGGAAGGTGAAATGACGAAGTCTCCTTGTGCCATCTCTTGCACAAGGTAGTCATCATAGCTAAGTGGGTCCAAATCATGGGCTCATATGCAACATACCAAAGGCTGATCTCTCACAGGTTCTCTTGGTGTAACTTTGAAAATCACCTAGTCACTCCAAAATTTTGGGCCTATGCTCACATGACATCAATGTTAGAATGATCTCATGCACCCATGAAGCGCATGACATTGAGAAATCAAAGAAATTTGACTCAAGTTAGAATTTTCAACTCAGAAGTCACTATAGTGTCACTGTTTGCAATAGCGTCGCTATATTTAAATTTCAAATTGTGACACCTGAAGGAATTTAAAATCACGAATCACAAGATGCATCACAAAACACATGGGTGTCATGATTTAGGCATGGGAAACCCTAACCCTAGTTTCTAAATTAGCCATTGTGTCACTATATAAGCACGCATTGCCATTTAAAATTAAAAACCCTAATTTTAAATTGCAACTAGTGTCGTCATATATATATGCATCATTATAATTCATTTTAGCATCATCGATTGCAAAATGGGCATCACTATATAGAAACGTAACCAAAGTCTAAATTTCAAAGCATAATAAATGCATCAAAAAGTGAAATTTCAAATCGAGTTTTGAGTTACATACCGCTAGTCTTGAGCTTGGAAGTCGATGGTTCTCTCAAACTCGATCAGAAATGTGTCATGGGAGCTCTTAGTGCATCATTTTTTTAAAGGGTCACAACTCAAAACAACAAGAATCCTCAAGGTGTGAATGCACAAATTTATTGAAAGTGACCCTTCTTGGCTTATTTATGCTAGAAAATTAGGGTTTTTTGCCCAAATTCCACCTTCAAGCTAGGGTTTATCATCATTTTCACCAATTTTTCCAATTGGAACCTAATTTTACATCATTTTTTGTGTTTTTGGCATACTTCTTGCATCCCAGAGCCTTTTTGACCCTGTGGGGAAGCTTTTCACCTTTATCGAGAAATCAACCCAAAATTCAAAATTTATGGCTGATTTCTCGAGCAGGTAGGGAATAAACTTTATCCTTCTATTGAGGCATCTAAAAAATAAAATAAAAAATATTTTTTCATTTAGGCAACAATTTTAATCTGAGGAGCATTATTCTTTGAACTGAAGTACCGGGTACCTCACTTCAAAGAGGGACAAAATGTAGACACTGAAAAATGTCCTGAATGATATCATGCACTCAAAACAGGTTACTAACATTTTTCCTCTTGAAACCCATCCTCTTTTCACTTAATTGATTAAATTAGCCTATCTATTTAATTAATTATTTTATTTTCAACTATTAACCTATTTTATTAAATTGGGTTAATTCACCCCCCTTTCACACTAACATTTTATCTAATTAAATTAAATAAATAAAAATATTGAATTTAATTCACTAAATCTTCTAAATTAATTAAATAAGCCTAAGTTATTTAATTAAATTTCATTCTCACCTTTCGCCATTCATTAAATCATTTAATTTAATGAAAATCACTTTATTCCTCCAGATTCCCTAATTGTGTGATTAAACCTTGTTTAATTAGCAATTAAACTAATTTTCCTCTAAAAGGGGAATATTCCCATGGAATATTCATTATCCTCCTTTTTGTACAATTAAATATTTCTTTTAATTTGTAAAATATCCTTTTCCTCACCCATAAGAATATTCTAAAAAGAATATTGTCTCTCCTCCAATCATTTAAGAAATGGATATTCTCACTTGGCTTTAAATGCAAGTTATCTTTTAACCTCTTGAGCATGTCACCTTATGACTTGAGTGTGCAAGTTGAAAGTGTGTTTGTTTGGAACAAATGCGAGCCCTTGATTAATTCTCATCTTGCATTCTCATCTATTGATGAGAATCCATGATACATACCTCTTCTGCCTTCCATCCTTGACAGTTAATTAATCTTTTCAATCTCAACCCTCCATTTCTCAATTTTCTTTCCTATAAATAGAACACTATTTGGAGACAAATGGATCCATCTCTCAACATCAAACTTATGCAATTGAAATAACTCACAATCACACTCATACTTTACATAATTTTAGCATATTTTAGTTCATTTGTAGTTGCATAATATATTTACACTTCCATTAATGGATTCCATGCATCCATTTAGCTAATTAGAGAACTAGGGTTTGAATCTTTTAGTTTAAATCTCACTTAGATTAGCTTAGCAATTCCATATCTATATATTTTATCATAAAATCATGGTAGATTAACTCTTGCATCATGTTCATTTTAGAATAAATCATGTTTTCATCCATTTATCATAATGGTTTCATCAACTCTCTTCAATAGAATCGATTGAAACAAGCTCACTGATCATGGGATTGGGAAAGGGTCATTGTTCCACATTGACACAACACCAATCTCACAACGGGATAAGTTCCGGATGAATTAGAGTAGACATTTAAATGCTTTCATAGTTTAGAATGCTTTTCTTTGATAAATTTTTAGTTTAACTTTCATTTGAATGATCTTGTTGAGAGGGTGTGTGCAGGATCGTGATGGGCCAAAAAGTGGTGATATGATGGGTATGTGGCTAACGACTTTTTTTTTACCCAAAATTGATGAAATGAAAAAGGTTTTTAAAGGAGATTCTCATCTTTCCACCAATATAAATTATGATATACTTTGAATTTAATAAATAATTATTATTCATTTTCTATTTGGTTTACCACTAAAGTCCTGATTGATAGGTTGATTGTAAAAAATCTATATCTTTCAAATGGTATCAAATTTTTTGAATCCAAAAAATGCATCACATTATATGCTTCACATACTATTGGATTAAAAAAAATTGAATTTCATGAAGTTTTGACCTAGTTAATGTGGTCAGACATACGAGTTTTTATATTTTTTAAAGTTGTAATAAAAAAATCATTATTAATTATTTACTTGGAAAAAAATTACAAAAAAAAATGCATCACATCGGGACATGAGTCCTCTACCTATATCTAAAATCTTATAAAAAAATATTATCATTTTATTGTGGTCAGGGTTGTCAGATAGACACGTACTTATTTTTTCCCCAGAATTTAAGTGCTACTGCATTGAAATTTGAAATTTTCACCTAATAGATTTTAAAAAAAAAAACCTAGTAGTTTAGAAACTACATTCAATTTGCTAAAATTTCTATTCTTACATATTTTTAAAATAATATAGATAACTTATTCAAATTTTTATGTCAAGTTTCCTAACTCTGATGTTTTTGAATATTTCGCCACTTAAGGGCCTATTTTTTCCATGATGATCCTACACATACTCGAGATTCAAGTATTAGTGGCATGAATGTTATTCCATTTGGACTTTAAAATGTCAGAGCTACATATCAGAGAGCCATGACTACCATTTTTCATGATTATATGCACATACTTATGAAAGATTATGTTGAGGACCTTCTCTCAAAATCTCTAAAATGAAGTGGTCACTTAGCAGTCTTGGATAATATTTTTACATGACTTGAAAAGTACAAACTCAGGTTAAATCCAAAGAAATGTGTTTTTGGGGTCTAATTAGGAAAAATTTTAGGATACATTGTCTCCCATAGAGGAATAGAGGTTGATCCCGCAAAAGTAAAAGCTATCTTGGACATGCCACTGCCAACCAATATTAGTTAGTTAAGGACTTTGAAAGGGAGACTACAATCAATCTGTAGGTTCATCACCCAACTAGCATATAATATTCACCCATTTCAACACCTGTTTTGAGAAGGAATTCCCTTCAATTGGACAGAAAAATGCCAACAAGCATTTGATCAAATAAAGCATTATCTATTGACTCCATGAGTTCATATGGCTCCTATTGATGGAAGACATTTAATATTGTATGTGATAGCAACTACATCAACACTAGGGGCATTGTTGGCACATAATGATAATGATGGTAAAGAACAAGCAATCTACTAAATTAGTCACACTTTGGTCAGATATGAGTTAAACTATAGCCCTATTGAACAAGCATGCCTAGTAGTTGTATTTGTAGCCAAAAAATTGAGACGTTACATGCTAAACCACAAGACAAAATTGATAGCCAAAATTTATCCTCTAAAGTATCTTTTGAGTAAAGGAACTCTGATAGGAAGATTAACTACGTGGGTTATGATCCTAAGTGAGTATGACATTGAATATGTTGACCGAAAAGCAATAAAAGGAGAAGTGATAGTTGATCAACTCGTAGATGTACTAGTGAAACCAGACCATCCTTTAATATATGACTTTCCAAATGAATCAATATTTTTCATAGAAACACCAATGCCATGGAAGTTGTACTTTGATGGATCCTACACAAGTCATGGTTCAAGAACTTGCATTTTATTCATCAAACCTCGAGGATATTCCATTCCTAAATCATTTTGATTATAATTTCCATACACTAATAACATAGTTGAGTATGAAGCATTATTAATAGGACTCTAAATGGAAATAAAATGGAAAATCAAGGATCTTCAAATTTATGGTGATTCCTAGCTAGTGATCAATCAAGTCAATGATGATTATGATACCAATGATGAGAATTTGATATCGTACAAGCACATGTTTGATATTTTTAGACTATACTTTGAATCCATTACCTTTGAATAGATACCGAGACTCTAGAACAAGGTAGCTGACACAATGACAACAATTAGATCCCTCTTGGACATTCCTAACACTGCATCACAATATGAATTCTTGCTAGAACAACTATTGATCCTTCTGTTCAAAGTCCCTAAAATTGAACTTGTGTGTGAACTTGTTGGTCTTGAGTCTCCCTAGTACAAGGACACTTACAACTACTTGTAATACCAAACTATCCCTCCCAACTTGTCTCTCAATCAATGCAAAACCTTTATTCGACAAGCCTCCAATTACACCATCATTAGAGATACCCTTTACTATTGTAGCCTAGATAGCACCCTCCTTCGATGTCTCAACTCACATGAAGTGAATGCAACCTTACAAGAGGTTCACCATGGTATAGGTGGAGCTCACTCTGTTGGTCCTATCTTATATAAAAATCTTATGAGGATGGGATATTATTGGCCTACAATGGAGCATGATGCCTATCACTTTGTGAAGAGATGTCACCTGTGTCAAATTCATTGAAATCTTATACATGCACCAGCTCAGGAATTGCAGCCGCTCACATCACCATGGCCATTGTCTCAATGGGGACTTGACCTCATAGGAAAGATCCATCCCACTTCTGCAAATGGACATAAGTTTATCCTTGTTGCTACGAAATACTTTACCAAGTGGATCAAAGCCATCCCAATGACCTACATTACTGGAAATCATATATCCAAATTCATCCTAAATTATATTATATGTTGCTATGGTATCCCACAGTCCATCATTACATAAAATTATTGCCCTTTTAAAAACCAATATGTCCATCAACTTTGTGAAAAATTTCATATCCAACACCATTTTGTTACCTTGTATTACCCCCAGGGAAATGGTCAAGCTAATGCATCTAATAAGACTATCCTTAAGATATTAAAGAAGATTGTCGATGATACTGGCCATGACTAGCACCTCCAACTCAATCTTAGTTTATGGGCCTATCGTAGCAGTTCTCATACCCCTATAGGAGCCACTCCATATTCCCTTTTCTTTGGATCTAAGTCCATACTTCCTATTAAGGTTAAATTACCATACCTAAGAGTATCTATGAACGGATTGCTTGATCAAGAAGAATATCGTGTATCCCATCTACATGAGCTAGAGTTACTGGATGAAAAGAGACATAATTTCTTGATGCATTTACAAGCATATTAGAATCACCTTCGACAAAACTACAATAACAAGGTTCAACCTAGAAGATTTGAATTTGGTGACTTAGTCTTGAAATAAAATCCAAAGAATCAGATAGATCGACAAAAGGTAAGAAAATTTGAACCTAATTGGTTGGGCCTTTATATCATCACAGCAACATATGGATTTGGTTCTTATCAACTCTCTACTCCTGAAGGTGAACCATTTCCCAAACCCATCAATAACATGCACTTTCACAAATACTACACCTAATTCTTAGAGTATCCCATCAAAAAGTCCAAAAAATATTAAAAATCAAAAAATCAAAACAATAGTCACCCTGATGAAAACTTGGCAAATAGGCGTCTTGGTGACAACAAAAAAATCAAAAGAATGAAAAAACAAAAAAAATAGTAAAGAGAAATAATTCATCCGAAAGTGAAAACCACTTCGGTGGTGCTTTAGATAAGTACCATGGTGAAAACCTAGCAAACAAGCGCCATGTGTAGTTAGTCCATGCACCTCCATCTACCATCACTCTATCGGGTCTTCCACCCCACACTCATCCATTTTCCTATATCATCCATAGTAAATATTTTTCATCCTTTCTATGGCATGGGAACAACAAAAATTTAGTGTCCTTTAACATCATGATCATCCTTTGCATTTGTCTCGTGCATAAGAATTAGGTCCTACACCTGACTAGGGGAAATTCCTTGACTTATGTCTTCATTGGATCATACACATTGTATCAACTTTATTAAAACACCAAAATCCAAAAAAAATCATAACACTTCAAAATTAAAAAAAAAATCATAAAACATCAAAATCCAAAAAAAATCATAAAACATCAAAATCCAAAAAAAAAACATAAAACTTCAAAATAAAATAAAAAATCCGAGAACCTTCAAAATCAAAAAAAAATCAAAAAACCTCAAAAATTCCAAAAATAGAGTCAAAGTGTAAGTTAGAGTCAGTTTGTGTTAGTGTGGGAAAACTATGTTATCTCTATGCATTTTCTACGCAGGCAAGGATCATCTTCAATGAGCCCCTGAGACATTAGGTTAGTCCTTTTAGTTTTTCTCAAATAAAATCATGGCTTAGTCTTTTGTCAAATAAAACAAAGTCAACTCATGTTGAACTACGAGGTCTTTGAATGTATAACGTAGGCAAGGCCATCAATCAATCAGCCCCTGAGGCCCTAGGTCAGTCCTTTAGGGTTTTTTGAGTTTGTTTTTGTTCTTTGTCCACAAACAATCATTATTCAAACCAAATCATGAATCAACAGACAAAAATATCCAACAAATCTTTAATCTTCAATCAATCAATTACCTTACCATTAGTTAGTATCTGGTCATTGGTATTATATCAAAATGAGACACTATGTCTTTTTTCTCATTTAGTCTTATCATTTGTCTTCTATCAGGATGTGTCCTTCCTCGGATGAGAGATTATCATTGGTCAACCTTGTCATCCACGTTAAGCAGGATATGTCTTTCTTGCAATTAGGTGTTTATCAAAATGGTCAATTGGTCAACTTTATTGGATGTTTCTTTGCCTTAAATAGGACATGTCTTTCCTAAAATTAGGCATCATCACATCGATCAATCATATCAATCATACTTTAGCAAACCAATTCACATTCGTCACTTAGTCAATTAACCTTTCCTTATTCAGGATGTGTCTTTCCTAAAACTTGGCATAATCAATCAAATCAATTAATCAACCTTTGTCAATATATCAATCAAATTTGGTAAAGCAATCAATCAATTGGTCATCTCGGTCATCTTGGTCAGCCTAATCAACCTAATCAGTCAATCTTATCAATACTATCAACAAACATTATCTCTTTGGAAAACACTTTGTTGGTCTAAGTTTGTCTTTTTTCTTGGTTGGTTTTTTGGGTCATGTTACTAGCTACCTCGAGGATGTCCTATCATGGATTTAGAGGGGCAATTATGGATCATGATCTCTTTTCTTTTCTTTTTGTTCATGGTTTGTCTTGGAAAAAATACTGGGATACTTGGGTCCTTAGTAGGAGTCGAGGCATTCCTTGTCTTTTGGCTACTTGTCCCTCACAAATGGTCAACTTGCACACCTTGGTCTATGTCATACCATGGTTTTTGTGCTCCATTTGTGACAACTTCTGACACCCAGTGATGAAAAATATAAAAGCATGAAAGTTTGTCCTTTGTCATTTCTCGTCTAACTTCACACCCTCTTTTCCCATTCTTCCCATGCTATTTTTTCTTCTCTCTACATCTTGACAACAATCTGTGACACACAAAAATATCCTACATACAAGATCATGTTAGGAAGCATTATAGAAAACATCACCATCATAAGGATCATCATCATAATAGGTGTTACATATTTGCATGAGAAAATAAAAAAACATAGAGTGCATTCATATTGCATTATCATTTCATCACATAACCTATCATGGCATTGCATGGAGCATTATGATCATAGTTCATTTCCGTTTATCACATTCCATGTATATTGCGGAGCACATTTTATATACATTGCATAAAATTAATAACATTATTGCATATCATCTCATACATCATATTTTACATTTACATTAACATTTTAAATCATTGCATGCATAATCTATATGCATCACATTGCATCAACATTAATTGCATTCACATATCATATTGCATCATAAAATTAAGTCATCCATACTGCATTGATATTCCATACATATCATAAAAAATGAATATCCATAACATAACATAATCATAAACATAAAGCATAATCATATGGAACTGCATCTCATAAATCGTCGCCAAAACTCATATCATATAATGCTCAAAATTTCTCATAGTACAATGTCAACATGTATCATATATCCCAAAATGGAGCTTGCGGGCTCGATAATCAAAATACAATGTCATAACATATGATGTCACAATGCTCTAGCTTGAGTTGTCTTGATCCTCTACCTTTGATTCCTGCCTGTCCAGCTGTCAGGGTGACCCTAGAGACTTATAGACTAATGTGGATGGCCTATCATATAGAGTGGACCATCTGGGGGCTGATGTCTTGCCACGCTATGATCTACTATGGGAATGCTAATTTTGAGACCTACTATGTGATTTGCTCTAGGATCCCCCTAAAATATGTGAGAACATCGACTCTCTCCTCTCTAGAAGTACTATCATCTCATACAGGTCCCTATAGTATTGCATCCCCCTACTAGCCTTGGCATACTCATGTGCAACATCAAACACTAACCCATTGCATGTAACTGTAACCTATAGAATCCTCTGGTTAGTCTATTGTTGGCTGATGGTAGCTAAGTCCCTCTCTATCTAGAGATTGTCTCTCTTGGCCTTCAAGCCATTTCGCTATGTTGTAAGGGTCCTCACCTCTACCTCTATGGCCTATAGCCGAGCCTATAGGGTGGATATCGTTTGATCTATTGCACCCTCATCTTCTCTGACCCTGACCTCCTCCAACCCCTCCTTCACATCCACTCCAAAAACAATTCTCTCTCAAAGGACTCTCTCCACCTCTCTCATCATTGGATCATCCACTTGCTCCTCTCGCCTATCCTCTGCATGCTCCTCAACCTCCATTATCTCTACCTCCTGGTGTCCAACCTCTAGATTTGGCATCTTCACATGTTGCTCTCCCTCCTCCACTACCATCTCCACTGCTTCCCTAACCTCTAGTTGGTCCTCCTCATCCTCCTTCCAGATCAATGATAAATGTATCACCACCCATCATTCTCCTTCACTCCTCCTGTTGTGTCAGTCTCCTCCTCGATCTCCCTGACCATCTCCTTCATATCCCTCTCCTATGACTCCCCCTCCTCCATCTCCCCATCCTCTATCTCCTCGTCCTCCACCCCTCTTTCCCCTATCTCCTCTTCGGCCTCATGGGCCCCTACCCTACACTCTACCAACGCTAGTTTCTCTAGATCACTATATGGACTAGGTCTTTGAACCAACCACCAGGCACCATAAACTAGTGTCATTCCTACATATGAATCACCCCCTCTCCATCCCCACTATATCGACTATAGAGCATTGATATCCTCCTCAGTAGTAGTCACTAGTCTCATTTGTCCCTAAAAATGCACCTCTCGTGAGGATCGTGCAAACTCTGTTGTGCCAATAGGGACACCCTACCTCTCTCTGATTTTTTGTCTAGCATGCTCTAGAAAATACATCTCTATGATATATTGAGACTAAACAGTCTGACCTATCAGATACTTGGGTTTTCGGCACCATGGAAGATACTTGTGCTCACCCACCCATAGATCATAATCTCTAAAAGGCCACCACACGAAGCTCACTAAGGTGTCAATACCATGTCTCCAATATCTAGTATCACCTACATGTGTTTGTGTGATGGCACTCCAATATAGATATACATATGAAGCACTAGCTCCCAACTATTATGCACTAGCGGTTGGAAGACTTCTATATGCTCTCATGCCCATATCATAAAAAATGTAACCCCACAACTCATCCTTTGCCCCCCTTTGTATGCAATTTCATGGAGTTGGAAGTATAACATACCCAATAGACATGGTCCTCATGCATATAACATCTCATCCTGGACCATACCTGCTAGCAGCTCTCCCCAGCCAACCAGAAACCTATGCCCTCTATAATTTGGAATCATCACCCTAACAATCAATGTACACATCACATAGTCAAATTTGTCATATCTCTCAGCTAGAGTCTCCCATATGATCTCATAACGCTTAATGGAAATCTCTGAATCATCATCACCATCATAGTAATCATAAATGTCCTACAATCCTTGAATGTGGTCATATCATACCTAATCTTCACGAATCTACAACCAAAAAATCCTGTAAACATCCTCTAATGTCATAGTGGCCTCCCTTGTTGGAAAATGAAAGATACATGTCTTAGAATTCCACCGCTCCACTAATGTCGTCAACATGCCCCTATTTCCCTGATACCGGGCAGATATGTGACATAGAATAAGAAAAGATCTAAAAGTGCCTACTTCTCGACCTCATCTAGCTGATCCTGAATCAAAAACGTCACAGGTCATGACTCACATGTATTGATAGGAGGTAGCACAACTTGAAGTCATCAAAAAATTCAGCACATCAATCTAAAGTATTCATTTGACCTATTGGACCTAAGTTGAACAAGTCATTCTATCCTAAACTGGGGAAAGTTTTTCATTAGCCCATTGCATCACTATGATTTTCAGATGCATCACATAAATTCTTAATGGCTCTCAATTGCAATTGCATCATTTATTTGCACATGCAACATTACTAATCATGCTTATGTTGCTAAAAATTGGTTGCATCATTTATGGCCATGGGTGCGATTTAGAAAATCACTTGCGGTGCACCCCTCAGATGTGTCGCAACACAACCATTCTTGTCCTAGACCTATGCACTTGCATCATGATGAGGTGATTATGGCGAACCACTTCACCTGCATCAATCATGAACACAATTGCATCGCATGTCATGTGACACAATTTCTTGCTAAATTCTTTCCTAGCTAAAACACACAAAAATTAAAAAAATATGAGGGTCTCGAGTACTTATTGGGGTAGGTGCTCCCTCAGGATGGTGAAACATGTGGAATGCACAAATGACTTATTTTCTTAATTAACCTCCTATTTATAGCCTAAAACTTAGGGTTTACACTTGGCATGTGTACTGGGAACACTCTTGGACCACTTTGACCCTAAATTTTACCACCTTAATGACCTCGAAAATCCTTTTTGTTTACATCTTTGAACTCCTAAATGTGAAATTGACTTATTAGGACAATTTTCCAAAAAAAATGTTTTTTTTTTTAAATTTGCAAAATTCTCTCGAGGGGTCTTGCATCTACCCTACTTTCACCACATCATTTTTTTTCTGAGTTTATTTTACACAACATGATGAACTGCATCATGTCAAAGAAGGGAAAATGTAGACACTAAAAATCTCTTGGTTTGCAAGCACCATTTTTCTATCGTCTTGGTCTTCGTCCTTGCATGATTAAATCATTTTAATTATTTAATTATAATCCTTTGATCATGTTCTTCTATTAATTAAATAATTTTAATTATTTATTTAATTAATTTTCTTTATTCTTCTATGATCAATTAAATTTAATTGTGTTGCTAATCTCCTTTTCTTTAATAATTAAATAAATTATTATTTATTTAATTATTTACCTTTCACTATTTGTCTATAGTCAAATAATTCCTATTAATTATTTGTCTATTCATCAATGTTTTAATTCTACTATGGTCAAATAAATCTTAAATTATTTGGCTATCTTTTGACATTTCTTCCCCATTAAAATTTTGCATAAATCATTTCATCCTATTTAATTAAAATTTTGCATAAATCATTTTAATTAAATGCCCACTTGCCTTTTCCTCAAATAAATAATTTAAATAAATTGTTTATGCCTTCACTTGGTCAAAGATTCCTCCTCATGAATTAAATGATTTTAATTTTTAATCTCTCCATTATCTCCCTCCACTATCTCATTTTTGAATCTCGGTCATCGATTGACTCTGGTCTCTTCTCAATCTTGACCCTTCATTTTGTAACCTTCCCTTCTTTGTGTTGCATGTCCTCTCATCCATCGATCTTGGAATATTTCTAGAAGCTTAATCTTGATCGTCCATTTGAATGGTTGTTTATAAAATAATCCTTCCTCCATTTTTTATTTAACAACCACTTATCTTTGACTTTCATGCTTATTATTTGCAGGCATTTGCATACACACTCCATGATTTGAGGGAAAACTTGCAAAGGTAGCTTGAGGAGAGACAAGAGAAGTGATTCAACTTCAATATGGGGAATCCTTTCATTTCATTATTTTCTCTTGTTTTAAATTGTGATTTTAGCTTAGATAGTGTTGTGGTTGTCACTTAGTCTATGCTACCTGATTTTTCACATCTTACAATAGGGAAAGATGACACATGTGGCAATTAATAAAATGATAAATAAGAAGGTTAAGCTTTAGTCTCTACAAGAAGAAGTGGAAGCCTTCAGGAGTATACAATAGCAAAAGGAAAAGACAACATTTGATCAGAAAGTGAAAATGCAATTTCATAAAGGCCCAATGATGGAAAGAATGAATGAAGTGGTTTCAGAATTCACTGATAGCCTCCCTAAATAGCTAGAGATAGGAAAAGGGCAATTTTTTTTGTGTTTTTTGATGTTTTTAATAAATAGTAAAATTCCAATGCATAGATGTAAAAAATCAGAACTAGAATTGGAAATTTTGATAACTAGAAGTCATTGTAGTTAGTTTTCAGTTGTTTTGAGTTATCTTTTTCTATTCCTAAATTTTATCATAGTTAATTAAATTCAAATTGGGGTTCCCAGTTTTACTTTTATGTAATTTTTAGTCTACTTCTAGTTAGAGCTCAAGTGTTGGAGTTAGTCCTAGTTAACTTTTTACTAAAATCCATAATTTTAGGAAGGTAGATCTCTATATAATTCTGATTTTGGAACATTTCAAAGGATTCGATTTTGATGTGCTTTTCTAAGAAAACCTATACAATATTAGTGTGGATTTTACCTATTAAATTTTTGGTAATCTAAATTATTGATTAATCAAAGGTTTATGCCTATTTTGCATGCATCTTGATTTGACATCCTGGTGATGGTATGAATTTTTTAGCTCAATTTGAATTGTCAAATTAATGAAATCTTGTTAGTAGTTTTGGAATTAAGTAATATTTTGTCTCAGATCTATGCATTCTTGATGATGTTCTGATTTGATGAGATCTAAAAATATTATGTGTGTTGTATTTCCTTGGAAGATTGTATTGTTTTTATTCATAAATGTGTAAATTTATATTTATATTAATAGTGGTTTGAAGATTTCATTTAAACGTACAAAAATGATTGTTGAAACATATTTGATCATTGTTTGTTAACTTAGATTTTATTTCAAATTCTCTTGTTACCCTATCTCTTTTGACTTTTATTTTTAAATCCATTACAAATATATGAAAGAGCATTGAACTAATACAAATATGTTGTAGATCTAAAATGTAAATTTTTTTTTGAGTCATTGATTTTATTATTTTATGATTGTATTTTATTTCCTGTAAGATTAAAAGCTAGGACACTTGTAAAACATGTTAACAACAAACATTGTGTTGTCCCACATGACTAAGAACTAGTTACATCAGAACCTTGGAGTAGTTTCCTACTTTTCAAGAGAATCAATAAACCCTTATTGCTTAGCACATTGTAACTGATTAAAACCACCCCCAACAAGTCCCTGAAAGAATTAGTAAAATCCTTTCCATCAAGGTCCCAAAAATATTAGAAGAAAACAAGGAGAAATCCATCTAAGAATGAGCCCTTATAGGCTCCCATAGAAAATACAATAGCTTTGACTTCAAATTGAGATATAGACTTGGCAATAAGTGAGTTATCCTTAGTAGAAAGGACAAAAGGGATGCAATATAACATATGATCAACAAGGAAAAAATTGGAGCAAGGAGGATTCTTAGCCATGAGAAACTATAAGAAATATGCTGCCACCTATCCAAAATTTTCATTAGAGTTAACCTTAGAACTAGTTTTGTCCAAATGTTTAGTAATATTATTTATTTTCCTATGATAGAGGGTAGAATTGTGGAAAAAAGAGGTGTTCATATCCCCTTCCTTGAGCCATTTGACTCTATACTTCTATTTCTATAAGATTTATTCCTTCATCATGATGTTAATCTAATTATTGGTCAAATTATTTTCTCGTAATAATATTTCCTCATTCATTTATCCTTTAACCATAAGGAGTTAAAATTATTCCAATTTTTTAAGCATAGACTTCATCTACTAAAAATATTCCTAAAGGAAAACTTGTTCTTGGCTTTGAATTTACTTCTTATTTTGTGTATCTTTTGGGAAATATTATGCATGTAACTTCCTTAAGAAAGTGATATCCCACCATGAGGACCTAGGAAATATCTAAATTAAATATTTATAGCTCACATGATTTCATAATGAAATGGATCTAGGTCTTTTAGAGTCCTATCATCCCAAGTTGGTAGAAAATGACTATAGTTTGAACATAATCTTTGGAGAGAGATATGCCTAATGTTATCAATAATATTCTAAGATGAATTTAAAAGGAATATATCAAGTTTGACTTTAACAAATGATCCCTCAGATGTGTGTTAGTCCAAGTGAAGGGTTTTCCACTTAGATCTGCATCCATAAGACTAGTGTTACAAATAAAATTAGCAAAGTCGGCCATACTCTCCAAATAATCTATGTTACCTCGAATTTTTAGAGGGATACAAAGGTGTGTTGAAATATCTATCCACTACCCAAGAATCCTAGATTTTCCTTTATAGTATGTCTAGAATTAGGAGTGTAAATATTAGAGAGAATCTATTATCAATTTGAGGAAGAAAACATCATAGTCAAATTGCTTCTAGATTGATTAATACAACAAACATTGAGGTGAGTCTGGTTCAACATAGTGATAATCCCCCTAAACTCTCCTTGGGACACAAATATACAAAATTCATTGATCCAAATTCTATTATATATAGATTTAAAGTTAGCTTCAATAATTTTCACCTATTGAAGGAGGATAATGTAAATATTATTTTCCATAATGCAATTTTTGACCAAAAACTACTTGTTACCTAGACTAGTAAGTCCTCTAATATTTTGGGAAAGGATTCTCATATTCATGTTTTCCTAGAGGAAAATTCTAGAGTATTATGTCTCCCATTATCTCTTTCCTTAGTTACCTCTCTCTTCCTTATTTCTCTCTAATTTTGTCTCCTATCCTTACCATCTACAACCTTTTTGAAAGGATCTTTAACCTTTCTATAGGGAGTGATCCATACTTATTGATTAGAAGAAAAGGTATCCAAATTGAAAATGGGACTATTGTAGTCCCAAGCCAAACTGGGACAACAATTGCCCCACCCTATAAAGACTTATTGATCTCAATTTCCCCCAAAAATATTTTTAGGCACCCCAATCCCCATGGGAACTATTTCATTTCTAGCATTTGGGTCTTTTCGCTCACTCGCAAGAGTAGCCAAACTATAGATCTCTTATAGATTTTGAATTTTCTCATATGAAAAAATTCTGCATAGAACCATACCTCATTGAACATAGATATTGGGGTGTTCATATGTTATTTAGGAGGGGAAAGAAGAACATCCTCTTCCTTTCACATAACCAACATCTCATCCATGTTATACCAACATAGGTTGTTTGGTTAGCTATTAGAATTGTTGGAGAAGAGGATCTCTAAGAGAAAACTCAAGAACCACTTGAGAGGGCTACATGATATAAACTTTTGGACCTAAATGGGGGGAAGAAATGAAATTGGTTAGGCTATCCTTGAAAGGTTACCCTTGTAAACCATCTTACAATTATTTTAGTTAACCCATAGGCTCATTTTCCTTTTGGGAATCTTTCTTGATTTAGTGATCCAATTGAAGACCTACTCATCCTAAGAATCTAGAGGGATGATAGGGAGTTGAACCCAACAGGGGTTGATTTAGTCAAGTCCACTTTAGGGTCAAATCCTGAATTCCATCTACACAAGGAAAGCATGTTCTTCTAGTAGTTCCAAGGTCCATTAGTTAGAACCCTAAGGATATCCTCTTCAATATTGAATTTAAATAATAAAATACCACCCACCATGATACTAGTAGCTAAGGATCCCTTTGGTTTCAATTTATTAGTAGCCCATTTTCTTACAATGTCAATGTTTGATTAGAAAGATACAAATTTCCCCACCAATGTATTATCGATGGAGGAGATGATCCTATAAATTGATGAAGCTAGTAACTTGATGTTTGTGACTTCATTTGATTGATATAGTTGAAGATATTTTCTAAAACTTCTAGTAAAATTGATGCTCCCATCCTTTCTTGTGAGGTTGTAATTTTAATGCTTTCATCCCTCATTAGAGAAGAGCCCAAAGTAGTTGATGTATTTACTAAGTTTTCCTAATCAAATATTTGTAGGGGAGGGGAGAGAATAGAGAGTCCCCCCACACTCTTTGACCCCATTCTTTCCAAAATAAAATTTATGTCTAAGAAAGAAGAGGAGAAGCAATACTAACAATGGAAGGAAATCCAATTTGTTTTCTCCTATATCAAAATAATGCAATGGTCTTTATTTTTAAAATAATTTCTTGGCAATTTTATGTAAATGAACTTGGTAGGTGGATACGTATTATAATTAATTATCTCCCATCAAATTTTTTTGGTGAGAGGATGAAAGTATTTAGCCAACCTATTAGGTCCCGTGAACTTTGAGTAGTGTTTACAACTAAAAATCAAACTCATTTTTATAGAGGATGTTAGGTGAAAATGTGGCTATATGGGATTGGTGTACGCATGGATTAGTTAATTATTTGAAATTGGTAAATAGTAGGGTAAAACATAAATTAAGGATTATGACATATGATAGGGTAAAAAATTTAAATAAAATACATCACTCAAGTAGGCTAAATAAGGCTCAGGATAACACATGAAAGGGGAAAAAATTGGCTAGGGAATATCACAGACTAGAGAATAATAAAAATGAATACAAAACACTCATATGTAAAATGGATAAGATTAAGAAAAATGTGTAATAAGGGTGAATATATCTCCTTCTTACACCTGTATAGAGAGGAATTAAGAGATGGTAATATTTATAAAAGAGTAGGGGTAGAAATGAGAATAGAGTAGAGGAGGAGGTGCATAATCATGAGACTCTCAAATATCTAGTCACTCCCCTATAAGATATTCCATTGGAATAGTGGAGTATAGAGGATGAAATTGGTAGAGCCTATTTAGCATCTTAGATATCTTCATTTAGTTTACTATTACTACAACAATTCAATATCTAATTTAAAATTAATTTTGGTATCTTATATTTTTTCAATTATTATTTGATGTGGTAAATATTATACTACTTTTTCTTATTCTTTCTCAATTTAGGAAAACTTAGTAAGTGGAGAGATTTCATTGGATCCTTAGTATTATAAATTATTTTCTATAATTCTTGAGAGGATTAGAGGTGAAGTAACAATTGTTATATTACCTTGCAATTTTTTTCATCACTATGTTGTTTTATTTTATATGTACTAAGCTATCTAGGACCTTATTTCAATGTAGTGGGAGTTTACTCTATTTTTAATGAAGGTTTTTGTAATCAGGAAAATATGTAGTGTTGAAACAAGCTATCACACACTCCTAGTCTAAATTGATACATATACTTACCTTAGTACCAAGTATAGAGGGATAACATATCCACTCAATATAAAATAATAGATAATGGGATATGAAAAGGGAGTACGAGTTTAGGACTAGGGTCAGTGTAGGACCATGGGGATCCAAACTAGGCCCTTAAGTGGTAATGAAAATTCAAAAAAATAGAGTTAGGCAACTTGACATAAAAATCTGAATAGGTTATTAACATAATTTGAAAAATATGTAACAAAATTTTTTAGAAAATTGAATGTAGTTTCTAAGACACCAGTTTTCTTTTGGAAAAAGTAAATCTATTTGGTGAAATTTTGAAATTTCTATGTAGTAGTACTAAATTTTTAGGATAATAATAAAAAGTTGTATGTCTAACCAACCTAAGTACAAGAAATAAATAATATATTTTTTTTAAACTTTCCATATAAGTAGATGACACGTGCCTGAATGTGTCACATTTTTAAAAAAAAAATTTTGCAAGTAAATTATTAGTTATGAATTTTTAATTAGAAATTTTTAAAAAGATTAGAACTTGTTTGTCTGACCACCATAACTTGGTCGAAAATTTATGAAAATCATTTTTTTCTTTTTTTATCCTACAGTATGGGAAGCATAGAATGTGCTACATCTTTTAGATTGAGAATGGTAGGTTTTTTCAATCAACCTATCAATCAGGACATTAGTCAAAATGCATGTAGAAAATCAATAATAATTATCTATTTAATTCTAAATAATTCATATCTTATATTGGTGGAAAGCTAACAATTTTATCAATAAACCCTTTATGTTTCATCATATTTTGATAAGAAAATGTTGTTAGCCACTTTTGGGTCATATTGCAACTTTTTGGAACCCCATGATCTTGCACCCACCCACTATGAAGTCCCTATAATTGACTAAAATTCCTTGCTTCAACTAGTTTCTCTCATTTTTATTTCAAGATAATCCATTGCATGGGGATCCTTACATAGTGTGGTGCATTGATGGAGCAATTAATTTTTTGGATTTCCTAAATGGGAGGTTATGTACTTATTATTTCACATTCATGTCATATTTATTCATATCTAGAGTTATTTTGATATAACTCAACAATTCATCCTGTTTGAGATGTCATACATTTTTGTTCCCTTTATGCACATGGATGATTTAGATTTTGGATTATATTATGTATGTATGTATATATATATATATATATATATATTTGGCATGAATTTATTTTTGGTAGATCTATGCTGAATAAATAATAATCATTTTACATTAGACAAATATTTATATTTTACAATAATTTACATTCATAATATGTTCATGTACTCATGATAAGAATATGAATGGCCATTTTTTCTATTGAGGACCTTGGATTGATTATGGAATGGTTGACCTATTATAATTTTGAGGGGAAAATATATGAACAAAAATAATGGAATAAGTTATATGAAATAAACTCATGGTGGTGAGAAATTGAATTGAACCAACATTGACTATCAGTTTAACATCAAGTAGAATTTAGTGAGTAGTTTGATAAGCACCTTCAAAACTTCTAGATGAAAGGTTTCCAATTAGTCAAATTTGGGGTAAAAGGTGAATTCCTTAGTTAGGGAAGCCTCTTAGAAAGGTATAGGGATATTGATTGTTTCACCTAAAAGGTTTGAATTTTGGTGTCTTATTTTCTTATTGAATTTTATTTTCTTTGAATCTTGCCTACATAGTTTTAAATTGAACTTTTAATCTTTACATTATAGGAATTATTATTTTTATTTTATTTTCTTTATTCTAACTTTTAATTTTGGATTATTAGACCCACTTATCCTAACCCTACACTACCAAGTTAAGGATTAGGTAAAGAGAGTAAGGAGATAAGAATGTTGAACACCTAGAATACTAAGATGGGGGCGGGGGGTTGAATTCATATTCTCTTAAACCATTCAAACATTAAACATCCAATTACCATAACATATTCAATTTCAATAAAGAAAGAAAGAATGAAACATCAACAAAACCACATAACACTTGAGTACCAATATTTTTATGTGGAAAACCCAAAATAGGAAAAACCATGATGAGGATTAGCTCACAATAGGGTCAGTGCAAGATCATGGGGGTCAAAACTATGCCATTAAGTGGCAATGATAGTTAAGAAAAATAGACTTAGTCAACTTGTCATAAAATTTTGAATAAATTATTAACATAATTTAAAAATAATGTAAGAACAAAATTTGTAGAAAATTGAATGTAGTTTCTAAGATACTATTCCAGATGCTATTCCTTTTTTGCAAAAATATAAATATATTTAATGAAAATTTGAAATTTCAATGTAGCGGTACTAAATTTTTAAGAAAAAATAAATAATAGGTTCATGTCTGACCAACTTGAGTACAAGAAAGAAGTAATATATTTATTTGAAACTTTCAATGTAAGTAGAGGACACATGCCCATATGTGTCGCATTTTTTTTTTGTAATTTTCTTGCAAGTAAATAATTAGTTATGATTTTTTTATTAAAACCTTTTAAAAATATTAAAACTTGTTTTTCTAACCACCATAACTTGGTCTAAAATTTATTAATTTTTTTTTTTTTAATCCTATAGCATGGGAAGCATAGAATGTGCTACATCTTTAAGATTCAAAAAATGTGATTTTTTTCAAGAATTATAGATTTTTTTAATTAGCCTATCAATTAGGACTTTAGTCAGAATGCATGTATAAAATCAATAATAATAATTTAATTAATTCCGAATAAGTTGTATCTTATATTTTTGGAAATTTGACAATTTTCTCAATAAACCCTTTTCATTTCATCAAATTTGGATAAAATAATTTTGTCAACCATTTTTGGACATATCGCCACTTTTTGGAGCCCCAAGACCTTGCACTCACCCAATATATTATAACTAGTTATAGTATATTTACAAAAGTGCTTACTACAGATGGACTCGCTACCTAGAGAAAAAGGTAGAAGAGATATGTTGGATCATAGCCTATTTTGAACTATTACAATTGCATCTTTCATATGTGTGAAATCTAGTTCTAATGAAGCTCAATAAACTGACTTTCCACACTTCATCTAATTCTGATCTAACACTTTGTTATCCCCATCATTTGCATCACTTCAATCTTCTACTCAACATTCACAACTTAAATTCACACTGCTATGATAATATTTGCATGTAAGATCTTTGCATTAGACACTCATGTTCATACCATCCATCAAAACATTGAAAAAATCTAACATATATACCCACACCAATTCTAACATCAATTAGGTCGACCTAATTAGATGTAGTACTCAAAATATAACTTGTTGGCTCCAAAACTTTCATACATATCTCGTGCCAAGATTCGGTCCTCAAAATAACTTCAAATAGGTTGGCATGGACCTATATTAAATCCCAAATAAGACTGCAACACATTTTTAATCTCTACATATCTTTAAACTTGTTAGGTCAGCACAACATAAGACATAATAAAAAAATCCTTCAACTATGTATCCACATTCGGATATGTTGACATCAAAACTTGATTCCAACTAGAATTTCTACTCAAATGTTATCAATCAATATCTCCTTAAATCTATAAAGGAAAAAAATTATCTGCGGAGAAGTGCAGACTCTCCCACATAAATGCACTGTACAAAGAATAGTTGTAATTTTCCATACCAACTTCTTTTACTCAATATATTTTGATCTAATAACCAAAACATGATGAAAAATTGGAATCAGATAAATCTAGCATCCAAGAAAATAACATTAGAAGCAGGGAGTGAAACCTTTATTTACGGAGTATTGCGGCCAAAAACAAATGCTTTGTTACTCTAAATTAGTACAATTGACACTTAGTCAATTTCCAACACAACTAAACTTTCCAGATCAAACCATATTGCAAAAATCTCTTCCTCAATAACTCAAAAACTTGTTAGAACCAACCAAAATGATCTTCAACCAAAGTCTTCACATAACATACTGTTGAATCTCTCTTGTTATAATTTATCCTTGATGACAATATATGTTACTCTGGCATCTTGATGGTTAGTCACTCAATTGATATGCTTTTCTAATTAGCATATTTACTTCACTTTTGTTACTATATATGGTGGTACTGATAACTTGACTCCATGTGCAGATCTCAGTTGAGGCATTCTGGTTACAGGTTCTTTGTTCCTTTGATTAGGTGACATGATTCTAATTTGATACTATGTGCTTTAGTGATTCACTTGATTACATGTTTTTTGGCATGTTCAAGTTCTCTTCAGGTTGATAAATTATGGCTTGATCAGTTACAAGCATCATGAAATTCAAAATGTTCTTGATATTCTTCAAAGGTGTATTTCTCTATTCTTAATCAGTGGCATTGGTATAAGGAATATTTGTTAATGTTTTGAGCTCTCGGTATTCAAATTTTGGCATATTATAAGGCTTTGATCATTATTGTGCTTATGGGCTTTGAGATACACTTTGTTCATTCTTTTTCATTTTGTGTATGGTAATTGGCATGGGAGTATGGATTTGAGAACTTAACTTGTTTTATCCCTTATTAGTTCTCAAGGCATTGGTCATTATCCTTGGCACACTATATGGCATTGGATTCTAATGTGATGCCAAATCGGCTTTGGTTAAAGGTATAAATTTTGATCTCTCATTAGCATTTTTATCGGGTCTATTGTTTGAAATTTATTTGGGCCTAAAGGTTGATAGCAAGTAAAGGTATTGGTTAATATTTTAACGTCACATTGGATGTGACCTAGCGTTGATCATTTGCAAATCGACATTTGTTGAGTGATGTGGTCATATAAATATTCATCATAGATTATCTCGGTTGATGATTCCACATTGTCTAAACTTTTCCAATGTTATAATGCCTATCGACATCCAAGTCATTGTTTTCCCACGGATTTGAAAAGGCATTATGAGATTGATTTTTTTCAGTATGATTATCTTTGATCTGCTCGTGGATTTCAAATGGGTATTATGTGATTTTGTCTTATCGATGACTGTCCTCTCAAACTCCAAATGATTATTAAAATTTGCAAAGGATTATGGTTTGTTTGGTTTGGAAGTTTAGGTCAAACATTGTTTCTCTCACTCGAAGGGTTTGGAACCCTACTCTAGCCGCCATCATGGTATTTTTATCTCAGTCATTTCACTGAGAAATCATCTGATTTACTGATCTTTGACATCATATAAGGAAGATAGGAAGACCATGACAATGGTCATTTCACCTGCCGGTCTCCTTCCATCATATGGAAGCTTGAATGAGGAAAGAGCTCGGGTTGCTCAATCACTTCGCAGATCTGGTAAATCTCTCATGGGAAATGCATTTCTGGTTCTCACATGTACTCATTTATTTATCCTTGTAGAACCATTACCCTTATAGTCAAGATTAATAAGGGATAAGTGTTTGTTTCTGCATGAAATTTGAAGATTTGGTTTATTCCTCTCTTAGTCAAAACTCTTATGAATTTCGCATGCCTAGAATCACATTTCAATAGAGTTGCCATATCAGATTTAAGGAATGGCATTTTTCGGTAGTGGGTATTTGTGAAGCCTAAAGAATCTTCTCAGTTTCACACTTGGAGTCATTGGTAACCATTCTTAATTGTTTCAATTTATGATTTCGGTTATTGAGCATTATTGTTTTAGTTACTTAAAAAACTACAGCTATTATAATGAGTATTGTTCTAGGAATATCTTCTTAGCATCATCTGGGTTCGTGGGTAACTTCTCTTTGGGTACATTCTTTATGAGGTTTCAACTACTCAAAATAAAATTTCAGTTACTTCTAGTAGTTGCTTTTCAGTGGTTTTTATTCATGCTCTCATGCATGTCTTGATACTGTTTGGTCAAGCTCTGCCCTTGCAGGCTACTTGACAGGATAGGGTTTTGCCACTTCTATTTTTACATAATATTTTTTCTTGTCATGCCTGGAGAAAATATTCTGCAACAAGGAACTTTGTATTACCTAAATAGTAACTTGTCAAAGATGAAAAAATAGTGAATAAGTTCACCTCTTCCTTTGTTTGGTAAAAACAGTCTCAGCTGTAACCGAAAGTTGTAAATTATGATGTAATCTTTAAATTGTTGAAAACAAAGAGATTAGGGCTTAATCATCTCTAAAAAACCTAAAACATAAAAAAGGGCAGTTCTATTAAGTGTGGAGATAGGGAAATTATCTTTTGATGCTGAAAATTTGGAAAACGCAGTATGTTGTTTGTTTTGTATTTTGTATCATGAAAGATTGAAAATCAGAGTGTGAGAAAAAGAAAGAAACATCATATCACTATAATACAGTTTGATGAGAAGTTGTATTGACACTGTAACTAGATTTTACTCAAGTTGTCTTAAGGCTTGATAATGATGGAACTCTGAAGAGTCATCCTTGACTCTTGAGAATTGTATGCATTGTCTGTCAAGAGGCACTTGATTGAAATTAGAGAAACAGAGAGATCCTCTTTATCATTGTATGTTCTATTGAAAAACACAAAATGGGTTGGTGCTCCTTGAGATTGGTGTCTCTAAACAGAGGGGTTGGTTCTCCTTGATATTGGTGTCTCTAAACACAGGGGTTGGTGCTCCTTGAGCTGGTTCTCAGAAATCAGCCAATGAGGCATTGTCAAAATAATTATTGAAATGAAAGCCTAAAAAAGGTAGCAGGTTCAGGAGTGGTTTATCTACCCCAGGAGGGTTTTCCACTCAACATATCTTGTGTCTATTTAAGTTTATGTGATTCATTCGGTTCAGTGCTTTATTGCTTTAAAATTCTATGTTTCATTATTCTCATTTCAATCTATGTGATTGCATTCAATACATGAATAATTCTATCATTGATAAATGAGAGCATCTATCTGGTTTATTTTAGTTTTAGTTAAATTTGGTAAACAAGTTAATAACACTAATTCACCCCCCCCCCCCCCTCAGTGTCTTTTCACTCCAACAATTGGTATCAGAGCCTAGAGTCCTCTAATAGGTCCTTCCAACCTAGGATTGATTTTGGCCTTGGAATCTATTCAAAATGTCTCAAGCTCATGAAGGCACTTCCATGACTAGAGCTCCATTATTTGATGGAACTGATTATGTATTCTAGAAAATCATAATGGAGACTTATCTAACTTCTATTGACCTTGATGTGTAGAGATTAGTATTGTTTGGGTACACTATACCAGCTACTCTTCCTACTACTTACGATGAAAAGAAAAGATATGAAACCAATGCAAGAGAAAATCATGCTCTCCTGTGTGCATTAACTAAAGATGTCTTTATTAAAGTCATGCACTGTAGCTCTTCTAGGGAAATATGGGTTAAACTTGAAACTATCTACCAAGGAAATGAAAAATTCAGACAGTCTAAAATCCTCACTCTAAAACACCAGTTTGAAGAAATAAAAATGAGGGATGATGAAAAGGTAGTTGATTAATTTTTGAGAGTTGATGAAATTTTCAATGCCATGAAGGGTTTGGGAGAAGAAGTTAAGGAATTTGATGTTGTAACTAAGGTCATTAGAACCTTACCAACAAAATTTTAATCCAAGGTTTCCACTCTAAAAGACAAGAAACACTTTACCCAGCTTACCCTTGATAGCCTACAAGGCACTCTGACTACCTATGAAATGAGGATTAGTATAAACAACACCTCTGCAAAAGAAACAACATTTAATGCTGAAAGGAAAGAAAAGGAAGAGCTCACTAAATCAGAATTTTCTGAT
Organism: Sequoiadendron giganteum; assembly: GCA_007115665.2. NCBI lineage: Eukaryota > Viridiplantae > Streptophyta > Pinopsida > Cupressales > Cupressaceae > Sequoiadendron > Sequoiadendron giganteum. The sequence continues at coordinate 225,346,267 of CM021108.1, read as the reverse complement.
TCTAAAGAATCCCACTTTGTGAGGAAACTCAAAAAGGGTTCTGGAAAGTATAAGGGAAAACTTCCCTTCAAATGCTTTAACTATGGTAAAATAGGCCACTTTTCTACAAAGTGAACCTATGGTGACACAAGGAGTGATAACGAAAAATCTAAAAGACTTGCCAAGAAAAAGGCTTATAGACCTAAACAAAAATTCAATTTCAAAAAGAAGAAAAGTTTGTTTAGAAAAAATGAAACAGACTCTGATTATGAAGATTCTTTAGATGAAGAGGATGAAAATCTCTTCATGGCTGAAATCATTCAGCAAGATGAAACTAACAACAATGATGTTGAAGATGGAAAAGTGGATTATGAAGGAGAACTGAAATGTTATCTAAAAGAGCTAAGGAAAGTTAATAAACAAATGCGTGCTCAAGAACAAAATACTACTCAAGATACTTCACAAGAGCAACTCATAAATCCCAAGATAGTCTCATTAAAAAATCAACTTGAAGAATCTAAAATAGTTGAAGACTGTCTTTGTATTGGCATAAGCTTTAAAGATCAAGAGATTCAAAAACTTGAACATGAGATTGTAGATCTTAGAAAGACCATTGAGAAATATGAGAGCACTCTTAAACTGAATGACATGCTCAGTAAATAGAAACTGAACAATGATAAAGTTGGTATTGGTTTTTTGAAAGGTGAATGTTCAAATAACAGTGCAAAGGAAAATGTTGTTACTAGAAACAAAAGTATTGAACTCAAACATCTTGATTTTGACAAGGATCATGTTCATCCTTTTAGGAGCAACATAATGGCTTATAACTCCTACCCTTTCTTTTATGGCTATTGTTACTTCTGCAATAAATTTGGTCACAAAGTGAACTCTAGAAGATTTATGAATTCTAGAACTCCTAGATTTTTCTTTAGGTAGAATCATGGTTTTCCAAGATAGACTAGATGTTTCACATGCAAGTCTTTGGGTAATTCTACTAAGCAATGTAATGTTGATCAACAGAATAAACAACTGAAAACTATCAAGGTCTTGAAACCCAAAGCTATCAACAACATAGAATAGACTATGCTAGTTCAAAATACTTTTCACTCCAAGAAAAAGGACTTATAGGTCTTGGACAGTGGTTGTTCAAACCACATGACTGGTGACAAAGAAAAAATTACTAATCTAGAAGACTATGGTGGTGGATATGTAAATTTTGGAGACAACTCTGGAATTCAAATCAAAGGTAGAGCTTCTCTTTCTTCTGAATGAAGACACTCTTATTGACAATGTTTACTATGTAGAAGGATTAAAACATAACCTCTTGAGTGTCAGTTAAATTTGTGATAGTGGCTATCATGTCCTGTTCACTTCACAAGGGTGTGAAATTAAAAACTAGTCTGGAAAAGTTGTTGTTGCTGGAAGAAGGACCAATGGAAATGTCTACAACTTACTTGACACCTTTGGACATGAAAACAATCACTTAGGTATGTGCTAGATGAGTCATTTTGAAGAAAATTGGTTGTGGCACAAGAGACTAGGCCATATTAATTTTGACAATATGGTTAGAATTAGTAAAAATCAGAATGTAAGAGGTTTGCCTATTCTGAAAAAGCCTAATAATGTAGTATGCAAAGAATGTCTCAAAGGAAAGAAAACTAAGGTAAGCTTTAAATCCAAGGAACATTCCTCTACTAAACCTCTATAAATTGTTCATACTGACTTATGTGGTCCTACAAGGACTAGATCTATCAATTGTGAGAAATATTCCATGCTATTTGTTGATGACTACTCTTGTATGGTATGGGTTACCTTTCTCAAGAATAAATCAGAAGCTTTTGAACATTTTAAAGTTTTTAGAAAAATATTAGAAAGAGAGTAAAATTTAAAATTGAAATGTTTAAGATCTAACAAAGGTGGTGAATACACCTCACAAGAATTCATAGACTATTGTGACAAACATGGCATAAAAAGACAGTCTGTTGTTGCCAAAACACCCCAACATAATGGGGTAGTTGAGAGAAAGATCAGGACTGTAAAAGAGATGGCAAGAACTATGTTGAATGAACCAAATATGCCAAATATGCCAAATATGTACTTGAAAGAAGTTTTCCATACAACTATCTACATTTTGAATAGAGTCAATATCAGAGTGAAATCAAATTTCACTCCATATGAACTGTGGTATGGTAAATCTGCCTCAATTAAATATTTCAGAATATTTGGCTGCAAATGTTTTATCAAGAGAGATGATGATAACTTTGGAATTTTTCAATCTAAGACAAATGAAGGTATCTTCTTAGGATACTCTACTCACAGCAAAGCCTTTAAATGCTTTAACAATAGGCTAAATAAAATTGTTGGATCTGTAAATGTCAAATTTGATGAAAATCTTCTTTCAAATGCTGAACCTATGCAAGATGATGAAGAGGAAGAATTTGAACTTGATATAATTTTTGAAGGCTTTGAAATTGCAAATCCTGAAACAAAATCAGCAAGTCCTAAACTAGCTAAAGCAAAATCTAAAGATGCTGAAATCAGCTCTGAAAAATATGCAACTAAAACTCCCTCAAAATCTCTTGCTAGAAACCATCCTAAAGATCTGATTATAGGAGATAAATTAGTAGGAGTTCAAACAAGGAAAAGAATAGTTAACTATGATGAAAAATATCACATAGTTTATCTTACTCCTTATTGTTTAATCACTTGATTTGAGCCAAATTTTTTTGATGAAGCTCTAACTGATGAATGTTGGCTTAATGCAATGCAGGATGAAATTGATCAAATTGAGAAAAATCAGACTTGGGAGCTAGTCCCAAGACCAGATGACAAAAATTTCATAGGAGGTAAGTGGATTTTTAGAAATAAACATGATGAAAATGGTCATGTTATTCGCAACAAGGCTAGATATGTCTGTAAAGGATATGCTCAGCAAGAAGGTATTGACTTCGGTGAAACCTTTGCACTAGTAGCTGGCCTTGAATCAATTAGAATTTTCTTGGCATATTTCATTTTCAAGAACTCTACTATATATCAAATGGATGTTAGAAATTCCTTTTTGAATGGGTATTTGGATGAAGAAGTTTACATAGAACACCCTGAAGGGTTTACCTGTAAAAACAAACCCAATCACGTCTACAGGCTGAAAAAGGCTCTATATGGCCTAAAACAAGCTCTTAGAGCTTGGTACTCCAAATTGGACAGTCACTTACTGTCAAAAGGCTTCATTAGAAGAGGAGTAGATAGTAATATATATGTTAAAATTGAAGGGTTTGATATTCTTGTTGTTGAAATTTATGTTGATGACACCATTTTTGGTTGCAACAATATTGCCTTCAGTCAAAACTTCTCACAGATTATTGAATCAGAATTCAAAATGTCTATGTTGGGAGAACTATCATTCTTCTTAGGTCTTCAGATTTAACAACTTGAGTCTAGCATCTTTTTATCTCAAGCAAGATATGCAAAAGAAATATTAAAAAGGTTTCAAATGGATGAAAGTCATCCAATTAGCACACCAATGGCTACAGGTTATAAACTTAGCAGGGTTGATGACTCTCTTGCTATCAACCCAACTGACTATAGGTCAGTGATAGGAAACCTATTATATCTAACAACCTCAAGACCTGATATAATGCAAGTTGTTTGCATGGTTGCTCGATTTCAGGCATCTCCTAAAGAATCTCACATCAATGTTGTTAGAAGGATTCTTAAATATGTACAAGGTACAATTGATTATGGGCTCTAGTATCCCAGAAGCAATGATTTCTCATTAGTGGAATATACTGATTTTGACTGGGTAGGTTATCTCGATGATAGGAAAAGCACTAGTGGTGCTTCTTTCTATCTTGGTGACCGTTTAGTGGCTTGGTACAACAAAAAACAAGAATCTATTTCACTCTCTACTACTGAAGCATAATATATAGCTGCCACTTCTTATTGTACTCAGGTAATCTAGATGTCACAGACATTATCAAACATGGGTATTGAAATTCCTAAACCTATTACTATTTTGTGTGATAGTACTAGTGCAATCAATATCTCAAAAAACCCTATTATGCACTCTCGAACTAAACACATTTGTATTAAGTTTCATTTTCTTCATGAAAAGGTGCTAGCTAATGAGGTTTTTGTGCAATATGTTCCTACACAAGCACAATTTGTTGACATTTTTACAAAATTGTTGGCTAAAGATGTTTTTGAATGACTTAGGTCTAGATTGGGAGTTGTCTCTCAATCTTTGTTATCTTAATCAGTCTATCTTGGTGATAGAGGGAGTTAGTTAGCTCTTCCTACACCTCTTCTCAGTTGTTTCTGGTTTATCTATGATGACTTCCCTTTATTCTTGTGACAAAAAGGGGGAGAATTATGAGCATTCGGTTCCTGTACTTCATCTCGGCTTGGTGGTTAAGTTTTTGCCATCAAGGACAAAGGGGGAGTTTGTTGAATCTCTATTGTGATAATTTGTCCTTGATGACAATATATGTTACTCTAGAATCTTCATGGTTACTCACTCAGTTGATCTTCTTTTTTGATTGGCATATTTACTTCACTTTTGCTACTATATATGGTGGTACTGATAACTTGACTCCATGTGCAGATCTCAGTTGAGGCATTCTGGTTACATGTTCTTTGTTCCTTTGAGCAGGTGGCATGCTTCTGATTTGATACTACATGCTTTAGTGATTCACTTGATTACATGCTTTTTGGAATGTTCAGTTTCTCTTCAGTTGATAAATTATGGCTTGATCAGTTACAAGCATCATGAAATTGAAAATGTTCTTGATATTCTTCAAAGATTTATTTGTCTATTCTCAGTCAGTGGCATTGGTATAATGAATACTATTTAATGTTTTGAAATCTCAGTATTCAGATTTTGGCATATTACAGGGCTTTGATCATTATTGTGCTTATGGGATTTGAGATACACTTTTTTCATTATTTTTCATTTCATGTATGGTAATTGGTATAGGAGTATGGCTTTGAGAACTTAACTTGTTTTCGGTATTGGGTATTTTTGAAGCCTAAAGAATATTCTTAGTTTCACATTTGGAGTCATTGGTAACCATTCTTAATTGTTTCAGTTTATGATTTCAGTTTCACATCATAATGATTTCAATTATTGAGCATTATTGTTTCAGTTACTTAGAAAATTGTAGCTATTATAATGAGTATTCTTCTAGGAATATCTTCTTAGCTTCATCTGGGTTCATGGGTAACTGCTCTTTGGGTACATTCTTTATGAGGTTTCAATTGCTCAAAATAAACCTTCAGTTACTTCTAGCAGTTGCTTTTTAGTGGTTGTTATTCATGCTCTCATGCATGTCTTGATACTATTTGGTCAAGCTCTACCCTTGCACACTACTCAATAGGACAGGATTCTATGACTTCTATTTTTACACACTACTTTTTCTTGTCATGCCTAGAGAAAAGATTCCACAACAACGAACTTTGTATTACCTGAACAGTAACTTGTCAAAGATGAAAAAACAATGAATAACTTCACCTCTTCCTTTGTTTAGTAAAAATAGTCTTAGCTGTAACCAAAAGTTGTAAATTATGATGTATCTATAAATTGTTGAAAATAGAGAGATTAGGACTTAATCATCTCTAAAAAACCTAAAAAGTAAAAAAGGGCAGTTCTATTAAGTGTGGAGATAGGGTAATTATCTTTTGATGCAAAAAATTTGGAAAACACAGTGTGTTGTCTGTTTTGTATTTTGTATCATGAAAGATTGAAAATCAGAGTGTGAGAAAAAGAAAGAAACATCATATCTCTATAATACAATTTGATGAGAAGTTTTATTGACACTGTAACTAGATTTTCCTCATGTTGTCATAAGGCTTGATAATGAATGGAACTTTGAAGAGTCATCCTTGACTCTTGAGAATTTGTATGCATTGTCTATCAAGAGGCACTTGACTAAAATTAGAGAAACAAAGACATCCTCTATATAATTGTATGTTCTATTGAAAAAAAAAAAATGGGTTGGTGCTCCTTGAAATTGGTGTCTGTAAACAAAGGGGTTGGTGATCCTTGAGTTGGTGCTCAGAAATCAGCCAATGAGGCATTGCCAAAATAATTATTGAAATGAAAGCTTGAAAAAGGCAGTAGGTTCAAGAGTGGTTTTTCTACCCCATGAGGGTTTTCCACTCGGCATATCTTGTGTCTATTTGAGTTTCTATGATTTATTTGGTTCAGTTCTTTATTGCTTTAAAATGCTATGTTTCACTATTCTCATTTCAATCTATGTGATTGCATTCAATACATGAATAATTCTATCATTGATAAATGAGATCATATATCTAGTTTATTTCAGTTTTAGTTAAATTTGGTAAAAAAGTTAATAACACTGATTCACCCCCCCTCTCAGTGTATTTTCACTCCAATAGGTACACTACTGACATCAATGACAACAGTACAACACATCATTATATACCTTTTCTTGTCTCTCATGCCCATGTTTCCAACAACAACATCAATTAAATTCTTCCAATAATTGCCCCCTTTGTCATTGATGGAAGCATGCCAAAAATATCTCCAAAGTTCTCCAAAACATTCTCCCCCTTTGACATCAAGGGAAAAGGGTGCCTATACAACTATTTTGTCTTTCACCGAAACTCCCCTTGAGAAATATAGGCATACATACAAACTGAAAGGGTTGGATTGACTCTCCCTTATTCATGTACCGGAGCTAAAACCCAAAAATTATACTAAAAAAACTGCTCTACATAGTCTGCATCTATACAAAGAATCTAAATAAAATACTAAAATGCATGTAAAAGTTTGAAATATGTCAATGAGAGGAGGTTGATTCCTATAACTTTTGTACATAGGCCTGCCATTCTTTCCTACCTTCTTCCCAATATTTCTTTTCTCCTGCAAGCAATTTACATCAAGTTTTAAATTCCAATAGTAGCTCTTCTCCTTCTTCCAGAGTTCCAGGTACCAGATTCATCTTCTTAGCTTTGTCTGAACTTAAAATGTCTTTTGAAACAAGTAAGATTTTTGGATTGACCAAGTCCCTTATTTCTCCAAGATGTAGAATGATGTGCTCTTTCTGGGCTTGTAGCTGAAAGAATTTATTATGTAGATCATTAATAGTATTCCTTGTGTCTCTAGAGTTAGGTCACGTGTCAAATAATAGGCACTTGAGGAAGTGTTGATTTGAGACTCAATGGAGTCCATTTCCTTTCTATTTCTCATTGTGACTTTGGGCCACTTCATGCCATATTGATAAAGAGCCCTTGCCTCATCGATACATCCTTGTGTATCCTTCAATAATTCTAAAAATGTTTTATGTGCAAGAGCACATTTCTCAATAGTTTCCAACATTTTCTTATCATTAATTATCTTCTCAACCTCTTTCTCTACTTCATCTTTATGTTTGAAGGCATACATCTTAAAAGAATCAATTAACAATTTTAGATTTTCCATACCGGATAGTGATGTATCTATGTTTTCACTAGGTATGGTCTCTTTTAATTCTTTCACTACTTCATCCATCAATTCTCCACTTCTCTGATGCGTCTCAATTATTTATTTTATCACAGATGCATGAAATACATCTCCCAGTTGTAAATTGTGGAGGGAATAGATCTTATTCAAATCTACATTAGGTCCTGTTGCATCGGCAATTGTAGCAGTTGTGATGACACAACAGATTGGAACTTGTGTTGCATACTTAATAGATTCTTCAAGGAATATCCAAATGAATCAAAAGATTCACTAGAAAGCTTTGTTATTTCTATAACCTTTCCCTTTGATTCCTTTTCTTCAGTATTTCTAGAGTTTGTTGGATTTTCTCTTTCTATTTGTGCATCTTTGTATGCATCCTTATCTTCATCTTTCTTTTCTTTCTCTTCTTTCTTCTCTACATCAACATTTTTATTGTCATCATCCTTGGTTTCTTCTTATGCATGGTTTTCTATGTTAACCAAAGGAGTAGTTCTTTCTCGTACCAGAGGAGTAGTATTCTCCTTTACAATGTCTTCTCCAATCACTGCTTCCTTAACATCTTTTTCTACCATGTCCTCTACTTCCAGAGGTGTGTTGTCTTGTGAAACTTCATTTTCATCATTCTCATGTTGAGAATCATCTATCTACACATCTTCTTCAATATTCAATTCTAGATCAGAGATTTCCACATTCACTTCTTCTTCATTTACTAGTGTCATTCCTAGTTTTTGTCCTATTTCCTCTACTTTTTCAATAATATCCTTTCTAATACTTTCAAGATAATCTTGATCTTTAACCATAAGTATTGTCAACCTTTGCTAAGTCCTTTGTTTGTTGCTAAATATTGTGGCAAAGGTAGCTCTATTTTCCCCAAAGAAAGGAGAACTTATTCTTTCCAATGCTTCTTCTTCTACAACTTATTTCCTTCTTTCCAATAGAGTATTCCACAAATCTTCAGGTATTTGTTTCTTGATTTTTCTCATATCAACCTCAAGGACAAGAATATATTTGATTATAGCCTTAACAATTGGTGGCCTTATCCAACTCATCTACTTCCTTTTATAGGGTTTCATTCTCCCCTAACATCTCATTTTGCATAATACTATTGAATAGTTCCTCTAGCTTTGTAGGAGAATGGGGTCTTACTAGTTCTGATTATTTTTATCCTTTGCTTTCATCTAGACCCTTCTTGGTTTTTTCACTTTTCTTCTTTCCCAAAGAAGCCATCTTGCAAAACTTTCTTCCTCAACAACTCAAAAACCTATTAGAACCAACCAAAATGATTTGCAACCAAAGTCTTCACATAAGGTACAATGTTTACATCAATGACAACACTACAACACATTGCTATATACCTTTGCTTGTCTCCCATGCACATGTTTCCAACAACAACATCAATGACATTCTTCCAAAAAAGAATAACCAAATGGATACCTATTATTTTCTTATAATTATCTATACATGAGAAGTGAGATTTTTTTTTTTATTAACTTATAGATAGTAGTGTAGATTGAATTGCATAAAGAGAATTGAGATATGAAATAACACTAATTTAGAAAGATAACAAATTTAAATTGAAAGTATGCTTATTTATACTTTAGTAATTTAAAATCATAAACTATGTAATACAATTGGGAGACCTTATTGGTTAGAAAAGACACACCATACACTATAAACCTATGGCTTAACTAGAATAAAATTTAGAATAGAGAAATGTAATGAGATGGATAGAATGTGACACAAGTGAAATAAATTACCTATGATCTTATTGGTAATATTTCTTGATGTGGAATGCATTGATATTTAACCAAACTTCTTAACTTTTCTACGTTGAGACTCTAGAAAAGGCTTCTAGTTTGAAAATCCATTATTTATATATTTAGTATTTTCTATTTTCATTGATAAAATGCAATTGTTACTTTGTAATAAGATATTTTTACCAGTTTTTTACAATTAAACACTTTAGTTAGATCTTTTTTTTACTTTTCTATTTAGAAAATTTTTTTAGAAAATGGATAACAACAGTAGATTTAAGTGAGGTTAATTTTTTGGTTTATCTCAATCTAGATAGTGAATTTATCTTTCAAGGGACATACCTGTTGATGGCCAAATAGACATAGAAACATTTAAACATAATATCTCTACTTTATTTCTCCTAAAAAAGACAACTGATCTAAAATCACCTATCTTCCAAGGTCTTTGTAGTTGGTTCTCATTTGTGTTGTTTTGCTAAGCGTTCAATGAGGTTGTAGTATTCAAGGGGCCTACTGGTTATTGAGATTTTTAGTTGCTACAAAATCAAAATTCTATCTAAACCTACTCTAATAGGGGGGTATATAAAAAAAGGAAAAAGATAGATCAGAGACACAAGAGAGAAAAGAATGGTGATTCATTCAGTTAACCAAACATGTTACTCTTCAAGGAATTCTTAAAACCAAACTGTGAAACAAACCAACCCATAATCAATAAAAATTTGAACATTCATTCACAGTGCAAACTTAAACAACATATCACCAATCACAATTCGAACAAAAGAAGAGATAAAACTTCATTCCTTGAAGAATTCCAAATCGAACAGTAAACCAAACAAATATCATTCTAGAGCATAACTTAAGACAGGTTTAAATATGACTATTCCTACTGTTGAAATATAGATAAACAACATTTACAATTTTGGAAAATTCACCAGTGTACAGAAACCAATATCCTCAAATTACCTCAATTAAACTAAGAAAATCAGAAAAATGCATCATCTATCCTACTACTAAAACTATAATCAGCTCTAAGAAAAATGTCTAACTAATTTCCTAAAACTCTAACCCTTACAAAATGAGCAGATTTGACATTTAAATATCTCATCAATACACAATTCTCTCCAAAACTGAGACATCAAAAGTTGTAACTCTTGTGTGCGAGCAATCAAATCAGAAAGATAACTTTCTGTTTCAGCTCTCTCTTGACCTTGGTTGACTTCAGTTAGCTTCAGTTGAAAATCCATTCTCCAACTTGACTTTAGTAGGCAATTATAATTCTTAGTTTGACTTGAGTTCTTTGTCTTGCATGATGTAGATCAGCATCCTTTTCCATAAATGAACTCAAGTGGGTCCGCCAAGCGTTCAGTTTTCTCCAGTTTGATTATCTTTTCAAAAAATCACCTCTCTTGCATATTTGATTTGTATGTCATCTTGATTACAATATAATATCTTTCTCAATCCACAAAAGCACCTACAAACAATAGAACACAATAATTAATTTGCAACTAATAACATTTTAGATTATCCCAATTGAGAGAAAAATACATAAATAAGTAAATAAATAATAAACTCTTGATTTCTCTAATTAAAATAACATTAATTATGTAAATGGAATTCTTTTATGTTTGTTGATTTGTGAATTAATGATGAGCTAGTAATGTGTTCTTGGACGAGCCCATTGTTGAGGTTTAATGGTTGTATGTTTTGAATTAGCACTGTGAATGAATATAATCGTTTAGAATAGTTTGTGGATTGTATCATTTTATAGTTTCTTAGTTACTTGAAAGGCTCATTGTGAAATTTATATGTCTAAATGGCAAGGAGTTTATGTTTATGATTTGTTGTTCTATGCTTTGATCTATCTTTTTTCTAGATTTATTTTACACCCCCAAATGTTAGATTAGTGCACATCATGCAGTTTGTGTCCTTTTTACCAACAGGCCCCTTGAATATTACAACCTCATTGACCGCTCAACAAATCAGCACAGTTGAGAACCAACTACAGAGACCTTGAAAGATAGGTGATTTTAGATTAGTTGTCTTTTTCAGGAGAAATAGAGTAGAGATATTCTGTTTAAATTTTGTTGTGTCAATTTGGCCATCAACAATACCCTTTAAGGTAATTAAATTTTCACTAGGATCTACATCTCACAACCCTTTGCTTTCATATGAAATTATCATCTCGATGTTGTGAATGTGATCAATTAATTTTAGGATTTATTTGTTCAAATTTATAATTTTTTAGCTATCTATAGTAGTTTTCATTTTAGTATTTCTAGTGTATTGTTGTTTCTATTATAATTTATGTAGACACAGAAAATTGGTCTAGGCCTACGAGTACACATTCGACATAATTTTCTATCATCCATGGTCATGATTAAATAATGTTAATTATTTAATTACCTGTTCTAACACATATTTCTTATATTAATTAAATACCTCTTTTAATTAATTCATTATCACCCTTTATTAAACTTGATTAATTAAATAAATCATAACTATTTAATTATGTTGCTAACTAATTCATTCTTCTTTCTTAATTAAATATTTATTATTTAATTATTCAATTTATTCCACCTTTTCAACAGTCAAATTAAATAAATTATCTTTATTTATTTAATTAAAGTCTCTTATTTTCGAATGTTGAATTAAATTAACATTTAATTCATTTATTAATCATTTATGTCGCATTGTTCTATCAATTAGTTGATTAATCATTCACTCACCTTCTGACTCGAGATCTATTTTTAGTTCTCCAATTATCTTCGGATTCAACACCTGATTATCTCTGCGAGAAGACTCTCCGTCACAACTAGTCGACTAACTAGTTCTAACTCTTATTTGCATTCGAATGCATTATTCTTCGAGTTCTAACTTTGTCTTTGACATACAAAGTCTATTTATTCTATTTTCTAAGACTCTTAATTGAAGATTAAGATCTTGAACTCTTGTTCTTTCTATTTTCAAACAGTCTTGACACAGGATTAAGTTCTCGTTCTAACTTAGTCTTTATCCTTCAGTCTTTTCTGACTCATGTTCTAACTCACGTTCTATCTGAGACAGAACTCACATTGCATGACATTCATCAATCTCGTCTGTCGATCTCTCTTTCAATCTGAGTTGATCGTTCGAAAACCCAAAATCTATAAAATGGCCTATCATTATCATTATTCCTCCTCCCAAAATCATACACTTTTGAGAAGAAACTTATCTTTGATATTTTGCTTAGACATTCGATGAAGTTATGCTTGCATCAAACACAAAAGTCTGGGGGCAAGAATACTAAAAAGGAAAAATGGAGAAGAGAAATCAAGATAATTCGACGGAGTGAACGCATATTCGGTGAGAGCTTTCCAATTAATTTGTTTAGTTATTATTTTTTCTTATTCGTTCTTTGTTGTTTGATTTAGATTAATTTTGATTAGGATTAACATCATTTATTCTAATTACAGATATCTTATTCCATATTTTTAGTCTATGTTACAATTTCTATTAAATATATTATTGTTGTAGGATATTTTAATGTATTTAAGACTTCATTATAGATTAAGAAAGTGGTTCCAATTTCTTTCTTTGTGTAATTGTTGTATTTTTAGATCTAGTTTTCATTATTATTGGAAAATATCGAAATAAATCTAATTTTGGTAAGTTTTGGTTAAATATATAAATCTTAAGGTTATTCGGAAAAGATAATCCATTGCGGTTATTATATTTTAGTACCTCCTTATTATAATTATAATTTTTTATTTTATTTATATAGAAATTATGTCCTTGGGAGTAGCTCCATTTGATCGGGTGACATGGTTAGCTTTCCCTTCCTCAATGATATATTTTTTTTTTTACTTTCACTTGATGCCTCATGAAATATTCTATTTTTTGTGGTTTCATGCTATTTTTTTGTCATTTTTAGTGAGGATGGGATTCTCTATTTTTATAGGTAACTTCACAAGAACTATGAGCCACTCGTGATCATGCTATGTTCCTTTATGAGTGGCCTATTTCACTATTTAGTTGAATACTTGTGTCTGAATATAGTTTCAAATTACTACCTTGTTAATTAATTTAAATTCAAACAATGACATGTAATACTTACATTTGATTGGGATTTTGGTGAATGGAATCCTATTGATATTTACCATATATGGTTATAGAATTTATTAATGTCTAGGTTGCTTCTAAAATATTTCTTCTCTTCATGGTACTTTTACTCAATGTTATAATATGAATTCACATTCATCATTCCAAATAGGAGATATGATGCCAACTAGGGGAATATACCTATCAAAATTAGGTCAAAGAGGTTCATTGTGGGGAATATTTTTAAGATACAATTTCCCTTGATAAATTCAAGGTTGGGGTAGGAAGTATAGAATAAATGAATGATAAAGAGAGGAGAGTGGATTGGAATGGGGAAAAGGTTAATGTATTTATCACAAGGACATTTTGTTCAATTTAGGTTCACCAAAATATGATTCATATAGTTAGTATGTATGAATCATAAATGGGCATGCACATATGTGTTACACACATTGTATTGGATCTATAATAAATCACTTATGTTCACTATATAAATTAACTGATATAGATGATAATCTAGGGGACTACCATTTTCATGTTAAAGAAGTTAACAATTAGAGGTAGTGATGTTAATTTATGTTGTACTAGTTCCCAAGGTACATTACTATCTATCATGGAAAAAATTTCCCTATGGATGACAAAAATATTCAATTTTAAAGTGACACTTGTGTTGGGTGTAATTAATTCTATTCACAAATTATAGAGTTCTTGGTGATCATTCTCAATGTTTGCATGAATAATTTATAGTTTGAAAATATTTTTACATGGTACTCTTATTCAATCCTCAACCAATTTTTATTCTCTTGATATTTTACTAGAGTCACTTCATGTTCAATAATCTCTATGGCTATAATGAGTTGTAACTCCCTTAGTTTGGTTATGGGTTTCCTCTACTTAATCTACCCTCATTTTTTTACACTTATAGGGATGAAATGCTCTAATTATGATCCGTGAGAAGAGAAAATGAATAATTTTTACTTTGATTCCTTGGAATGCATGAATAATAGTTGTGAATCGAGTTATTTATCGCCATTAACATGCATCCAAATTTTATATCTGTTTGAATGTTCAGAAATTCACTCCGAGTATTTTTTGAATCTTGTATATTTTTGTTTGAATTATATGCTTTAGGAAAAAATTTTAAAGCTTCTTATCACTCACAAAGTAAACAAATTAGTTATTTTTAGTTTTATCTTTTTTCTTTTAAACTAATTTTATATGTTATTAAACTAGTTCATTTAGCAACGAAAACAAAAATAAAAAATCATTTTTCCTTTTTCTTTACATTTAAATGCATTTAAATATAAAGGTTTTATAAAAATGTAATAAAAAAATGAGCGAGTTAAGATTGTTTTCCCTTTAACAATATATGTATGATAATAATGAACAAGCAAGAAGAAAAATATTGTGCATGCAATATAATTCAAAATGAACTAACTTCTTCATTTTTATTTCAATTAAACATTGTTGCATGTTTTTGAAAATAGAAGCCACGTTTATGGGGTGTGGTACCCTTAACACAAGGGCCAAAGTCAAATCAGAAAAAAAAATATAGTAAATACATAATATCCAAAACAAAGATAGTAGAATAACAACAAACAACACACCCCCAATCACCTAGCTATTTCCTCCCACTCCTCCATGAGGAGTTTTAGTACATCATCCTGAACCAATTGTTGTTGGATTAAGCCTTGATAGCCTTTTTGTCGACCTCCTGTTTCAACACCACCTACAAAGTAGCAATAGAGCGGTGGATGATTTTGATCATGAACTGGTTCAACCTTATGAACTTTGATTTCCAATTTAGCAACACGAGCAATCAATTTGTTGTGGTCTTCGTCTTTTTCAGCTTCCACCCTAGTAGTCTCCTCCACCCGAGTCTGATGATTGGAGGAATCTAGTGTGGATTCCTCTTGAATCATCCTATTTAACTTAGGGAAGATACTTGGTCCTTCAACATACTCTTCAGTCTCCTCCATAGTGTCCTTCTTCCTCTCCTCTTGACCATCATCCTAGTTTGAACTATTGGAACTCCCGTCAACCTGAATCTCCTTTTTATGTTGTTCCAGTCTATTGGATTTGTGAACACTTGTCTACTTGGCCCTAGTGTCAATACTTGCAGCCACCACCATATCCCCTTGAGAATATCTATTAATAGATTCTTCATCTTCTTCGTCCACAGGAGGTTCCTCCACATGGAAAGTGGTGTCTTTTCCCTTTTTCAGTTTTGTCTTGGCTTTGGTGGGAAATTTACCATCCTTCTTACTGGGTGTATTTTTGAACTCATGGAGCCCTTCCACAGCTTTGGAATGAGCCAGCCCTATGTAACCTTTCTTCTTTTTGGCATGGGGTTTAAGTTTGGAATCCTTGGGATCTCTAGGCATGGGAGGGTTCTTTCTTCTAGGGCTAATAGAAACAGTCGGTGATGATTTGGTAGGGGATTGGCCAGCTGTCTCAAGTTCCTCAATCTAAATGGAAGAGATGGGCTTAGATGGGAAGAGGGAAAGATTGAAGTGTTAGAGATGAAGTATGAGACCTTGATGCAAGGGTAATGGGAAGGGTTTGTTAGGATTCCTAGCTGCAAGTTCTATAGTTTCCCGAACTAAAATTTCCAAAGATGAAAGCAAGAAGAAGGAAAAGATAATGATCATTTTATGGTGAAGGTGGTTTATCAACAAAAAGTGATAGAAGTAGAAAAATTTAAATCTTCCTTCAAGATTAATGTACTTCATTAAAAAAAAAACACACCTGGTCCCAAGGCATCAAAAGCTTGCTCCTCTCAAACCTTGCATGCAACTTGGTCACCTTTTCATTTTCATGGAAGAAGGTTTGTAGGCTCTCCATATCCCACACCTTTGTATTTTTTTGAGTTTTTGACCCAAGCATGACAGCCCCATAGCTTGAGAAATGACCTCCTCATTGGTTTCAAATGATCCTGTCACACCATGAGCTCACGAACTAAGAAGAGAGATTCTCATCATGCCCTTTGAGGCACTCCATTAAAGGAGCAATACCTCCTTCGACACAAATATGTCAGAATAGAGGGTCTCAGCAGAATTCTTTGCATGATCCTAGTTATATTCTAACCCAGTCTCCTCCCATTTTCACACTTAGATAGTATCTGTTCACTAGAGCAGACAAAGTTGGAATTTGTTCAAATTGCAAATGGCCAGTTTACACAAAACATTTATCACCTCCATAAAAAAACTAAAAATCTTGCCTAATTAAGGCATTTATATTTTCATGTGCACCAATAGGAATTTCGGATATGAATAGGGTTGCGATGGCATTGTAAATATTGATTAAGTACATTAAGTCATAGATAAATTCCATTATATTTATTGGCTCATTATTAATTAAAGGATTGATAGATATTTTGGTCATCAGCACATTCCTTATAACAAGTTTCAAATTAGGAGCTTCATATCAATGATAAGGCAACACATGAAGCTTGTGGGGAAATTGACTAGGTAACACAAAGAAAACCTAACCAAAACCAAAACGCCTACTGACACCCATCCACATCATTATGAGGCCTGTGGTGAGAAGATAAGTGTATCATTCCACAATGGAGATGTTAGACCTCATCATCAATAGTAGTGTTATTTTTATCTTCAAGTATTATTCCTTGGATATTCATGGGGAGAGCAAACATACTTCTCTAGCATTTGGAAACAACCTAGGAAGAGCCTAGGTTGGCCAAATAGTCAGCCACTTTGTTGCCCTCATGGAAGGTGTGGGTTAATTTATTTCTTTCCAGTTTGTTAAGTAATAATTTTATGTCAAGTAAGATATCCTTGATACTCCACCCTTGGCAATAATTATGCTTAATAGAGTCAATCACAACTTTAGAGTCTCCTTTAACATGTAGGTTTTTGATTCCTAGACTAACAACAATTTTAACTCCACTAAGGAGTGCTCTTTCCTTAGCTACCATAGAGTATTATATCTCAATCCCACTAGTAAATCCAGCCACCAAATTTCCATTTGAATCTCTGATAATTCCCCCTATGCTAGCCAAACCATGATTGTATTTCGTCGCACCATCAAACTTAAGTTTGTGCCAACCATTTTCAAGGTGCTTCCAAATTTTTTTAAGCCTAGCCAGTGCTTTAGAGTTGTTAAATGAGTTTAGGTCCAAGTTCATGTTCCAAAATTTAGCCATATTGATATCTCTTACATGAGGAGGCTTTTTTGGAGGTTTCCAAACATACAAGGATACACTCTCATTAATAAGTCTAAGACCAATACTAAACACCTCCTTAGGTATTTTTTCCACATTTTTGAAGATCCATTTTTTCTTTTCTTTCCACAAACACCAACATAGAATAGGAGGAACCTATTTATAAATTTATTTGAAGAGGATGGTGATAGGGAATGATCTAGCTATCAACAAAGCTCTTGAGGTCACCATTCACAATCCAACAAATACCCAATCTTTCAAAAGCATGTTCCTAGACTTCCATAGCAAACAGGAAATGGAGTAATAGATGAGGAGCAGTCTCTTCATCATTCTTACATAACATACATCTATTCAGGATTTGAAATCCTCTTTTCCTTAGATTGTCCTCAGTGAGTATCCTATTATGGCTCACCTTCAACCAAAAAAAAAAATTGGGGTAGGTTATTTGTTCAAAGCTTGTTTCCAAATACTATTTTGAGTTCCTTGTATTGACAACAAACTGTAGGCAGACTTAACTGAGAGATTACCCTTGTTTTCCTTAGTCCAATAGAATTTTTCCTCCAAGGTAGAGATGGGTATTCTAGTTAGGGAGAGGATGCCCTGCAGAGTCTTAGCCTAATGCCTTAACACTAGAGAATGGGGGCAATAATTTTCCAACATTTTCCATTTCATAGAGCCATGCAGTCCACACAAGTAGTCTCTCACATTCTTGCCAAAAAACACCTCAACAGGTACCGTCAAATTCCTGAAGTCAGATTAAGAGGGGAATTTCAAGCAGTCAGGGATCCTCCTAGAATCTAATTTTGCTGCCATTACCCAGTTTCCATCTCAACCCAAAGTGCAACAACTTTTTAACCCTGCATTTATTGTTCCAAATGAATGAACCAGTAGAGTGGTCATCCGAGAGGCACCTAATCAGGGGAGTGTTGTTGAGATATTTCGCATTTAGAAAGTTGCACCATTCCTTCTTGTTCCTTAGCTGGTCCCATCCAACCTTCGCCAGTAGGGTTTTATTAGTAGGTCAAATTTTTCTTGTGCCAAGGCCACCACTAGATTTAGGGAGACAAACTATATCCCAACTTATCAAAGCCAATTTCTTTTTTTTCTCCATACCAGACCAAAGAAAATATCTTTGAATTCTTTTGAAAATTTATTAGTAGTGTATCTAGGGATTTTGAAGATGGACAGGAAATAGACCGGTATCCCTCAGAGAGCAGCAGCCAAAACCTGCAACTTACCAGCATGGCTAAGAGTAGTTCCTTTCCATCCAACCAATTTTCTTTTTATTATTTCAAGGACCAAGTTCCAAAATCCAAGTGTTACTTCCTTAACATTGTTGCATGTTAGATATATTGTAATTTAATGTTTACATGCTAGATAATGGTTTTTTTTTTAAAATGTTGTATCTTATATTTTTTAATTGTGAATTGGTTTTTTGCTTGATATTTTATAAATATTTAAAAGAGGAAATAACTTATTTAAATATCACAATCCAATCTAATATATCCAATCTATTTGATCATTTAACAAACTAATCTAAACAAATTGTAAATGATATTGAAGCTTTTCATGTTTGGATATTGAAGATTCAAGGCATGCAATATTGATATTGTGGTGATGTAGATATTTAATTTTTTACCTTTATTTCCCCTATTTCTCACAAGCTTCCATTTCATGGTTGAAGATGGTGAATATATTAAAACTATGGGAATCAATGAAAACAAAAGAGCAACCTCTACAACTATTTTTGTTGAAGTTATAGAATTTCATGTATATGAAATATGTTGATTGTAGAGATTTAAATTAGCATACAAATTGTAAAGGTTTGATTGCTAGTTATTGCGACCAATTTGATGAGCTTAGCTGTAATTTACAAAGTTATTACACCTCCATGAACAAGAAAATATGCAAAAAAAATATGAAAAAACCAAACATCTCAAAGAGTAGTGTCATAAAACTGATAACCCTTACAAAAAGTATAAATAGAATTGCTATAAATAGAAGATGATTTTGAAAACAGAGGAAAATTTTCAAACCCTTTCCTTGCACCACTAACAAGCAAAGAAAAAAATTAAAAAGATGTAAAAAAAACCATGCAAATGAAACATGTTTTGGGAAGGTGAATGTATAAGTGCATAAGGGTGAACTAATGAGAAAAAGGTATACACATCATTTAACAGTAAAAAGGTAAACACATCATTTAACAGTAAAAAACTAAAAGTTAAAATGATATAAGAAGATAGAAGCTTGAAAAATGACATACTAAGTATAAAAGAAAAAAAAGTGGGAATTATAAAGACTGACTAGATTTGCACCAAGCTGGTCACTCAAAAGAGAGAATGTTTATTGTTTCATGCTGTTGGAATTCCGATTTGACACAGTAAGCATTAGATTAGGAACAAATGCACCAAAGTGAATTTAAAACGAAAGAGGAAAAGAATAGGATCTGCATTTTTCACCATTACAAATAGGTAGTGGAGGAATATTAGAAATATGGGAATTTCTATATTCAGTTTTTAATATTTTAGAGTTTGGGTCCTCAAATTGGCTCTTGTTTTACTTTAAACTGAATATAACAGAACATTCTGCTATCCATACAACACAGCTGGTGAACAAACGAGAGAAAATGGATGCAAGTTTATTCATCATAAATGTATATAAAACTAAGAAGTAGGCGTTGACACCCAGCTGTCTTATTCAAGCTATAGTTATACATTCCTTCACTTCCATCCTTATCCTTTCAAACACATTGTCCTTCACAAAAGTAAAAGAACATCCCACCCGAATGAAATATACATCGACTTGAATACTGTTGATGGATATTGACTGTGAAAAGATCGTTGGGTGTCAACGACAAGGGAATAAGTTGAGTAAGGGACAAGAAAATGTTTTAATTGGCTAAGAGTGCATAAAGAGAAACTTAGGATGGAAGCAACTAATGGAATTTCAGGCTGGAATTCAAGAGTGTTTTTTATTGTGCCGACTAAAATCCAAATATAGTTGACACACAGACAGTAATGCCTGCCATCTATATTCCATGCGCAATTATGCTTCTTAGAGAATATTGACACTTTTAAATTCTTATGGAGACAGCCCATTAGAAGGTTTTTCAGCTGCTCTAATATGGTTGACAGCATTTGTAAATATCACTACTTTCATAAGGAGAGATATGTAAAGCAGAGAATGTCTAGATAGATACAAATATTGTAGTCTATTGCAATTGGCTAATGCAACTGGTTTAGTTGGAATACTTATTACAACTTAAATATATTTAATTATCACTTTTCGACTGGAAAGCATTGGTTAGGCTCAGTCTACGTAGATATACTTTAATGAAGTTATTAAAATTATGGTGTCTGATAACAGTATTATTAATAAAGGCAGAATATGGTTGACAACAATTTGTGGATATTTTGGGTGGACATTTCAATATATTAGGACAATAATAATTATATGGTATTCAAATGAAAATAAAAATGAAGAATAGCAACAATAAGATTGTCAAAGAAGATGAATCTATATTATTAAATCAATAGATTTTTTATTATGGAGATTTAGGTTTGAATCTTGAAAGTGGCATTTAAGTGTATGAGTGCATGGTGCAATGGCAATATTATATTTGTAGTCATCCAATGGACATGTTGGTGGATAATGGATGATGTATGGAATTGTAAGTCCTAAGGTGGATATGTTTGTCCTTAGTGAATAATTGTACAAGGTGTGAGTAGACCTCAAAATTACACCTTCACTAATTAATCAAAACAAAAACAATGCTAATAAGATTAATTATTATCGTCAATATCAACAAGATGTGAATAGATGACAAACAACTTGAGGAGAACCTCCAATCATTATTTAGATGTATTATAACAATACTAATTGCAAAATTAATGTAAATAAAAATAAAATAATTAATAAAAATAATTTGATTATTAATGATGAAGGCTTGAGTTCAACTATAAAAAACTATACATTATAGATCTAGAGAATAAACTTATCTATGTTATTGTCATTTTTAGTACTATTTGTTGTTGCTCTCAATTTACCAATAAGAAAATCATAATTAAATTATTGATAATATTTTTGTGTTTTTTGATAGTTTATAAATATAGTTCAAACAAGCATTAGTGCTCAAAGATATAAATACTTAGTTCTATTAATAAAATTAAAAAAATAATATTAGCAATAATAGAATTAGAAATAATATTAAAAATAAATAATACATACAAAAAAGTTAGATGTTGATGACATGTAAGTGGGCATTTGTAAGAAAATGGTTATTCCTAGTTGTAAAAATTCTTCAAATTCATATCACTATTGGAACATCTTTTTTATTTCTCAAAGATTGAAAAACTTGCCTTCTCATCTAGTTCCATTAGTGGTTCAACAAAAAGGATTTAAGAGTGACACAAATGTTGAGAAGGAAATATAGATGATATTATAGTGGTTATTTTCTCAAAGCTTAGTGTATTTATTATTCTTGTAAATGTTGGAATACCTACTCTACTTTCGTTTGGGGATTTTATTTTAATTCTTGTAGATTGGTTGATTGATTATTTTCTATTAGTTGACTACAATGATAAGGTGTTATTTAGGTTTAGGGACAAATCCATAAATTATAACTTATTGAATAGAATTTTAAGTGTTTAATGAATATTTATTGGTGGACAAGGATTTCATAGGATGATCTAGATAGGCCATCTATTTCTTGTCATTAAAATGATTTGTATTCAACTATGTTTCATTCAAATAAAGAGTGAGAACTTTTTTAGAGTAATTGGCCTCTATTTCATGATAAATCTTATTTGTTTGTATTAATGGCATCATTTCCTTGGCCTTAATCAGGTTTCATTTTTTAAGGTTCTAATTTAAATACACTTTTACAACTTATAGCTAATTTATAGATCTACTAATTTTTGTTGAGATGATGACTAAAAAAATATAAAATTGATAGATCATATTTAATCCTTAGTTAAATGGTTGTAAGAGCATCTATATCATTTATTGTAAACTTGTAAGAGTGTCTAATTGTGTTTCTTATTCCATTCACATTTTTCTTCCTAATGCTCTCAAATTCAACATGTTGATTTTGAATTTCTGCCAATTTAGATATTTTAGTTACAATTAATTTGGGCATATGATGTTTTAATGTTCTTCCTCTAGAAGAGTAACAAGAGCATGGTTTTTAGTAAGAAAGGGCTCCAAATAAGGGTAAGGAAAAATAGGACTTTGTGTGGAGGAATCATGAGTGTTTTATGGCCATGTGAAAGGAGGATTCTTCTAGAGAGTTATAAAATATTACTTTTTAAAAATGTTAAGACTATCTAGTTTGATGTTTTAAGTAAGATGGAAGGATTTTTGTGGATTTAAAAAAAGGAAATCTTATTCAATGTTACCTTAGAAAAGATGATTCTCACACAATAGAGAATAAATACAATAATTTTATCCATCCCCAATTAGAAATACAAATTATAGGTTAATTATGAGTCCAAAAAATGTAAGGCATGTAATTCTAGAAATAAGAAATTGAATGAGGATATTACATTTGGAAACCAATTCTCTAGTGGAAATATTTTTCTTAAAGAAGTTTCTAAGGCTTTGTTTAAGATTCTAGTGGAAATATTTTTCTTAAAGAAGTTTCTAAGGCTTTGTTTAAGATTGAAGGTATGGAGGCCGAAGTAGAGAAAATAAATTGGTCAACATAATTGAATATAAATTATTTGTGTAGTTTTTTCTCTAGTGGAGGTAGACATTACTACAACACCGAATAAGTGAGTAAGAGAAAAATTAAATTTAGAAGGGTTGTTTTTGGAATCTTGAAATTCAATTGGCGAGACTCTTATTTGCCTATGGGGATTTATATTTCTTATTTATAAAGAATGTTGATTTTAATGGGAATCCCACTCTTTCCATCTTTGAGCATTAGTATTTTTTTTTGGTTGATAAACTTATCATTATTTTGTGGGTATCCTTAGTTATATAAAAAATATCAAATTTGTAGGTTCTCCCTAGCTATCATGTATGGTTCAATATGGAATTTCATACATTAAATTTATATCTTGACTAGTTGTAACTAAAATTTTTCTTTTATAATAAATGAGAGCACCATTAAATCCTTCGATTTTTTAAATTATAAAAAAATGAAATAAATTACCTCTAAATATACTAAATATATTAAGTAAAGTAACAATAGCATTGTTGGCATTTGTTGTCATTGGTTGTCATTGATGTCTTGATGATTTTGTTGGCATTGGTTGTCAACACTTGATGAGATTGTTGCACTTGTTTGTGAGATTGTTGTTTGACATTAATTGCAACGGTTGCTATTATCATTGGTGTATTTAGCTGTATGTTTTTGATACTATATGTTGTTGATGTTTACAGTTGGATGTCATGCCTTGTTTGATGATAATCAAAGAAGTATTGAGTATGGTTGCTATTAGCAGAGTTGATTTTGTGATGATATATTAAGATGAGGATTAGAAGCATTAAGATGAGGATTTGAAGTATTGTTAATGGTGGAGAGATGTTATTGATGGCCTATAGAAAGTTGAATGCTCTCTCTTGTTGTTCTTCAAGAAGCATGTGTTGTTAGAAGGTTTTTTTGGCCTCCACAAGTGGTTAAGAAGTTTCTATTTCAAAATGGTGTTGTGAAGAGTATTTGGGAGAATTATTTGCATTCCTCCGCTATTGAAGATATGGTCTTGCAGTTTGGGATTCAAAATTTGTGTGTTGTGGATGTTGCACTCCTATATTTTCAGGTCACCAGTGTTTTTGAGGAGGATTTTTTTAATTGCAGAAGGTTGGAAAAGTTGTTGGTTACCTAAACTAGTCTAGAGAATGCTTTGCATTTCTCTGCATTGATGTTTCTCCTCCTACATCTTAGTGGATGTTCTCTTAGTTTTTGTGGAGTATCTCAATTCCAATTTCATACATTGAAGTCTTCTACAAGGTTTTTTGTTAACGTTATATCTCATGTTTGAGCATTTTGTGTTTTCAAGATGTAGTATTATGTTTTTGCTTGATCTATGGTGGTTGTTGGTGGCATGAGAGTATGAAAGAAGTATCTAGAAGTATTGTTAGATGTTCAATGAATATCTCTTTGTGATCCACACATTAGTGGTTGATCTCTTTTGGTGATGCATTGTGTTTGAGTTTGTCTTTTCGGTAATTTTT
This sequence comes from Sequoiadendron giganteum, assembly GCA_007115665.2. Taxonomy (NCBI): domain Eukaryota; kingdom Viridiplantae; phylum Streptophyta; class Pinopsida; order Cupressales; family Cupressaceae; genus Sequoiadendron; species Sequoiadendron giganteum. The sequence continues at coordinate 225,321,639 of CM021108.1, read as the reverse complement.
GGATAACTGGCTAATAGGGCTTTCTATCTTTCTTGCACTATGTGTTTGAGGGCTTATACCAGAATATGAAGTTGTGTTAAGATGAATTTGGGTCTTGAACTATCCTCATTAGAACTTCATTGAGTGAATTCAATTGGAAGTATGTTTTTGGGACAAATGGCATTGTGCTACATGTTTTATCCATATTTCCTTCTTTCCAACTTGAGTTGATGTGCACGAGCATGTGATTTGTTTGGGATCACATTGGAAGATGGAATAAGGTTTTATTCGGTCCTCTTTATCCCATGGATAGGATTGTATTGATTTTTTGTGGCGAACTTGTTGGGATTATTATTTATCTTCTTCCTGGTCAACCTAATTGATGTTTTGAGATCTTGCGATGGATATAAATGCATAAAAAATATAGACGAAAGGAGTGAGAATAGAGTGTGTGTTTGTGTGGAATGCAATTGAATATCTCATAGAAGAAGTGTATAAATGTGTGGAAGATAGATCAGATGTTCCTTAACACCTTAATAAACAAAGTGTGTTGTTGACATATGTTATAATCCCTAAAATCTTCATGTATCCTACTCTAAGACAGTGAATCTCATCAAGTCATTGTAATTTGTATCTTTCCTTGGATTTGTGCTCTTTAGTTTGCAAGTCCTTTGTATCTTTCCCTAAGGTTGTGCACCTTAGTCTACAATTATTTTGAAAGTGAGTCTTGTTTTCTAAATAGTGAGCTTCACATATTGTGAGTTAACTCTCACCATGGTTTCTCCCTCATTGGGATTTCCACGTAAATCTATTGTAAACTTGTGCATATTTTTTCCTTATTTTATTTTTCATTGCTACTGATTTGATTAAGGATTAAATTTTTGTATCTTTCATTGCTACTAATGGTTGGAAATTTGATTGTCATTGATGTCAAAAGGGAGTTTATGGCCAGTCACGATTGTCGTTGATGTCAAGTAGTCTCACTCTGAATGATGAATTTGAAGTTGTAGTACAATCCTTGAAGTGTTTAAGAAGTTTGGGCTTTAAGCCTCAGGCTTAATTTATACCACTTGCTAGAGAAGGAAAGAGTTAAATTAAGCCAATTATGATTGGACATCATACTTTGGGCTTGAGGCTTACACCTTAAACTTAATATTAAGAAAAGGGTATTATTGGTTGTTTTTAAGAACCAAGTTGATCTTCAAAATTGCCTATGGAATTGCCAATTCCAATCCTTAGAAACCCATAGAGATTGTCCAACGAATGAGTGAAAGAAGAAATGATTCCATCCTAAACTTTGGGCTCTACAAAGCCTAGGAGGTTGATCCCACAATGTATTTTAAAGACCTGTACAAAAAATATCCGAATACATTGTAAATAACAAATAATTCTCATGTAATAGCTCAACAAATGAAATGTATCAAAGAAGTTAGCTAATTCTTAACAACACTCTACATTTAGATCATGACAATGGTGAAACTTAACACAAAGTAATAATCATTGTAACTCATTTGAAGAATTTTGATTTAATAAGTGATTTTCTATCAAATTGACCAAGAAAATGTGTTACCTAGATCAATGACTTATCCTTCGCACAAAGTTAGTTCTAAAATATATGAAAATCTGATAATAATTTAACACATAGCATCATTTAAGCTTTGAAGATACTACATTACAAAATTTCAACATTATATTCTTAACCACCACTTCTTACTAATATCCTAGCACTCAATTGACATTAACTTGTAGCTTCACTCAATCATTTACATTAATTCTTTGAATTAACAAGCAAGAACAAAACCGTACATCCACTGGGAATCAGTGGAGACAAATAAGATAACCCTTGATTATATTATTCATAATTCATAAACTAAGTACATAGGAGAGAAAATAGCTTCGAATTTGCACCATTTTGTATTATATTGCCAGTATTGCTATCAAAACTACATATGAATTAGGAAACTCAAACCTAAGAAAAAACTAAAATATGCTCAGTATTATCTTTATAGTTTTCTCTGTGATCAAGTACAAAACAATGAACCTCTTACTTCTGACCTTGAATTCCTTCTTATAGAAATGAAGGAGAAAAACAAGTCTCGGGCCAAAGAGGACACATGTCACTATTTAATTGGACTACTATAGAAATATTCCCCTAGTAGTTATATTCACATTTTTAAATGGAGGGAATGTACATGAGATACAAGTTATTTTCATTTGTCAAATAAGATTCACCCGCCTTCCAAAAGGCATCCTTCATTGTTGTAACAGTGTCCAACACCTATCCTTCATGTCGATCATCAAAAACAAAAACACCGAACATGAACACCACCTCTACAGTGGTTCATCATCTTCAAAATCAAAGTATGAATGCCACCTTCATGATTTTGTTGAAACTAGAGGATTTGTCTCACCATCATCAAAGTCTTCTCGACCTACAAGAAGAAGAATATATTGGGCATAATTTGGGTCATCTTCTACCTCGACCTCCATGGCAACATATAAGAATAATAAGACATGTGGTATGTATCCTTCTTCTTTTTCTTTTTAGACGAACCAGCCACATCATCATTACCATCCTTGGTAATATCCTTGACCTCACCCTCCATGACCAAAATTCTCTTCTCAGCCCCTAGCACTATAGATTTTTTAGGTGAATTTGGCTTAATTTTAGGTGTGGATGTAACATCCAGGGTTATAGCCCTCCTATTTCTCTTCTACTTGGGTTTCCTCTCAAGTTGAGGGGATGACACGATAGACTCACTCATTTTCTCAATATAGGAAGCATCGGGTTTATGAATCTCTTACTTATAGAAGAAATCTAATGGTCTATACTCTCAGAAGAAAATTTTCAAAACAAAACCCTTTAGATTGCCCCACATGGCACTCACTAGCTTCCTCATTGAAAGATGGGAGGTAGAAGTGGGTCCCATATAGGACGACGGGGAGTGGTCAAGATTGACCCATATCATCCACCCTCAACCACCGATCTTAGTTGACAAGGTGTTTTCCTCCTTCAAAACCAAGTGGGTCACTCTAACAAGGGGACAAATTTCTTCAGCCTTCTAGCCCATGGTATTATTTAATTGCAGAATAAAATTAGATGGGGTGATGGGGAATGGTATAGATAAAGACATGCCATTTTCTACCCGTCGTTGATATTTTTAACCCTCCACCCACTGACCTTTCAAAGCCTCATGGTCCACCATCAGACATGAGACATGGAACCCGCCTGACATCCCATGTGATTATTTTAATAGAAAATGAAACAAGATGGGAGCATGAGGAGCGGTCTAGATTCAGTCCTCTAGATCCAAAGGTCACTTTAATATTGAAGATCTGCACATGCAAATAGTTAGTGATTTAAAAGGGGGCCACCACTAGGCATAAGGAAGATGGGGACATAAGGATTAAAAAGGGAAATTTAGACAAATGATATAAATATTAAACCCGAACTGAGGCCCTGACAAATATTTCAAAGAAAATCAACCCATGTTACTATAAGGTGGTATTTTCAATAACGTAACGAGAAACCACTGGGATACTATGTGTCTTGAATGACTGGTAACCAACGACAAGAGAACAACGACAAATCATAATTTTTGCAAAGGGCATCAGACCTAAGGGTTTTTAGAAAGGGTTTTGCAAATAAAAAACTTAAGGCATGAAAATGGATGAAACCTTAAGCCCTAGGACATGAAAATAGCCAGATTTTGTAGAATTTTGAGATGGAATATAAAGAAATTTTATAGGGTTCCATCAGGTATGAGGAAACCCTAACCCCAAAAATGGTTTTAGGATTCATGGGTTAGATCTAAGGCTTATTCCTTACTAAAGTAGTAGGAAAGTGGAATGATGGAGGAGTGATTCTAAACACCTAAAACATGATTGAGTATTAGAGATAAGAGTTGAGGCTTATTCCTTAACAAACTTGTGAAATATGTAGAGTGGTGAATTCCCGAAGGCCAATACCCAAAAGGGTTCTAAGTCATGGCACTAAATAGGTTTTATATTTTTATGTTGATCTAATTTTGGCAGTTACAAGTTTCTTAAGTCATAACTTATCCTTTTTAGTCACTACAGTGACCGGCCCCTCAACCTAGTCTTTAATGGCACAACTAATATTAAGGACTTTAATTTTTCCTAAGTCTAGAGCCTTAATATTTTCCCCCAGTATCTTGCAAGACACATGGTGGACCTGACCCTTTAGTAACTGGGACTGCAGTGTCTTGACACATGTCCCTAGTGGGACCAAGCAATGACCAAGAGATATCAATGACTATAATTTAAAGTGATCACCGATTAGGAACCTCCAACATGCTTGCACTACTCAGAAGTTACATCATCAGTTTCCTATGGGATTATAGGATGATGACATCTATCCTCGGTGGTTCCAGGCTCATGTTTAGTGGTCTAAAATGAATCAATGGTCAACACTACATGTGGCAAAAAATGATTGCATTGGTGAGTTCCTTTGCATTGCATTTTTCATTCTCCACACACAATAAAAACTTGTGATATGCAATGAAAAGCATGGTGGGTCCAAATCTTGAATCAACGATGGAGCGATATGATGACACATGGAATATTCTCACTATTCCACTTAAGAATTAGTGGGACCATGCATCAGAATTGTGTGAAAACAATATGATGACAAGTGTCCCTAGTAATTCCAACAAAGTCTTGAGGTGAATTGAAGGAGAATATTCGCTTGGGGTTTTAAGTAAAGATCTATGAAATTATTTTAAAGAGTTTTAATCCAACAACCATGTTTTAAAGTTAAGGTTAAAGGAGATGGATTGCATTGTGGAGTGAAATATATATATCTACGACCCAGGTTTAAACTGATCAAATCAATGATTTGGTTTTAAATGCAATAATGATTGGTTAGTGTAGACATTTAAAAATGGACCTGACTAGTATTACACACTTGAATCTAATATACTAACATCGTTTCATCCTAAAATTCAGCCTCTTTTCACCTGTTTAATTAAATAAACCTAGTTATTTAATTGAATGCATCATTTTCATCTATTGATCTAATTAATCTAATTAGGTTAATTCCTACCCTCTCACACTAACATTTCATATAGTTTGATTAAATAATAAAAATTATTTAATTTAAACCCCTTCCTTTATCTAATCTCATTTAATTAAATGTCACTTACCCCCCCTATGGGCAAGTGGTCCTCTAGTAGTCGGTAGATTCTATTCAATGGGAGGCCAGGGTTCATCGAGTGGGGGGATAAAAGGGGGTGGGATCTATGGTGGGTGGAGTATGAGTAAGACGCTTTCACATATTGATTTCACCCCAAGGAGATCACAGAACGAGCTGAATAATGAACCTTTTTGACTCAATCCAGAAATAGACACTCGACCCATTAGAATAGTAGGGGGAATTCCCTCCCATCCCTCAATTTCTCTGAGTGAAATGAAAGCCCCTACTATTCGGCCCTACAATTCTATGGTATGTTTGGAGATACCGGTCCTACCAATAGGTGAAAAGGACGATAGACTAGATGGGGCTAGAGATGCCAAGGGATATTGGAGAACTTGAGTTTAGTTTTAATTACTAAATTGCTAATTTCCTCTCCCATCCACTTGAATGGGGAATATTCCAAAGAAATATTCTCCTATTTGGCACCAAAAAGGGAATAATTTCTTTCAAACAAACTTTGTAACAAAATTTCAAAGTTGTTACAAAGTGTGTTTGTTTGAATCATTTTCATCCATTGATGCTTTCTTTGATCCATATAATCTTTGATTCTCATCCATTGATGAGAATCCTTGATCCATGTTTCACCTTTGATTCAATATTGACCATTGATAGATCAAATTGATCTAAGCCCTTGATTCTTCATTTCCTCTCCTATAAATACTTCACCATTTGGAGGGAAATGGGTTGATTTTTTGATAGAAAAGTTATGCTATTTAAATTAATACTCACATGCATCCATATTTAGCATTTGTTAGAATTTAAGATTAATCGTCATCCATATTAGCTTAAGCATCCATTAATGGCTTCCATTTTAGCTTATTTTTCATCCATTTTAGCATAGTTTGCATCCATGGCTTGCATCTTTAAACTTCATTTCCATTTAGAATAGATTTCATCCATCTCCATCAAGCATTTTATCATTTACAGCTCATATTCATCATGTTAAACTAGTTTTATACCATGTTTCATTCATATTTCATCAGTTTCATCAGTTTTCATTAATAAAATCAATTGGAATGACTCATATTATGCAAGGGAGTGGGAAAGGGTCTCCATTCCACATCAATGTAATACCATTCCCCAAATGGGATAAGATTTTAGGTGTTAGAATAGGTTCATTTATGTTTTCATGTTTTTCATGATTAGTTTAATGGATTCTTAGTCATTGAAATTTTGAATATCTCATTGGGATCATGGATTAGGGGATTAAATATAGTTTTAATTCATTTGGTCTAGCATATTTAGGCCATACAATGATTTTGGTCACATTTTGGTGCTAGAAGGATGGCTATACTAACTGAATTTGATTAATTTCTCTTTAGATTCTTGTGTTCTTGTGTTTGCAGATACATCAACACTTTTGATGGATTCAACGATGCATTTGATATGCATCGATATATAGTGACACACTTTGGTTTAAATTCAATAATGCATATTTAATATAGCGATGCATTTATCTTTTTTGGTATTGTGAATTTAAATTTGGTGATGTGTCAAATATGTCAATGCAATTGGTGTCCATGTTTTACTACAAAGTGGCACACATGATTTTCACTAGAGTGACACAATTCTGATATGGTGATGCTTTTGATAGATTCAACAATGCAATTGATTTTAGCCAGACTTTTTACTAGTAAAGAAAGTAGAGAGCTAAATTTTACATGTGCTTTAAATTTTTAACTTCATATGCTCTCTAACATTCCACTAACATTTTTTTTTTTTTTTAAGGCTAATTGGTTTTACAAATTTGAAAAGGAAAACTTGAAGTGAAGTAGCATACTATCATTTGACCATACACTGTAGAAGTTTTTTACACTTTGGAATAGTTATATCCCATCATATGTTGCTTTTCTTTATGTTTTAGGACCGCTAAACTTCCATTGGGTTTAAAATTTACTTTCAAAATATGTTAAAAATTGGACCCATACATCCTCATTTTCCAATATCAACTTAAATTGAACAAAACAAACACACACTTGCATTGGTGCTTAAATTGAATTAATTTTTCTTTATAGGATTAAAATGAATTATTTTTTTCTTTGCTTGTGTGCACTTGTAGTGTATATCCACTCCCCTTGTGCTTGTATACACTTGTAGTACATATTCAATCCCCTTGCGCTCCGTGTGATCTTGGGTGAAGAGAAATACTCAAGTGTATTTTCATGCTTTCAGTCACCCTTAAGAGAGGACTTTCTATGAGATACATCCCATAATGGAAAAATCATAGTCAAGTTCTTGCAAGAACATTTACCAGTGGGCTATGTTAAAAGATGTGAAATCATGAGAAATTAGCATCAATCTGAGCTTACAAAATATTGCACCTAATCCCATGCCTTAAGTGGAATGGGAAAAGTTAAAGAGCCTTAAGTGGTCAAGCAGGTGCATGTTGGTTTTCTATTCACAATTTGTAGTCATTAAGAACATTGTGTTTAGTGGCTAACCAAGTCTGAATCCAGAAAATTCTTTAAAGTGGTGCATTGGAACTTAGATTCCAAGAAGTTACTTACCAAGTATGACTTGTGGGTCAAGGCAGAAAGGCTTAAATATAATGGGCTCTTTTACTTATATTCCTCCATAATGTTGCATGTAAGATAATCCCTTTGATGCATGAGGTAAGCCCACCAAGAAGATACATACTCACTTGAGCTAGGAATGTTATATTGCTTGTGAGTCGGTTTGACACATTTCTTGGTTCTAAAACATATCAAACACACAGATCAATATGATTCATCAAACTTCAAAGGCTTTGGATTAAGTATGGATACCTTTTGAAATGTCTTGATATTGATGCTTGTCTCTAAGGATATTTTCATTAGAGGCTTCTAAATATTTTGACTTATATCTAAATCCACACTTTCCAAAGTTAACATAGGGAACTATGTCCTTAGCTTCATGATTTTCACATAATGTACTTTGTAAAATGAAGGTTTCTTAGACATATACATTCTTAGTTTGGAACTAATTAAGACTTTTTTGATGTGGTAATGAAATAATATCACTTAAGCAAAGATTAAATCAAATAAACACCCCACATTGATGTATGTTCAAATATTTACTCCCTAAAATAAGCAAATTGAGACAAGGAAGTATCGTAAAACATTAAGTCCAAATTCTATAGTCAAAATCATTGAGTTCTATTTGTCAAAATCATTGGGTCCAAGTTCTATTTTACGAAAATCATTGACTTATTGAAGTATTATCACTTTAGAGGTATAGAATGTTTCTCACTACCTTGGCCTTGTAAAATAAAGGTCCATTTTAGGTTAACATTTTGGTTCAAACATTCCATCCATCTTCACACATTTTACATCCCACTTCACCGAACAACTTTAGAAACTTTTGAACACATCAACACTTTTTACTTAGACATTTATCAAAACAATCCCCTAACTTAGCTATGTTGTGTGTGAAATAGATCATTTCCCACACACTTAGTTGAGTTAGTTATCACATTTGTGGACTAGTTTGTCTTAAAGGTCACAAGTCTACCTTAAAGATTTACAGGTTCATTAACACATTTATCCATGAAATCAAAACAATCAAACCTATCGTCAAAAGTGTTGTCCAAAAGTTTAGAAAGTTCATCCCCCATATCATTCACCCTTTTCATCTTCCATTCACATCATTGGTCCAAAACAACTTAGAGGGTCCCTTTGACCAAAATTTGAGTCAACTTGAGAATTTAAAAATTATAAATCTCAACAAACCTTTCCCATAGGTGACCCACAATTTATGGTTACAACAAGATCAAAACACAAGAGAATCACAAAACAAACCAAAAAAGAATCTACCACAAGTGATCCTACTCCATAAGAATTTGATCCAAGGAGTCATTCTAGCCCCTCACAACAACCACAAAATCCATTGGGACTATATGAGGTAGAAGATGTCACAAACAACCCATCAGAGCTCACTAAGGACGAATTCATTGAGTATAAACAAGATCGTAAAACGTTATAAAATGTGGCTCCAACTTTTCTCACACAAACATTGACACAAGGGTTAACCCAATCTACGAATTAACCAACTCCATCCCTTGTGCCAAGTCAAACATTGAATCCTAGTCTTGCAACTAGGATTGCCACCGATCTTGGTCATACTCTCTCTTTAGGAGGCAACACACTTTTGGGTACCTAAAACACCAATCTTCCCCAAGACACAACATGGACACCAACATTTGGTTCCCCATCTCATTCTTCCACCACCATTCCTGAGCATCCCCTCCATCCATACAAACCACTTACATTCCATTACACCATGATAGGCTCGAGTTTATGGGAACAACCATCTGTTGGAAAAATAAGGATAGACAATTGAAAGGGGGGGTGAATCAGTTGTTACTTAGTTTACAGTTATTCAACTTTAATCAACCTTTAATCTTAGATATGATAATTAACAATTAAAGTATAAATCAACAACACATCAGAGACACATGAACACCAAGATTTAATATATGGAAACCCTATTAGGGGAAAAACCATGGTGGATGTTAGTCCACAAGATTATACCCTATTAGAAGTATAATGAAAGAATGAATAGGAAATGCACATGCATTCAGGCACACTGCCTAGTGCTCACTGCTCAAAGGGAAGGCTCACTACCTTACATAAAACAATCAGATTTAATCCATCAGATGAGGTTTAGCTGAGAAATTAGCTTCTACAAAAGCTTGATGATAGTTTTGGTTAGGCACAAAAACACTTCTTCACACTTCACTCAATCTTCTTCACACTTTGATTTGAAATCAAATGATCTGATCTTTATTCATGCATTTCACTTACATTCACCAAGAATACACCACACACACACACTTCAAAATGAAGAAAAAATCGCTCTTATATATCCGCTACATGAATTTACATCAACAACTCTATCGGCCACAAATAAAGAATAAATTACAACTGTCGGCCTAATTTCGTGAACAAATCTCAATGTGCACCAACCTAAGTTGGTCACAACATAGTGAGGACCTAAATCAAAATCCTTGAACATGCCAAGCAGTAAAATTTTAATCCATAAGGATCTGCAACACACTACCAACATCATGTTAGCCAAGAACATGAAAACTCAAATACACAAAGAAAAATCTTCGATCACGAACACACCAATCAATGGAGATGTACCACACTAATAGAGAAAAATATAGAAACATCACTAAACATCTCAGGAACATATGCAATAACTCAATTCATCAGAATTTCAATTAAATATTTTAGAAACACCTGCTATAGTAAGTGAACAACTGTAGGAACACAAAACTTCATAAATTTATCAATTCTTGATGCACACCTTTCAAAATTTTGGACAACATACTAGATAGGCTCAACAAAAAACCATTTAATGCACACCTAATCATCAACATACATAACTTTCCATCATTCTGACCTTCTCAGCTTCACAGACTTCCTACAATATATTTAATACAATTTTCTCAATATCTCTGACATATACAGCCTTCAATCCACTTATGCTAATATGTTGACATCAATGGCAACCACATATCAGCAACACAACCATAATATGCAACACCATCTTCATCCATCATCAAAAATGCTCAAAGTATTCCCAATGTTACACAAGGTAATGTGAACCAAGTGCCTCAAATAGGACAAGAGCAAGTTAACACCCTCACGCAAACTCAACCCTTAACGAGTAGTTTCAGCAACCCCATTGACATATCAAAACAAGTAGTTACCCAAACTACTTAATTTAATCCATCGTCCACATCAAACCCATCTATCATCAATCCAATGAAAAGAAACACATTGATGAAAAACCCCATCAACTAAGGTAATGCATTGGACCCACATCAAAGACAATAAGGGAACCCTCAACAAATTAGTCAAGGGAACCCTTCTAATCAATTGATCCAAGGTTAGAATGTGCCATTGACATCACAATACCAAATTGTGCCATCATCATCTTTACCGTTGGTCCCTAAAATCATGCAAAATCAAATGGCATTCCAATCCTACATTCCTCCCTCACACTCAACAATATTACAGGGAATGGTAGCACAAAACAACCCACAATTCACTCACACCATGATCAACCAAAACCCATCTCACGTATCCCAACAAAAAAACACTTCCGCATTGAAAGCACAACAAGCTCATGCTCTATCTTTGAAACAAGCACACCAAGCTTATAAACAAGATTTGCAACAATGAAAATCCCAAGCTCAAGTGATACAAGCACAACAAGCTTATCAACAATACTTACAACAAAATCAAGCTCAACAACAAACCTTAGTCGTAGAACAACAAAAACAAGCTAAAAAACAAGCCTTAGTCACAAAAGAACAACAACAAGATCAACAATAAGCCTTAGACGCACAACAACAAACATTAATAGCACAAAAATATGCCCAAAAATAAGAAAAAAAACAACAAGGTTTATACTATAATCCTGGACAAGACATCGTCAATCCAAATATGTTAGGATCATATACCCCTTTACGACCATCACCTTCATAGTATCAAACCCAACCCTACACACCATACAGCACCTCATCATATAAAAATCCCACATACAACTCATCCTCCATCCCATAATACACAACATATGCTCCTCCACCAAATCCACAAGATGATATGTCATCATAGCTCAAGGAACACACACAATAGATCTAGGACATTCAAATGGACAAAACAAGGAAGCCACATACACAACAAAACTTTTGTACGTATGCATTTGATAGAAAAATCGTAATGGCACCTTTCCCACCCAGTTTGAGGTCCCTATGTTTGATAAATAAAAAGGAAGGGGAAATATTGTGGATCACATCAAAAAATTCCATGTCATGTGTATGGAGGTTTCCTACAATGATTACTACTTGATGCATCTCTTTCCATGGAGTTGGGTATCCCTCACCATCGATTAGTTTTCACAGTTTCCTCCAAGGCTAATAAATTTCAAGAAATAATTGATAGGTTCATAGATCACTTCTCCTTCAATATTGACATGGATGTAAGCTTATAAGATTTGTGCACACTCAAGTAAAACAAAGGAGAATCCTTCACTAATTTCTTACAAAGGTGGAGGCAAAGAGCTAATAAGAGCAAGTGGGGATTATCATATAAAATATTGATCCAAAGCTATCCTTCCACTTAAAGATGAAATGTATCACCACTTATGAGGATCTTGTCCTTACAACCCTCAACATAGAAAGAGCCCTAATCTCACAGGGAAACACACAAGCATATAAAGACAACTGTCGGGTATGTGCAGGATCATGATGGGCCAAAAAGTGGCAATATGATGGGTATGTGGCTGATGACTTTTTTTAACCCAAAATTGATGAAATGAAAAGGGTTTTTAAAAGAGATTCTCATCTTTCCACCAATATAAATTATGCTTTACTTTGAATTTAATAAATAACTATTATTCATTTTATATTGAATTACGACGAAAGTCCTCATTTTTAGGCTGATTGAAAAACATTTATAGCTTTGAAACGGTATCATATTTTTTGAATCCAAAACATGCATCACATTATATGCTTCTCATACTATAAGATTAAAAACTAAAAAAATGAATTTCATGAAGTTTTGACCAAGTTAAGGTGGTCAGACATACGAGTCTTTATATTTTTGAAAAGTTGTCATAAAAAAATTTATAATTAATTATTTACTTGGAAAAAAATTACAAAAAAATATGCATGACATCAAGACAGGAGTCCTCTACTTATATATAAAATATTATAAAAAAATATTATCATTTTAATGTGGTTAGGGTGGTTAGACAGACACCTACTTCTTATTTTTTCCCTGAAATTTAAGTACTGTTGTATTGAAATTTCAAAATTTCACCAAATAGATTTATTTTTTTTGTAAATAAACCTAGTATTTTAGAAACTAAATTCAATTTTCTACAAATTCTATTCTTACATATTTTTGAAATAATATAGATAACTTATTCAATTTTTTATGTCAAGTTGCCTAACTCTGATTTTTCTGAATTTTTTGCCACTTAAGGGCCTTTTTTTTCCATGATGATCCTGCACATACCCTGCCCATCTACCATTTCAAATGACAAGCCTTGTGTCTAGGCTAAGAAAAAAAATGTGACAAATGATGGCATTGTGGATGCTAAAGTCGTCATAAGTTCTGCTAGGAAAAACACAAATCAACTAACCAACGCACAACAAATTGTACAACAATTCACCCCACCACCATAGGATAACCAAATCAATAAAACCAACAAACAAAAAAGAGGACCCCCAATAGAAATAACTATCCTAAACACAAATACACACCATTGGGAGAACCTATTGAATTTTTCATGTAGAAATTGGTACAATCAAACTTGTTTACACTCCCTAATTTTCAAAAATATCAAGAACCTCAAGATAAACCACCTTGGTATAATGAAAAGGATCTTTGCGATTTTCACAAGATAAAAGGCCATAAAATGCCAAATTGTATGAAACTGAAGAATATTAACCAAGACCTCATCAAAAATAGAGACATAACTATTGATGTACCAGTAGGTAACCAAGACCTAAAGATACACAAGAATCCAATGCTAGATCACAACAAAGGAAACAACAATGGAAAAGGGAAGAATTACACTAATGTGGGACATGTCTAGATTCCAATGTGGTAACTTCTTGTGGCAATTTTGTAATAGTCATCACCATTTGAGGACCTAGTGTGGAGTGTGGATTCACCACATGACATGGAAAAGTTACGATCCAAGGAGTTTCACCTCAACATAGGGCACAACCTACATTGACAATATCAAACCCTAGTGACCATAGTCTCCTCAATTAGCTAAAGAAGACCCCAACATAGATCTCTATTTTGGAACTATTAAGGTTATCCCTCACACATAAAGAGATGTTAGAAATGGCTTTATCCACTTCCTTCATCCTTGAGAATATTGATACAAAGAAGTATCAAGCTATTGTAGGATATATCACTACCCCTCATATTTTCACCTTCTCAGAACAAGATCTCCCAACATAGCCATCCCATAATCGTGCTTTACACCTTGAGGTCATTGTTCATAAGAATAAGGTTAAAAGATTCGTAGTAGATGGAGGTGCTGGTCTAAACATTTGCACCCTTCAATTGTTCAAGAACTTGGGTTTTTCAGAGGATTCTATTGAAAAGACAAAGAGTACCACTATAAGAGCATATGATGATCAAGAATGAATATTGCAAGGCATCATCAAGCTACCTATCCAAGTGGGATCCATCATTTCTTAAACCACATGCCAAGTGCTAAATCTTGACCTCCCCTACAACATATTGCTTGGTGGACCATTGATTTATGCCATGAAAGTTGTAGCTTCCACCTATCACCAATGTATCAAGTTTCCTTTTGAGGATAAAGAAGTTACTATCGATGGAGATCCTGAGCCTTTCTACGATTGCAAGAACCTTGAGGCTAAGTTCTAAAAGATCCCAAAAATACCTAGGAATGATGAGGGCCCTACATCCTCCCTTGCATCTACCTCAAAATCTAAAACACTCATTATGTAAAATATACCCGATATCAAGGCAGTTATCAAGGATAATGGCTATGGAGATTATAATCTAAGGAAGGAAACTTTTGTGTTGGGTGAGTTACCTCTTTCCCCCAAATCTCATGGAAAACCCACACCTACTAACAAAGTGACTAAAACATTAAAGCTTGCATCTGTAACCACTTTCACCAAGTGGGGGGACTTGAACAAAGAATATGTCCATGAGGAAGATGTATCTGAATTGCTTTATTAGGACAACCTACCCATTCGTGTTCTTCCCATGGAAGATGATGATAAATGTTTACAACTAATGATGGGATGGGCATACAACAAGAATGAAAAACTGGGAAAAAATGATAATGGTTTGCTAGAACCCATCGTTCCTGGGAGACATCTAAAGAATCTCGGCTTGGGATGTACTACTAGCAAGGTTACCCTTATTGGAAAAGTTACTTCTACTAAATGGGTTGAGGCTTCCTCTTGGTTACCAACATCACGTGATACTACCCTAGATGACTTTCCCCTTGACGGTGTTGACTTATTTGAGAATAACTATCTCTTTATGATATCCACAACATCTTTCACCCCAAATGAACCAAACCATTGAATTAAGCCTACTATACTCCCAACTCATTAATTGGGACCAACGAGGACCACCAATTCTAGATATATTCAAAAACAATGAAGCAATCTCAAAATTCATGGGACTCCATGAGGACTTACCATGTGGGGATTACAAAGTAGGATTTGATATAGAGCTAGACACACAAGCATACTATGGGAAGACGATTGAATCCCTTAGTCACAAAATCGATGACATGAGAATAACATGAATATATTTAAGTGAAAACCACAATGTGGCACTTTCAGATAATAAAATATTAAAAATAAAGGATGTATTTGAAGGTGAAAACCTCTCTAAGGCGCCCAAGGATGAGGGATTCAATCTCCCCCTTAGTGAAATGCATACAAAAAAATCAGTAGTACTAGTAGAGAAGGCTACTCCAATGAATTTAGTAATAGAAGAAGCACCTAAGATAACATTTTATGTCGAATCATTGTTAGATGAAGAATAGAAAAACTTAGCATGGTCATACATAGATATGTTGAGGCTCGATCTTGAACTGGTTGTACATCACTTAGTAGTCTATCCTAAACCCAAATGAGTGAAACAAAAATTGAGAAAAATGCACCCTCAAATTGCATTACTAGTTAAACTATAGTTGCAAAATCTCCTTGACGTCAAATTCATCTGACCAATTGACTATCTTGAGTTTGTTTCCAACCTAGTACCAGTCTCCAAACCCACCAAGGGTATCAGAATATGCACAGATTTCAAATACTTGAACAAAGCATGTCCAAAGGATGATTTTCCTCTTCCCAACATTGGCATCATTGTCTATTTAACCATAGGACATGAAATGCTATCACTCATGGATGAATTTTCAGGCTATAACCAAATCATGATCACCAAGGAGGATCAACATAAAATTGCATTCACTTATCCATGGGAAACATATTGTTGGAACATAACGTCATTTGGGCTAAAGAACACTGGAGCAACTTATCAAAGGGTAATGACCCTGATATTTCATGATATGATCCATAAAATAGTTGAAGATTATGTGGATAATATTTTTTCCAAATCAAAGACAAGAAAGGAACACATAGAGGTATTAGGACCAATTTTCAATAGGCTTGAAGAGTATAAGGTAAGAATAAATCCAAAAAGTGTGTCTTTGGGGTTACATCAGGCAAGCTTCTTGGCTACATAGTGTTAGAAAGAGGAATAGAGATAGATCTAGTGAAAGTGAAAGAAATCTTATACATGGAACCACCACAAAAATTGAAGTAGATGAGAGGGTTACAAGGAAGGTTACAATCCATTAGGAGGTTCATAGCACAACTATCAAACAAGATTCATCCTTTCTCGCATCTTCTCCATAAAGGAATAACATATAAGTGGGATGAGAAATGCGATAAAGCCTTTCAGATAATCAAAGATATCATTTCATCGATACCAAAAAAGCTATCTATCCTAAATATCTCAGTGACATCAACAACACTAGGTGGTCTTCTAGCCCAACATGATAAAATGGGAAAAGAAAGGGCCATCTATTACATCAGCAGGACCTTGGTAGAATATGAAATGAGTTACTCATCCATTGAGAAGGTGTGCTTAGTAGTGGTCTTTTCTTCACACAAATTTAGACAGTACATGCTTTCACATCAAATCAAGCTTATTACTAAAATCAACCCATTGAAATATATATTGTCTAAAGAAACTCTCACTAGGTGCATGACCAAATGGGTAATGATCTTGATTTTTTTTTAAATAGATTATGTGGAGCACAAGGATATCAAAGGACAAGTTATTGAAAACCAACTAGTAGAAGCACACATTTATGTATAAAATCCTTTGATATCAAAATTTCTTGATGAGTCGATGTTTCTTCTTAATACAACAAATCAATGGAATATGTACTTTGATGGATCATATACCCAACATGGATCAAGAGTAGGTATTCTCATTATCACCCCTCAAGTTGATTGTATTCTGAATTCATACCAACTATCATTCCCATGTACCAATAATATTGTTGATTGTGAAGCTATAATAATAGGGTTAAGAATAGAAATCCAATGGAAGATACAAGAGTTAAAGATCTATGGGGACTCATAGTTGATTGTTAACCAAGTCAATGATGACTACCAAACCAAGGATGATAAACTCACTCCTTATAAGAAGATGGTAGAAAGTCTTAAGGACCTCTTCATTGATGTAACATTTGAGCAGATACCTCATGTGAACAATCAAGAAACAAATTCTATAGTGACAATTAGGTCTTTGTTGGACATGCCACACAATGTCCTTCAATGTGAATTCTTGGTATAACAACTTCTCATACTAGCTTCCAAAATTCTTGAATATGAATTTGTGTGTGTAATTGTTGGTCCTAGCTCCCCTTGGTATCACAATATATTCACCTATCTCAATAGAGGTACCCTCCCATTTGATATCATCTCCACCCTTAACAAGACCTTCGTTCAAAATGTGTCTCGATTCACCATCTTAGGTGATACCCTATACTATAGAAGCATTGAGGGGAAACTACTATGATGTATCAACCAAGAGGAAGCCTTGACCACCTTAATTGAAGTACATGAAGGAATCTGTGCTCCTCATTCTAGTGGTATGACCTTATCCAAGAAAAATTTGAGGATGGGGTATTATTGGCCAACCATGGAAAGAGAGGCTCATCAATATGTGCAAAAATGTATCTAATGTCAACAACATGGGGACCTTATCCATGCTCCACCTCAAGAGTTACAACCAATGGTCGCACCTTGGCCTTTCTGACAATGGTGGCTTGAACTCGTAGGAAGCATTACCCCCACCTCATCTAATGGCCACAAATTCATCATCACGACCATTGAATACTTTATCAAGTGGGTGGAAGCCATCCCTATGACTTATATAATGGGGAAGAAAATCTCCATGTTTATCCTAAATTACCTTATTTTCTACTATGGTGTTCCACAATTCCTTATCTTAGATAATGGAATACCCTTTAAGAATCAGGATGTAAGAGAGCCATTCCAATGATTTAACATCCAACATTAGTTCTTTACCCCTTATCACCCCCCCAGGGAAATGGTCAAGCAAAGGCTACAAATAACACCATTCTGAAAATCCTAAAAGAAATAGTCAATGAAACTAGTTGTGACTAGCATCTATAGTTAAATCCTAAGCTATGGGCCTATTGACCCAATATATGCACACCGGTAGGTGTAACCCCTTTCTCCTTGGTCTATGGATCAAAATCCATCCTACATATTGAGGTTGAGCTTCCATCACTATGAGTTTCACTATAGAATCTGATCACTGATAAAGAATATAAGGTATCTCGACTAAATGAGTTAGAATTCCTAGATGAGCATTGTCTTGATTCCCTAAATTATTTATAAGCATACCAAAACCAATTGAAAAAAAGCTATAATAAGAAGATCAAGAGTCGATCTTTCCAGCTAGGGGATTTTTTCCTCAAGAAAAATCAGAAGAATGTTCCAGATCACTTGATAGTAAATTTTGAGCTTAATTGGTTGGGCCCATTCGTTTTCATAGCGAGCTATGGATTAGAAGCTTACCAATTGTAAACACCTTAAGGAGAACCCTTACAAGACCCAATAAATAGTATACATCTTAAAAAAATTATGCCTAGGCTTGAAGGGTGTAAATCTCAAAAATATCAAAAATAAAAGAATGATAAAAGTCCAAAAAAATAAGAAAAAGGATTGAAAATAGTAAAGAAAAACATCGTCCTCTAGTGAAAACCACTTCGGTGGCACTTGGGAAAGTACCTTGGTAAAAACCTGGCAACTAGGAGCCTTGCATAAATAAGCATCTCCATCTATCTTTGGCTCTTTGGCTTATCATGCTTTGCATTGCATTCATCCATCACATCACTCATCCTATTTATTCCATCACCCATCTGTGTTTGTATCATAGCTTGATATTGTAAAGTATCATATTCCCCTTAGTACTAGGTATATTCCTAAGTTCAATTTTTCCTACCTATATCGAGGTAGTCTATCACATCACACTGGGGAAAATTAGTTATGCATTAGATTGGGTTCTTGTATATCTTAAGGTTATTCAAAACTGCTCGAAAATCCCAAAAAAATTCATAAAACTTCATCAAAATTAGAAAATCCAAAAATATCAAAATCTATTACAACTAAAATCCAAAAACATTCATAAAATTGTAAATTCAAAATCCCTAAACATGTCAAAACATCAAAAAATCCAAAAAAATACCTTGTCAAACTACATTGTCTTTGAGCTTGAATATAGTAAATGCCATCATTGATGTGCCGCTGAGGCACTTTAGGTTAGGAGTCCATCATAATAATCCATCAAGTGTTCATATGTCATCAATAAACTGGTAAAAGTCAGTTGAAGTATGTGGTCTCTACATGTATAACGCAGGAAAGGCTCATCTTTGATAAGCCCCTAAGCCCCCTAGGATTGTATTTTATCTTAGGTTCTTGGTCAAAATCTCAAAAAAACACAAAAGAATTTGAAAATTTAAAAACCCCAAAACATTTAAAAATGTGGAAACCCATTAACACTCAAAAAATTAGAAAAAACCCTAAATAGCCTTAAAACTTTTCAAAATATAAAAAATATTGAAATATTCTAGAAAATTAAAAAACCATCCATCCCATTTTTGTTTCATTCACAATAAATTTTCATCCATAATAAATCAATCGTCATCTTCAAACTTTGGAAAACAAGTAGGAAACAAGTGTCTCAAGTTGTGAAGTGTGAAACTAAATGTCAAAATCTAAAGTTTAGATCATAGGTAAATGAGTCAGTAGCATTTGTATCAATGCCCTATCAAACACCTAGTCTTAGTCAAAACATTTGATAAACATGTCCTAGGATGCATCCTTCCTACAATTAACATCAACATTTGAAATCACCTTAGCTATGTTATGTTGGCAAGAGATATAAATAACATTTATTGTTTATTTTTTTATCTTTTCTTATGATTTATCTTATTGACCCATTCCAAGCACCTCTTGATGATGTCTACAATTATTTAGAGAGAAATAAATGGGGCATCGATCATTATCTTTCATTTTATGTGTTTGTGAGGTATTCTTGTAAAATAATCTTGGCACATACTTTCTTAGTTGTGTGTAGGGAGGCTGTTTAGAGTAGAGTGTTGACTATTGCATACACTTTGGTCCAAAATATTATAAACTTCTAAACCGCATTCCAACAAGGTTTTTGTATGTCAAGGCATGAACAAGAACTATCCTATTTGTTTGTAGATTCAAATTCCATCACAATAGATACAATGTCATCCTAGTTATTAATACCATGATGCATAGTGTCTATGTGTTATATCAAAAATAAGGAATGATGGAGAGTCCCAATCCAAGAAATGAGAAACTCATCCATCTCATCACCATAATCTAATAAAGTCTCGATAAATCATGGACATTTTGGAATTTTAAATCAATCTCAAAATCAATGGTCAATCCATTCATCTTATTCTTCTATCTTCTTTTCCATGCTAACATGGTATCATGATAGTCAATGAAAAATAATAATACATCCATCCTGCATCCACAAACCATTGACATACATACATCTTGCACATAAGCATATCATATCACCTGTATATCATAAAGAATGACATCATCATATGGGAAACAAGAAAGATAAAATTATATCCATCTCATGTAATTTAATAGAAAGATATTGAAAAATAAGATAACACATCCATTGCATTGCATCCATACTATACATGGCATATCAGAAACAACACATCATAGATCATCTCATATCACATAGCATGAATAAAGAAATACATCCATAACATAAACATTGGCATCAATTGCATAAATACATAATCATAACATTAAGTAAATACAACATCGCATCACATATCATAAATTCATCACATCATAATCAAATCAGGTCATCTCATATATATTCCAAAAATGAATGTCATGATACAATATCAAAGTCAAAGTGCAACTATCATCAAAAGTACATATATAGGAGGCTATCAAAAAGGAGTCGATGAATGTGTATCTATATATAAATTAGGCTATACATCAAAAAAATTTCTAAATATGGAGGTTATCCAATGCTTCCTCGATCCCTATGATGGGAGTAGTCCTATCTATGGCTAGGCTCTCTTGGCTATCTCATGGATGGAGGACCATCCAATGCTCTCGACACTACCCAACTCCTCTATGAGTAATTTTTCTACTACATATCTTGGGGAACATCCTAGTGATATAGGGTCCTATAATATACTACCTCTGAAATGGCCTCTGTTTACATCCAAGCAACCACCGCCTATCCCTGAGCCACAATGGTCATAGCCTCTAGTTATTGTGATCTCTTAGTCTCTTGGGCTAGCTATAGGTCCAGCTACTATCACAAATGAACCTCATGATCCATCTCTATCATCATGGATTGTATGTTGCAATTTCATAGCCACTTGATATTGGTAAGAAATGGGCTCCTCCTAACCTATATCTAGTAAGACCACAACAGGTATCAACACTACAATGTGCTCATATGCCTAGATGTATAGGAGTGTGATACCTGCCCTAATGCCTCTCCACTGACAGTATACTGCCTGATGCATATAATGATGCAATGAGGCCAACATGATTTCCCCCCATGAATACTAGATCAACCTATGAATCATGCCATGCCATGACAACCCCTCACCTAGACTAAAACCTCTACCCCGTCAGTCCAAGGAAATCACACCAGAAATCAAAGTGGCCATAGCTAATATGAAAATGGGAACCTGTCCATGGTACAGATCCAAGTCGATCTACGAGCTCACTAAAATGATCTCATCTAACTGCAACAAATCGTAGCATGCATCCCTCCTAGTGTCTGCGTTGTAGATGACCCATTCCCCATGAATGGGTAGTTGTAGGATCTACCAGACGTCCTCAAGTGTAACCATTCCCTCAATGGTGGGGAGATGGAATGAGGATGTCTCATTGTGCCGTTTCTCAATCAATGTCATCATCATTGCTAAATGGGTGTAAATTTTTGGCATGTAGGCAATGAAACCTAACCCTAGGACTCCCAAAAACTCTTGTTGCTCCACATTGTAATCACGTATCATTGATAGAAGGTTAGATCAATGCTCCCAAGACATGAGGGATTGAATATCCTCCTACACACATCACACACACAACATCAATTTTCCTAAAATGTGGAAACTTGTTAAAATATAAGTGTCTAAATCCTAGAACATCAATAGACTCACTATTTCTATGTTATGTCACTATAATATTTTTGGGGGTGCATCACTATTTTGCAATGGACATCAATATACTCAATAGTGTGTCATTATTTTGACATTTCATTGTACTAAAATTGGTAGGCACATCACTGTTTAGAAGGTGCGTCACCATTTCTCAAGGGTGTTGCTAAACAAAAAACCCTTGATGCGTTGTTATTTCCAACACGTGTTGCCTAAGCTTAAGTGCATCGCCAAATGAAAATTGCTTGACATGTTAGTAGACACTAAGTGCATCACTATAAAATCAATAGCAACACCGACCAAGTCTTGATGTGTCGCAATACAGTGACACCCTAAATGACCTAATTTCAAACCCTAATAAATACACCAAAATGTGCAAATCAAGAAAATTTTTGAGTCACATACTCGGGGTCCTATGTCTTCTCGGCATTGGAACTCTCAAACTTGGTTGAAAAGGTGTTTAGGAATCACACATAACACCATATCACCAAGGTGTCAGAGCTCAGGAGCAGCAATTCGTTAGAATTCAAGAGTGCAAATGAATTAAAAGTTACCCTTTAACACATATTTATACCTAAAAATTAGGGTTTTTTTTCCCTAATTTGAGAGGAAAGCTAGGGTTTTTAGCCTGTTTTGCCAATTATAGAACTATGAAGCTTATTTTGCACCATTTTTTTCCATTTTTGAGCTCGTTTTTGTATGCCAAAGCCTTTTTGACACCTACAACAATGTTTCACCTTTGTTGAGAGATCAACCCTAAATTCAAAAAAATTGCATGATCTCTTGAGGGGGCAAAGTACCAACTTAATTCCTTCCATTGGGGCAACAATGGGGCATCTAAAAAATTGGGAATTGCTTTGTAATTTTTGATTTGAGCTGCATCATTAATCTAACAAAGTGTTAGTCTTTCAACCAATGT
The DNA here is from genome assembly GCA_007115665.2 of Sequoiadendron giganteum. Classification (NCBI taxonomy): domain Eukaryota; kingdom Viridiplantae; phylum Streptophyta; class Pinopsida; order Cupressales; family Cupressaceae; genus Sequoiadendron; species Sequoiadendron giganteum. Next base: position 225,298,240 of record CM021108.1, on the reverse strand, counting down.
AACAAGTACCTTGCTTCAAAGATGAGAAAAATATAGACACTTAAAAATTTCTCGAAAGGTATTATACACTTGAATCTAATATACTAACATTTTTTCATCCTAAAATTAATCCTCTTTTCACCTATTTAATTAAATAGACCAAGTTATTTAATTAAATGCATCATTTTCATCTATTGATCTAATTAATCTAATCAGGTTGATTCCTACCCTCTCACACTAACATTTCATCTAGTTTTTGATTGAATAATGAAAATTATTTGATTTAAACCCCTTCCTTTATCTCCCCTCATTTAATTAGATAATATAAATCATTCAATTAAATGTCACTTACCCCTTTATTAAATAAGTTGTTTATTTAATATATATCCTCAACATTCCTTATCTTACACAATTGAAATTTAGTCTTAATTACTAAATTTCTAATTTCCTCTCCCATCCACTTGTATAAGGAATATTCTCCTATTTGGCCCCAAAAAGGGAATTATTTATTTCAAACAAACTTTGTAAAAAACATTCAAAGTTGTTACAAAGTGTTTTTGTTTGAATCATTCTCATCCATTGATGTTTTCTTTGATTATCACCCATTGATGAGAATCCTTGATTTATCTTTCACCTTTGATTCAATATTGACCATTGATAGATCAAATCAATTTGAGCCCTTGATTATTCATTTGATCTCCTATAAATACTTCACCATTTCAAGAGAAATGAATCAATATTTTGATAGAAAAGTTATGTTGTTGAAATTCATACTCACTTGCATACATATTTAGCATTTATTAGCATTTTAGATTAATATTCATGCATATTAACTTAAGCATCCATTAATATCTTCCATTTTAGATTAGTTTTTATCCACTTTAGTATAGTTTGCATCCATGGCTTGCATCTTTAAACTTTATTTCTATTTAGCATAGATTACATCCATCTCCATCAAGAATCTTAGTATTTAGAATTCATCTTCATCATATTAAACTAGTTTTATACCATGCTTCATTTGTATTTCATCAATTTCACCGGATTTCATCAATAAAATCAATTGGAATGGCTCATATTATCCAAGGGATTCGGAAAGGGTCACCATCCACATCAATTTGACACCACTCCCCCAATGGGATAATATTTGAGGTCTTAGAATAGGTTCCTTTTTGTATTTTTGTTTTTCATGATTAGTTTAATGGTTTCTTTGTCTTTGGAATTTCAAATGTCTCATTAGGATCATGGATTAGGGGATTAAATATAGTTTAAATTAATTTGGATCTAACATAATTAGTTCATACTATGACTTTGGTCACATTTAATTTTTGGTAGATCATGGCACAAGTTTCATAATCGATGGCCTGCAGATTGAATGAATGATAAGGTTGCACATAAAATGAAGTAACCATTCTAGTAGCAATTAAATTGGTGATTGAAGGGAATAAACAACACCATTAAATATTAGTTAAAAAAGTAATCTAAAAGAGATTTATTATAGATCAATCATGCAAGATAGGGCATTAAATGAAGAAAAAACCCTAGTTACTCCAATGCCAAATATACCAAGATCATTGAATTTGGATGGTTGTGCATGGATCGAGTAAAGAATATTTTTCAATGAAGGTATGAGTAAATAATAAAGCAAAAATTGACTAAGTATTGTGAATGTGAAGAGTGAAGTAGTGTGGAGTGACCTAGAAAAAAATTAGAAAATCTTTTAGGTTTTTCATTTAGAGAGAAGCATAGAGAATGGGGAGAAGTGCATTGTAGAAAAATGAGATGCTCATATATTAGCAAGAGAGAGGTCGCTTGGATATAAGCGGAGATGAATATGAACACTTACATAATAGATCTATAAGAATCATTTGTAATCTGGAGTTGTAGCTCCACTTATTTTTACTATAAATTTGAGTTGGTGCTTAGTAAGGTAGTGGGTTCTTCCTTGGAGTTGGTGCTCCTAAATAAGGGGATTTGTGTCTACTTAGGGTTGGTGCCCTTAAATAGTTGTGATCAATGGAATTTTATTTTGATTTTAGATTTGAATAGTAGACTCAAGTAGCTATTCTCACTATGTTTTTTCACATATTGGGTTTTCCATATATATTTGGTGTTATGATATTTTGTGTCTATTTATCTCATTTATTGATTGTTTATTCTTCTTTGTGAGGTGTTAAGAGTTAAAGTTTTAACAATCTACTTATTCACCCCTCATCTTAGTAGATATATATTTTCCAACAATTAGTATCAAAGCCTTGGTTCCCTTGGAGAAGCTTCAATAGCTTAGGTAGATCTTGGATAATGAACACAAGACGGCTAGTCAAGAAGGTTCAGCCTCAAACAAAGAACCTCTCTTTGATGGCTCAAACTATTCTTTTTAGAGAATTAGAATGCAAACACATTTATCATCTTTAGGATTTTATGTATGGATGTCTATTGTAAATGGTTATGCAATTCTTACTACACCTCCTACTGATCATACTGGAAAGAAACAATATGAGGACAACACTAAAGAAAAGGTTGTTATTCTTTGTGGGTTGTCAAGGTTGTGCACTATCAAACTGTACATAATGTTTATGATAAGTTGAAGAACATATATGAATGTGATGATAAGGTAAATTAGGAAAAGCTACAAATGTTCAAAGGAATGTTTGAAAGTCTGAAGATGAGTGAAGAAGAAGAAAAAATTGCAAACTACTTCCTTAGGATAGATGAATTTTTTAATGCAATTAGAGGCCTTGGAGAAGAGATGAAAGATATATTCTCTATCAAGAATGTCTTATGATTCTTTCCATCTAGGTATGATTGAACAAAAATTTATACAATTGAAGAAGCTAGAGATTTGGATAAATTCACTATTGATGAGTTGCATGGCACCTTCACTACCTATGAAATGAGAATGGGTGATGCTAATACATCTAAAAGAGAATAAACATTCAAATTAGACAAATAGGAGAAGGTAGAGGAATCTAAATGTAAGCATGAAGAGATTGATGAAGAAGAAGCCAACTTCATCAGAAGATTAAGGAGAGGCTATGGAAAATATAGAGGTAAGTTACCCTTTAAGTTCTTTAACTATGGTAAAGTATGACATTTTTTTGCTAAATTCCCTTACAATAAGAAGGATAACTTTAAACAAGAAGAGGATAGTAAAAATAAGAAACCCTACCTTCCCAAGAAGAAGAATTTTCTTAAGAAAAAGAAGATCTTGTATACTCAAGAAGAAAGTGACTCATCTGATGTTAGTAATAACTTAGATGGTGAGAATGACTAAGCCTTTATGGTTGAATAAAATGCATTTCTATTCATGGCTGATCAAGAAAATGGAGAATTTGAAGTGTTTGATGAAGAAGATGAAGAAGGAGAAGTTGAAATTGAAGGTGAACTTGTTTGTGCTATAGATTAGATTAGTAGTTTGAGGAAGGAGAACAAAAAGCTAAAAAACCATGCATAAAAAGAGATTGAAAAGCTAAGAATTTTTTTTGAAGAATCTGACAAAATAGTGGTGATTTTGAAGACACAAGTTGAAGAAGCTAAAAGGATAGAAGATGTAGTCAAATCTAAACTATAGTCCAAAGCTGATGAATTCTTAAAGTTGGAAGCAAAAATAGTGGCTCCGAGGAAAGATTTCAAAAAATCTAATGAATAGATTCTTAGAGGTATAAATTTGAAAGGTGGCTCAGAAGTGATTGATGAGTTAGTTAACTCACAAAATCCATAAAAAACTAAAGAAAATTTGGCCTTGGTTTTGAAAATGGTAAAAGTCCAGCCAAGAGTTCTTAAGCTAATTTTTCTGAATTTTTCAAAGCAAAAGAGAAATCTAAAACAAAGCATGAGAAAGAATACAAAGAAGATTCTAAGAAGTCTACAATAGATAAGAATAACCAATCAGTCCCTAATAAATTGAAGAAGAAGAACTCAAAAGAAACCGATGCATATGGTTTCACCAAGGTGATAGATTTGGAAAAGTCAAAGTAGAGAAGACCTCCTCATTTTTCTCAATGAAATGCTATGACTAGGTATTCCTCATTTTTTTATGGTTATTGTTATACCTGTAATTAGTTTGGTCATAGGGCTAGTGAATGTAGAGTTGTTCTTAAAAGGATCTCACATTTTATCCTTTGGTAGATAGGAATGTAGTATGTTACAACTGCAACATTTTTGATCACATAGCTAAGAATTGTAGAACAAACTTTGTAATACCAAAAATGAAAATTAAAAATAAAAGCATGCCTCCTAACATGAACAAAGGTTCACAAAACCTTGATAAGAAGGAAGATAAGATAGAAAACAAACCCAAGAAGGTGTGGAAGGGAAAAGAGAAAAATCCCACACAATCAATGATTGCATAAACTACACTTCGTGTCAAAAATTATAATTTGTTGGTTATGGATTATGGCTGCTCTAAACACATGATTGGAGAGAAGAGAAAGTTCATCAAGATAAATATCTATAAGGAAGGGTCTGTCAGTTTGGATGATAACACTATTGTAAGAGTCTGTGGTAAGGGAAGATTGAATATTGATGGAAATTTTCCTACTAGTGGTGCTCTCTATGTTGAAGGTGTTTTCATGAAGGATTGCACCTAGATGCTAAGCTTGGAGGCTCAAAAATCCTATTTAAATCATTAAAATGTGGGATGGATGCTAGCATGTGGTTTTGGACATACAGCACACCCACTTTTCTAATTTAATTTAAGGGTGACCCTAAAGATATCAATGCAAAAGAGAGAAATCTTGTAATAGGGTTGTCCTAGGGGTTGAAAGTAAAATAATAAGGGGTTCACCACCAAGTTTATACTTGAAAAAGATAATGAAATGCAAGATGAAATGGAAAAACCCTAATTCAATGCAAAGTAACACTAAATGACCTAGAAAAGTGAATGAAACAACACAAAAAACTACAAAATAGAATGTGTGCACCTCGAAATCTAGAGATGGCTTGATGGAGGTCTGGAACACTAGAAAATATGACTTTAATACCGACGAGGACTCATTTTCCAAGTTGGGCGAATCAGTCCAAATTCTAGAAAATTGTGCAGGAACAAGAATCTACCAAATGGGTATTTGAATCTATAGAAATCTAAAAATTGACTAAAACTAGGACTAACTCACTAGAAGTGGTAAATCAGTCAAGTTGGACTTTTCTGAAGCTTCAAAGGTTGATCATGCTCTTCTCTATCTATTTTATCCTTCTTGATTTGTTTTTGGATCCGAATCTCTGATATGCAACTTGTAGGTCTTCTCCAAGGTTCTCCAAGACTTGATGACAACTTTGATAACTTTGAATGATTCACAACTTTTCTCCAATCTTACTCAGAAAATATTCCACTTAGATCTGCAAATCACACACAAAGGAGAGAGAAAAATGTTGTTGGGTTAGTGGATATGGGTTTGCCTTGGTCAAACCCCTTGTTGGTAATTAAACCTTGAAATGAAATAAAATAGGAATGGAGAATGATGAATGAACAAATGAAAATGTTGCAACTCACAAAACCCTTCAATAAAGTGTTGCAAATATGCTTGAGATGGCTGCAATGGATGTTGATCTTGAGTGAAACACTTTCTTGAATCATAAACCCTACATCACAATTGTTATCACAATAACAAACATGATGCATGAAGTCCTTAACATGATGATTGATGCTCGAAGAATTCTCTAAATTCTAGATAATATTCCCTTGAAGGCTTGTGAATGCTCTTGTGGATGCTTGTGAACTCAAACTTTCTACAAGAATTCTCATTCAACTTTCTAGGTGAAAAATGAATGAAAAACCCTTGTATTTATACTCAATTATGTAAGAATTCCAAAAATTACAACACTACAAGCCGACATAAAATCTAGGAGAATAAAATCCAACCAAAATTTTGAATTAATTTTGATTTTCAGCTACATGGGACTCATTCACTGAAGGTGGCGAATGAGTCCCACCAAGATTAATTTTTGGGACAAAATTTAAAAATGCCTAGAAACGTGTGAAACCAGGTTTGGGACCAAAAGATCTAGGTGGGACTCATTCTCCCAAGGTGGCGAATGAGTCCCAAATCACCAAATCTGGGCCAATCAAACGTGAAACACCTGAATTTTGATTGGCTAATGATTGGTGTTAGGATTATCCTCAAAAAGATGCAATAAATGAGGCTTGTGGATGTAAAATAAGGCCAATTAAAGCATAATAAAGCCCAATTATTAATGGAAAGCCTAGAAAAGTGTGAAAGTTTGTTACAACACTTTAAACTAAGGCATGATTGATGTTTATTTTAATTAAAAAGAGGTTTATTAGGTTTTGTTAATTAATAAAACCTTAGAAAAGTGTGAAAGTGTGTTACAAAACTTCACAACACTTTAGCAAGGTACCATTTAAATCCATTAGTTCACAAGGGCCCAAGACCTAATGTGAATATGTTAGGCATATTACAACACTAAATCAAGGCCAAGTTAAGGGGACCTTTTTTCATCATTACATCTAGCCCCCACTTTAGTGAGAGGAGGAACTTACTTCCAACTCACACTAAAGTAGACTAAATGCAACAATGATCAAGGGGGATTCAAATGCACCAATGCTCATAAGATAAGACAACCACGACCAAGGGGGTTATGCAAGCCCCCAGGACCAAGGTCCTATGGAAAACCAACATAAGTACAAAATAAAACACATCAAAATGATGTAAAGAGTAGCAACAAGACACACACATGCATTGTCAAAGACATAAAAATATAACATGGAAAGGAAATGAGGCAGATCAATATTTGACCATTTTTCCAACGTAATGTGGATAAAATCTAGTTTGTTTGTCCAAAAAATGCATACTCACTCTAAGGAAACAAAAATCTTGGTTGTCCACAGGGTGAGAAGTTCTAAGAGGGTGAGACACATACACTCATGGCTAGTATGCACTCACACACATGTGAGTGGCTATGGGAAAAGTCATTCCTTAGTTGGGCTTCCCGCTCAAACCATACCAAAGTTATACCTCCTGATAACTTTAATAAGGTTACATGCAAAAATCATTTTCAAGCTTCATGAGACAAGCAAAGCTTCATATGCTTAAAAATCATGAACAAAGAAGATGGCACCATAGGCATGCAAATTGTATTATGCAAGGTGGCCATATAATGCAAAATGCAAAATAGGGATTGTTCAAAGGAGTCTTACTTAGTTCATGTGAGGTCTTAAATTAGGGAACATTGTGCCTAATGTCTCCAAGAGAGGACAAATCAAATAATAGAAAATTCAGAACTTAGGGGATGCATTGTGTCACATCAAGCCACTAAGAGGAATAAAATATGCTAAGAGAGATCACACTCTTGAGGGAAATCACACCCAATGTTTATCCCTCATTGGCCCTTTCACCATGTTTGGGTTTATCTAGTTGTTTGACTGAGGTGGAAGCACTCATTTGTACCTGTCTTTGATGCTCAAAATTGGGCTTCTTGTAGTGTGGAGGGACATCTCTATAGTACAATGTCTGCCAGTATGCCACCTCCTCCATCATCAATCCAAATAGCTATGCTAACACCATCTTTTTGACTATCCCATGTGCCTTCTATGCCTATTGTTGTGAGACAACCTCTATGCCAACTATACATCTAAGGTTTGTCTAAGTTGGCACTCATGATTTCTCTCAATTGTCAGTGCTAGAACCTACTGTCGAGCCTAATCCCACTCTATCGTCAAAACCTATAGTTGTTGTTGTAACTGTTGTATTTGAATATCTCAAGGATCTAGCCTCGATGGTGGATGTTGTATTGGTGGTGGTTGAACTGGTAGCTAATAGTGTAGAGGAGGTGCACCGGGGACCTATGCATCATGTTGTTGGCCATCCTGGTCATCCCATCCTCTGTCTTGTCCTCTACCCTACCAATCTGGTCCTTTGCCCTATCCTCTATCCTACCCATCTTGTGATTGGCCTCATCCTCTACCTACACCCCTCCCTCTCGACCTCCCTTGTCAAGGTATACCTACTGGATCTATAGGTCAAGGAGGGGGTACAAACAAAGCATCATATGTAGGCATCATCTAAGCATCATCCTACCCTTGAACATAGGCCCATGGCCTGAAAAATAGTTGTCTAGATCCCTCGATGACCTCATGAGTTGGTATCATGTGCCCCCAAGTCACCTCTAGAGTTGATCTCACAAAAATAGTAGTGTATTGGTCACTAGGCCTATCTTGCCTCTCACCAAACTGTTTGGCTACTCTATCTAGCAGGTACCTCTCGATCATGGTGTGCTCTTGACCCTGCATGTAATGAGTCTATCGAGAAAATAATAGCTTCTACACAGCCATAGCCACCATCAGAATATTGTCATCTCATTGATCACTCTCCTCCATTATGGGATGTCGAGTTGCGTGTGTGTTATAGAGTGATCGATCCTCTATACATCCAGATGATCAGATCATCTAGCTCCACATTGACAATGTGGAAAATCTTTCAGAGCATGACAATGTGCTCCCATGCCCATATGTGCAAGGGTGTGACTCCTATACCAATAGCTTTGTTGTCCTAGTACACAAATTCATGTATATCATGATAAAATGGAGGCCAAAATCACTATACCCCATGTGTATTGGGTCCTCCTAAACAACATCTGATGCTAAGCCAGTCCCCATCCAAGACTAAACCCTCTACTCCATCAGTCTAGGGAAATGAACCCCAAAATCACTGCACCAATGATCAATCTAAAAGTCAATGAATGACCCTTGTACATCTCAAGGTCATTCTGTGAGTTGACCAGGACAATAGTCTCCTGGTCAAGAACCTCGTGACAAGCAACATATCTAGTGTCACTATCATAAATCACCTACTCTACATGTATGTGTAATCAAAAATTCTACCACACATCCTCCAATGTGATTGTCGCTTCACCGATGGGTAAGTGGAACAATGAGGTATCACTATACCACCGTTCGTATAGCGTTGTGATCATCACCAGATGGGTCCACATGATAGGAATGTAGGTGATGTACCACAATCTGATCTCTCCAAGGTGTTCTTGTCAAAGCTTAGATAAATCATTGTCTGGAAAGAACACTAGGCTAGTGCTCACGAGACATCGAAGGTTGGATAACCTCCTGCACCCACAAAGTGCATGACATCAAAGTTCACCAAAATTGGCTAATTTTGGAGTTTTTATCCCCCAAAATGACAAAGGTGTCACCATTTACAAAGGCGTTTCCATATTTCAAATTCCAAACAACGTTGTTATATGCATTCAAACTCTAAATTGGGACTAGTGTCACTATTTACAACCACGTCACAATTTGACAGGTGGAAAGTCTAACTCTAAATTTTAAATCAGGGGTGTGCATTGCTATTTACACCCACATCACAATTTGAAATTTGGAAACCGTAATTCTAAATCACAAAGTGTGTCGCTCATTATAATGGCATCACTAAAAAGGCAAAGAGCGTCACCATTTCTCAAAATAGAATCGAAATACAACAATGCCACCCTAAACCAAATTTCAAAGCATAATAAATGCATAAAAAAGTCAAAATGTAAGCGAAGTTTCGGATTGCGTACCACTGGTCTTATGCCTAGAGGCCTCTTGTACTCTCGAACCTGGTCAGAATGTGTCATGGGAGCACTTTTTGTGCCATTTTGTAAGGAGGTCAAAGTTGAAAATGCAACAAATCTATCAAGTGTGAATACAAAAATGACTTGAAAGTGACCCTTCCTCACCTATTTAAGCCTAAAAATTAGGGTTTTTTGCCCTAATTTGTGCCAAAATCTAGGGTTTTAGCCCGTTTTACCTATTTCCACCCTACACAACCTATTTTGAGTCATTTTTTATGTTTCTAAGGCCATTTTTTTGCATCTTAGAGCATGTTTTGGTGCCTAAACCTATATTTAACCTTTGTTGAGAAATCAACCCAAAATTAAAAAAAATTGCCTGATTTCTCGAGGGGACAAGGAACCAACTTCTTCCTTCCATTGTGGCAATAGTGGGGCATCCAAAAAATAAAAAAATTATAATTTTTTATCTGAGCAGTATTTTTTAATCCAAGAAAAGCATTAGTCTTTCAACGAATCTAGTAGGTACCTCGCTTCAAAGAGGGGTAAAATATAGAAACTTAAAAATGTCCTAAATGATATCATGCACTCGAATCAGATATACTAACATTGTTTCATCTTGAAACCCATTCTCTTTTCACTTAATTGATTAAATTATACTATCTATTTAATTAATTGGATCATTTGCATCTATTAATCTAATTAATCTAATTAGGTTAATTCACCTCTTTCATGCTAACCTTTCATCCTATTAATTTGAATAAATCAAATTATATAATTAAATTCCTAAAGTCCTCAAATTTAATTAAATAACCCTAAGTTATTTAATTAAATATCATATCACATTCCTCTTTTTTTCATTAAATTATTTATTTAATGAATATCATTTAATCCGCCTAATTTGCATAATTGAAACATTATTTAATTATCAAATTACTAATTAAATCTAATCTTCCCACTTGCAAGGGAATATTCCTCCTTTCCACATTCCTCCAGAAAGGGAATATTCCCATGGAATATTCCTTTGCACAATTAAATTTCATTTTAATTAACTAAATATCTAATTTTCCTCACCCATGAGAATATTCTTTGAGAATATTCTATTTCTTCACTCATTTGAAAAAGGGAATATTCCTTTTTTACAACAAACTTTCAAACATGACTTCTTGTGCAAGTTTTGAAAATGTGTTTGTTTGGATGAATGTAAGCCATTGAATAAATATCATTTGGCATCCTCAACCCTTGATGGGAATCCATGATTCATGCCTCCATCTTCCTTCCTTTTTGACCATTGATTAGCTTTTTCAATTTTATCCCTTCATTTCTCATTTGTCCTCCTATAAATAGAATATCATTTGGAGACAAATGGATCCACCTTTTTAGAGAAAACTTATGCTATTGAAACTCATCCATACATATTTTAAGAGAAAACTTATGTTGTTAAAATCACTCTCATATTGCACTCATATTTCATGTTTTAGAAATAATTTTAGGTTAATTTATTGCATCATATTAGCTTAACTTCCATTAATGGCTTCCATGGCAACAGAGATGCATCCATTTAGCATATTTGGTAATTAGGGATTTAATATTTTTAGCTTAAACTCTATTCAGAATAGCCTTGCATACACCCATATCGATCATCTTAGCATATATCATGTTAAAATAGCTTTCATCATGTTAATTTAGCTTTTAAACCATGTTTTCATATGCATCTCTCATCGGTTTCATCGATTCTCTTCAATAGAATCAATCAAAACAAGGTCATTTATCTAAGGGACTGGAAAAGGGTCACCATTCTAGATCAATGTGACACCACTCCCCCAACCTAGGATAAGTTTTAATGGATTAGAAAAATTGTTTTTGAATCTTTCATATTTTAATATGTTAGTTTTAATGGATTCTTAGTTTAGTTTTGCATTGAATGATCTTATTGGACTAATGTTTAGTGGCTTAAATATGCTTTGAATCCACATGGATCAAGTGTAGTTAGCCTATACTAAGTATTTAGTCACAAATTCATCATCTAGCAGAGAAGAAGAGACACAAAAGATAGAATTGAGCAGGTTAGAGATAGTGTGGACTCTTCTCAACAAGAAGAAGCAGAGAAAGTAGAAGAAGAGAAGATAATGGATGAGATAGCAGCCATTACCCCTACAGAAGCTAGGAATTTTTTTGCAAAAGTGGAATAATGTTTCTTTTAGGGTGCACCCTTACCTCTGCTATCTCACTTGATGCAATAAGGAAGGATCATAAAGCTTCTATATAAGAATAACACATTGAAAATCATGTATTTGGATTAGGTTTTATTCCAAAATTGCATGCTCTTTCAATTTGGTTGATGGTGCCCAACACTAGAAAACCTGAGGTTTTTAGGTCAATTGTGGAAGTTATTAGCTTAGTTGTGGTGAAAAGAGCCACATACATAAGCCCAGTTCAAGCTTCAAAACTGATTATGCACACAACCATGCTTAGTACTGACATTGCAAAGATTTGACAGAAGAAATATTATGCATTGTTGAAAGACTACAATATGGTTTTGGATGGGTGTAACAAATTTAGGGCCACAACACAGGCTAGTAAATCATTAAGAGTATTGCCCTCAACTTCCTCATCCTCTTCAGAGTTATCAACTCAAGATAGGGAGACCTTGGGATTGAGGAATTCAAGTTTGAAGAAGGATCTACAGACAAAAAAAGATAATGTTAAGAAAGATGAGGGGATAGCCAAGGTGGTAGACAATATTTTTGATGATGTTTTAAAACATAAGGTTACAAAATTGGTGAATAAGTTTGATACTATGTGGGGTGTATACAAGAATATTCATGAATCAAACCAACAATATGTGCAGGTTCAATATGCATTCGAAAATGAATGGAATAAGTGAAGTACGGGGGTAGATACACTCAAGGAAATGATGCCTCAAATGTAGGAATAACCTGAGGCTCCAACAAATATTCCTAATTGGTTAAAGGTTATTGATTTATTAAGTGAAATCACAACATTCCATGGTAAGTTGGGCATGTAGTTATAGAATAATTTGAAAATGTTTAGAGACAAAGAAATGAGTGGTATGCCAAAAAAATTGGACAACAAAGGGTTGAAAGAGTTTTCTGCTTGGAAAGATGAGTTGGGAGGTGTGCTCCCATATATTAAGGAAGCTATCAGTCTTATCAATTTCTCTATGTTAAATGCAACTATTCATGACATGACATGGATAGAGCTAAGAATGGATAAATTTATAAAGGAGGCCCAAATACTAATTGATGCAAGATATAACCACTATAGTACAAAAGTGCCAAAATTGTTGGATATGCAGTGGCCAATTGAGGAGGATTATAACACATGGCTTGAAAAGTTTACAGATTAAGCCTTTGATGAAGAATTGAAAAATGTTATCTCCTCCCAATGATGAAGATTGATGACAAGTGTGGTGATGTGGATGGGGTCTGCTTTCTCTCCTTATACTATTCTCTTGTTTTAAAAGTTTATGCTGATTGGATGTGCACATGGAAGACATTTTTGGCTCATGGAGAAGATATTTTGATGCTGCTACAATAATGAAAGATTCCTTTTGGAAGGCGGGAAAATATTCTTCAGAAAATGTAAAGAGTTTTTTTCTTATTATTTTTCCCCCTCATGAAATACAAATATAACCACTTAGGGAAGTTTTAAAATTCAAATGCAAATGAATGTCAAATGAAAAATGTGACTATAAGTGTAATTTGGCCCAAATCTTGTTGCTCCCATGTTCTATAAATGGGAATTCAAGGCCAATTGCACATGTCATTGATTGGAAAAGTTTTTTAGCTCATGTAACGAGATTCTGTATTACAAACAAAAAGGAAAAGATAGTATTGAGTCTTAGGTATGAATTCTATTTTGTAATAGGAATAATATTTTTACAGTTGTAACGACATCTGAATGAGAATTCAAAATTCTTGAACAATTTCTCTCCTTTGTATTTTGTTACATGAACTATGAATAAAATGATCAAGGATATTTTATTTATCTTCAATTGTTTTGGTTGAATGTGTGGTATTATCTTTTCTTTAATTCAAATAATTAATTAAATTCTTGGATGAGATCATAGGTTTGGGTGATTAAGTATAGTATAAGAATTAATAAATAGTTTATGTTCTGGGGGATCTTGAGTTGTGTTATTACAAAATAATAACATAATAGTCCATGAATTCTAAGTTTAATTACTAATGTATTCTATTTTGTTGAAAATTTGAATTTGTCACCCATGGATAAAGAACTAATATATTAATTTGGTCATCTTTGATTTAATTGAGTCAGTCTTTCCTGTCAAAGAACACAATATTAAAGAAAACATTCATACACCTTTAATTACAATAAAGTTTTATGAGAAACCACCCATTCCTTGCTATAGGTAGTAATTTGTTAAAGGATCAGCCAAATCCTTGAAGGATTATATCTAGTTAGCATCCTATAGGAATATATCTGTCAATCACAATTTTTGTGGTAATTTGGCATAAGGGTATCATTTAAAACATTGTAAGGATCACCCTCCTGGGTCTTGCAGAGCCTAAAGTGTAGAGGTGAAGCCTAGCAAGCTTTCACCTATTTGTTGGCTAATCCTCACCATTGTTGACCATTGAACTATGAAAAATTCATAGATAATGGTTGAGATTATGTTTGGTTCTTAAACAAAACAATAGATGGAATTCCATCTAAAATTTCTTATGTTTGGTGTTTGGCAATCAGCCAAGGATGGTTGTGTTGCTCCTATTACTCCTCCAATAGATCTTGTTGAAATTAGGTTGTATGAGAATAATTCCTAGGCTAAGAATGCTATGTTGTGTGGGTTGGGTGATTCATAACTCTTGAAGGTAATGAATTTTAGTTCTACTAAGTATTTTTGGGAAAAACTTAGTAGCATCTATGAAGGAGACACCAAAGTAAAGCAAGCCAAGAGGTAAATTTTTCAGAGTAGATTTGAAAACTTGAGGATGACAGAAGATGAAGAAATTGCAAGTTATATGCTTTAGGTGCATGAAGTAGTTTTTGGCATTACAAGTTTTGGTGGTGTAGTAAATGAAGATGAGATTTTGAAGAAAGTTCTGAGATCTCTCCCTAAATCCTATTGTCATAAGGTTTTTGGTATTGAAGAATCTAAGGGCTTGGATGAATAAGAAGTGGATGAAATATTTAGTGCTCTCATAGCCTTTGAAATGAGAGAGTTTGACAAAGATGTTCCAAAGAAGGAAGATGCATTCAAAACTAGTAAAAGGATAAAAGATGAATCTATAGGTTAGGATGATGAATTTTATGAGGTTGAAGCAAAATTTATAAAAATATTGAAGAAAGGAATCGACAAATACAAAGGTAAGTTACTTTTCAAGTGTTTCAATTATGGAAGGATTGCTCATTTTACATCTAAATGTCCTTATAAAGAATTTGAAGATGGTAATAAAAGAGATAAGGTTAAAAAGAGTTTCTATTCTAAGGAAAGTTGTTATTCCTCAAAAGATGAGGATAATGATTCAAATGATGAAACTATATTCATGTTCTTGAAATACAAATAGGGAAATATTGGGGAAAGTAAGAGGTTAGGTACTTTGAAAGCTAACAAAAATAATGAAAGATCTATGGATGTGTAGACTTCTTTTCATGCAAAAGAAGAACAAAATGCTTGGCTAATTGATGTTGTTCTAGCCACATGATTGTTGGTGTAAATAAAATCTTGTACCTAGTTAATTCATTGATAGGAGACTTAGGGGACTTATTTACATGTTAATTTTACTTAGGTTATAGGAAAGAATCTTTCTAGAAGGTGTTAGTTGTCATTATATCTTATCTTCTGACTTATAACACATGTGTCCTAAGTAGTTATGATAAGTTGTCACATGTCATAGGACTAAGACACTTGTCATGATAATATTTAATCCTATGTCTCACCTTGGCTATATAACCAGGTTGTCTCATGCATAAATCATATCATCATATTACATATTCTTGGATAATCAATTTCATTACAATCTTGAGAATTGCATATTGATAACTCGTATGCTTTCATGAAGTGCCTAGATCTTGGATGGATATAATATTCATCCAAATATTGCATGGTGTATAGTTATTCTATACCAACTCTTGCATGGTATCAGAGCTTGTGGAATTGCTTCTTATTATCATTTATTGAGAGATCAGAATTGTAAATCTTGGTAGATCTTGAAAATTTAAGTATGCTATTATTTTGCATCGAATGATGATCTAGAGAATCAAAAAAGATTGAAACAAATACTAGATTTGGGAGTTTCCTCTTTGTGGCTTTTTATTGCATGTTCAAATCAGAGCTTATTGGTGAAAATTTGAGCTCACTATTGAGATCAAAAGGTTTGAGAAAGTCAAATTTTCCTTTTGTTTTATCTAAATTAGACATACAAGGCAACATCTATGAGGGTTTGACGCTGAAGTGTGGCTGCTAGATCTAGAAGGTAGCTACAATTTTGGAGCATTTTGGGTCAAAAATTGACCCTACTAAATTACATTCACAAGGCCCAAAAATCCCAAGATTAATTGTCAAGTGATCTAAATCTGAGTTGGGAGCCATCAAGGCAAAAAAAGATACCCAAGGATTTGTATAGCCCCTAGGTCGCCATTATTACGTCGGTACATTTTTTTCAAATAAAATTTTAAAAAATATTAATTTTTTTGCAAATAAAGTAATTGTAAAAAAATATAAAAAGCTTAATATTCATATTTTTTTTTATTATTTGTAAATTATTTAAAATCAATAAAAAAATTAAGTAGGTTGTACCTATGGCCTACACAGTCTATAGATCATAGGTACTCTCCTACATCCACGAGCTTCCACTCGGTAGGCCTAGAGTGTGTTGTGCGGCCCCCCAAATCCACTCCACCATTAGTGACCAAAGGAATATTTTGATAACTAAGTCAAATATTCTATTGGTAAAAATATTTTGACACAAAAATTGAAGATTCCTTCTATCACCAGGATAAGAATATTTTGTGAGCATATTCTGATGAGCAAAATTTTCTATTTGAAGAGAGCATATTCTTTTTTGACAAAATGGAAGATGTCAAATGTAATCATTGTATTTTTTGATGTCATCGCTGCATTAGTAGTGACATCACCATTTAAAAAAAAAAAAATCCCCCCCTCTCCAATGAAATTTTTGAATTTGCAATTCAACTGCAAATGCCCATATCTCAGTCATACGAGCTCCTTTTTTCAAGAATTTTTTTTATTTCGAGTAGAATTTCACACTCTAAGTAGTGATGCAACTGTTTTTTTAGAAATTGTATATTCTCATGGGTGTTGTTGAGCCATTTTCATTTTCTAAACTTTCGGGGCTCCATTCTTGCTCCTACAACAACATTTTGGGGTGAATTTTTTTTTAAAGTGCATAATTTTTGGCCTCATTTCTATTGGTATGATCATATTGATCCCATTCTATGTAAAAAAATTACTTTAATCTTGTGGCTAAATCTGGCAATTAGTATATACTAAGATCAAGTCCACTTCACTATTGTTGGTAAGTAAAACCTGTAATTTCACTAAGTATAAAGTGACACAAATCATATATTTCTTTATGGGTGTCATGATTGAGTAATTTGGAGGGTAATATTATAGTGGTTGGTTTCATTATTTTTCTTGGTTTGTGTTCTTGCAAATGGGGAAATCTCAAATTGAATTCCTATCTCCACATTATTATGCTACGTAGAGAAAATCAGTATGGATTTATCTCATGATGAAAGGTCTAATAGGATATCTAAAGGAAACCATTCCTCAACCTATTGATACTTAAGAGTTAGTAAAATGGGATCTTGATCATGAGAAAATAGTTGGATGCATATGTTCATTAGTCTCATTTGATTTACAATTTCATGTTGAATCATGCAAAACACCTAAAGACGCTTGGGAGGCTTTTGAAAAATTGTATGGTAAAACTAATAAGATTAGGGGATATTAGATTGATAATGATTTGATGAATCTTGATCCTAATATTTTTGACCACATCCAAGATTACATCTCCAAAGTTAAACAAATAAGAATACATCTGAAAGATTGCAATATTGATAAGGAGGATTTACAATTGATTCTAAATGTGTTATCCAAGCTTGGTCCTACATATTTAGTGTTTGTTTCTAGCTTTCATACCCATTGATTTTCAATGGGAGCATCATATGTTGATCCTAGGTTTGATGAATTCAAAAATATCCTAATTCAAGAGAAAACTAAGTTAATGAACATGAGTCTAATCAACTCTTCCAAGTCACAAGCATTGTTCGCTAGTGAGTCTAAGGTACAAAAAGAATTAGGGAATCTTGATAAGAAGAAAAAGAATAAAATGAACAAGACACATAAAGAATCAAAATACTCTCCCTCTAAAGGGGAATCATCTAAGGGGAAGCCTACATGTTCATATTGCAAGAAATTAGTGTATGATGAACATCAATGTTATTCAAAATAGATTGATGAGTTGAAGCATATTCTTAAGAAGTATCAAATCAATGAGTCTTCATAATCAAATGGTTCATATTCTTCTTCTTTAGCAAAGTCTAATAGACATAAGGGGAAAGAATTTGTTGCGGTTGTAGATTATAATTTAGAGAGGTGTATGTTTGATTCAAGATCCTCACATCACATGGATTCATTAGAAAGTTTGTTCTCTTCATTTGAGACTTGTTCCTCACCACCCATCCTGATAGCTAATAACATATATGTAATTTTTGTGGGAAGGGATCCATTGATATGGATGATGGAGAATTCAATGATGTTCTTTGTGCACCTTCATTATAAACCAATATCCTTTATATCTATCAAATGGCACATGGTGGACTACGAAAGAGTGTTGAGTTCACACCAAATTCTATCATAATCCAGGATTTGCATATCAAAGATATAGTTGTAGTTGAGGAGGTTGATCACTAATCTCGAGTCTACAACTTCTCACATTTTTCTCCTGATGATTCTTCATATGTTTACATTGAGGGATCTTGTGTGGACACTTTTGGGGAGATTTAGTATGATCATTTGAATCTTGGTATTGTTTCATCCATTGAGGATTTAGTGATGTGTCTTGATATTCCATTTCCTTCATCTACTATTGTACATAATGATGCTTTTGATTCCACAGTTTTGGTTCCTTGTGATTCAATGTAACAAGGCATTCATCATCTTCTAGACATGGCTACTTGAGATGAGTACTTGATAGACATTTTTAGTTTTTTTTGTGAGTCCCACATTTTAGATTTAGGAGACATCATCGATTGCATTCATATTCTATTTGATAGATATGACCCTTCTTCAATTGTTATGAGGGAACACTATGACCTAACAACCCCCATGTCAGTATCTTGTTGTTTTCCTTCCTTGATGGATTTCGATAACTGTATATTTTGTATTTGCACTATTTGTCCCTTAATTATTTTGTATTGATACCCGAGAGGTGTAATATTGTGACTGTCATGTTGGATTATATGATTACATGCTTATATGTATTTATGTTGATATGTGGTTGACATGATCATTATTTATGCTGGACTACATGCTCACATTTTATATATATATCATTGTTGTTGCTTATGTATAGTCCTGGACAGGAAAATGACAATATCATAACACTCATAACTAAGAGGCTTATGATATCTTGATCATGTTTCCTTATGGTTGATGTTGCTTTAGATATATGATGTATGATTTATGCACATGTACTTTAATGTTTGAATTGGAGTGATGCAGGTATTGAGTATTGACTCTGCCTAAATTCATAGGCTTGAGCGTACTCTCATTCCCCGATGGTGGTTAACTAGAGGTAGTCACAGGCCAAATGTTCCCCTATCTTAGCCCACTGCACCTGTTGGGGCAGTGTTTCTATTTTGTTGCCTTCCATCCGGTTACCTAATGGTAACATCTGGAGCACCCTTCTGCCAAAGTATTTTGTCATGCATGTCTCGTTGAGATATTTGGTTTTTTGTCCTTCTTTAATATTTTGTAATGGTTAAATCGATGGGAATTTAAATTGTTATTCTCTTGGGAATTTAAATATTTTATTTAATGAATTATTGATTCTTTGGGGCAGTCTTATGCAATTCTAATTTTTCTTATTTAGCAACCTCTATTATTTGTTCCTTGGGGGAGTTTTGATAAATAATTTTATTCAATTTCTTATTTTCCATCCTTGCTTGGGTTTTGGAAAAATATAAATAGAAAAATGAAGTTTGTTTTGAGGGATTCTTCTAATTTTATCTTTTGGGGGAGAAGAAAACTTGTTGTTTTCTGCATGGAGAAAAAAACCCCATGGCTTGAGCAGTTGTGTTTTGGGAAGATTGGGAGGGTTCCTTGTGAAGAAATTTGTGGGTGGTGAATGTTTGAAATCAGCTCGCCAACTTCTTCCTATTGTCCGGATTTGAAGCTTTGTTGTGGTTCCTTCTTTTAGCATTCCACAATTTTTGTTTTGGAGCTTATTGAGGTATTCTTCTTTTGTTTTTTTTCAATCTTTTATGGCTGGAAATTTGGGTACTCTCTCTTGCCTTTTGTATGCTAGTATTTGCTGAGTTGAATTGTTTCAATTTACAAAAACTTTGAGGAACTCTTCCATTTTCGTTTTGTATGGTTTGGGGTTGAATGATGGTTGTTTTAGATTTTTTGTTTTATGCTCTTTATCCTCTTGCTTTAAATGAATTTTAAGAGTGGATTGCATGTAGAATTGCCAAGATCTCAACTGGGTGTTTGGCAGATTTTTAGTCAGAGCATTTTTATTTTTCCATGTTTTTCTTGCCATCCATTTAGATATTTTTTATCGTTGTTCATGAACCACCTAATAAAAATGTGATTTGAAGGTGGATTCTAACTCCACATACCCATATCTCAACTGGGTTTTTGTGAATTTGATTTCTGGGAACTTTCATTTTTCCATGATTTTTCTTGCCCATATGGCCATAATGGCGTTTTCTATAACAGTAGCTCCTTTCTAAGGTAAAACCAAAAATTTAAAGATGGATTTCAATTAAAAACAGAAAAATATGATTTGGGTCTCGATCAGAATTTTGATCCAAGAACTGTGATTTCCTATGCAATTTTGATGCCTCCATTTTATATTATAATTTTACTGTTATGACATTCTTTTTACAGCAACTTTATCTTGGTTGTGTGAAATGTTTCTTGGACAGAAAATTGTGGCTTCTCATTATATTTCATGCTACTTGGATTTCCTCATTTCGTTAAACGAGATGAGCCTAGGTCTAGGTAAAAGAGTGGTTATATGGAGTGGCTCTCTACGGGCCTGAGGCCCACAAGTGGTTGCCAGGAGAACTAGTAGAAGAGTCGAGTAAACAAGTGATAACTAAATAAAATAATGGGGTAAAACACTAATAAGATAATGAGTCCTCGTGCATGGTCTTGAGCATTTGTAAAGGCTAAGGATGCACTCGAGAAGGCCCATCCATCTATAGGGCGTTGAGTTATCCACCTGCAGGATGTGGATTCGGGCATGATTCAGTCTCCTCGTCCCTATGAGAGGTGTACTTGATTCCGTGTAGTGCCATCCCTTTGAGCACTCATAATGACACTCCATCTGATTTCACTCTAGTACCTAGATCTGTAGTAGTTATGAGTAGTACCCGTCATGTCATTAGTTAAACATCTTTATGTTGTGATATTCGGTTGTATACATTGTATATTGTATTTGCTCTCTCACTGATGTGAGCTTTGTGCTTGGTATACCCTTCCCTTGATTTCGTTTGCTTGAGCCTTGTGACTATTTCTAAGCATAAAGAGGTGGACTCTTTTGAGCCACATGGTTGGGAGGCATTTCCACCGCCATTGGGGACTGGCATACAGGTTTGAAGAACTGGTTGGAATTGATGTTTCTCTCTCTCTCTCTCTCTCTCTCTCTCTCTCTCTTGTAATTGTTTATCACATATACTCATGTACATGTCTTATGTATATATATCTTAGTAGATTTTATATCTTTTCCTTGGAAATGTAATTGTATCCATACTTGCTTTGTATGCATATTGTACTCTCTTGAGAGAGAGAATTAATCATAAGTTTAATGAGAAGATATGTGATGTTTGTTTTGGTTTATGGGCTCCGGTGTTGGTATCGAGCTCGAATGTTCTTTATCATCCTTAAGTTATTTATATGTCATTAATTTTCATGGTTAAGTTAGATTCTTGGTTGTGTGTCTCTCCATTTGAGCAATCTACCTAGGTTTTGTAGCACCGGTGCTCTTTGTTTGTTATCCAGTGGACAGAAACAAGTTTCGGAGCTGGGAGCTCCAGAACTGCAAGTTTTGTAGTATTGGCATTCTATGTTTGTTGTCCATTGGACAGAAACAGGCTTTGGCCCAGGGAGCTCCGGAACTACAAGTTTCGTAGCACCGATGCCCTTTGTTTGTTGTCCTGTGGATAGTAATAGGTTCCAGAGCAGGGAGCTCCAGAACTACAAGTTCCGTAGCATCGACACCCATTGTTTGCTGACTTGACGGCAGCAACAGGTTCTAGAGTAGTGAGCTTCGGAACATTGGGTTTTCAGAGTAGTAAGCTCCAATGTAACCTTTTTCTTACTTGGCCATGGTTTTTCTTGTCAGTGTATCAGTTTAGCAACAAATTTATGTGTTGTTATTCCTTTTGTTTTAAAAAAAAAATTATCTTGTCCCTTTTGGCTCTTAACTCCCAGGGGTTCGTAGCGGGATGTTACACCCCCTTTTTCATTCTCTACGTGATCATCCTTTGCAGTTTGATGTGAGTGTGGATTATCTTGGAAAAAAAATGGAGGAAGTTTCTTTTTCTTTAGAGGAGGTATCCTTGGCTTTGGATTGTGTTCTACAATCATTTCTAGGATATTCTAGATAGTCTTATTCAGTAGTGTAGCCTAGAATTCCTATTTGGAGGGTGGCACCTTTCACCATCAACATGGAGACACTTGACAATTCTTCAAGGACATCATCCATCATTCCTCTTCCTACATCCTCCTTTCAAGAATGGGAAGACATCCTACATACCATCTTTTTTTGTTTCTTCCTAAGGGGAGGAACATTGTTCGACGCTATTGGATCATCTTTAGCATTCAATATCAATCTTCTACCATAATTGTAGGAGACTCAACATTGTGGGGGGGTTGCATAGTCTTTCTTCTTCTATCTTATGGGGGGACTTTTTCCTCACATGGGACTTTGTTCTTCTCATTTTTCATTGAGAAATTTTTGTATTTGATCTATCTTTTGGGGAGGATTTTTTTCCCACCAGGTTTTCTCTTTTTCTCCATTTGTGAGAGATTGTATTTGCATTGTATATGGGTACCTAACATGGCCTCATAGCTAGGACCCATCCTTGTATCATTTGCATAATAATAAGCTACTCCCTAATTTTCAGTTAAGGGGGGTGTTGGTGTAAATAAAGTAATGTAGCTAGTTAATTTTACTTAGGCCCTAGGAGGGAATATTTCTCGAAGGTGTTAATTGCCATTAGATCTTATCTTATATTTTGACTTATAACACATGTGTCCTAAGTAGTTGTGATATTTTGTAACATTTCATAGGATTAAGACACTTGTCATAATATTGTTTAATCCTATGTCTCACCTTGGCTATATAACTAGGTGGTCTCATGTGTAATTCATACTGTCATTTTACATATTCTTGGATAATCAAATCCATTGAAATCTTGAGCATTGCATATTGATATATCTTGCTCTTTCATGAAGTACCTAGATCATGGGTGGCTATAATCTTCAGCCAAATCTTGCATGGTGTAGAGTTATTCTATACCAACTCTTACAATGACTGGCGACAAGAGAAGTTTCATTAGTATTGAGAAGGTTAATAATGGAGCTATTAAGTTTGGTGGTGAAGAGTTAGTACAAATTTATGGAAAAAGTGCTATAAAATTTGATGGAAAGAATAGAAATGAGGATGTCCTCTATGTCAATGGTTTGAAGCATAATCTGCTCAGTACTGAATCAAATGTGTATCAAGGGATACAATCTTACTTTTCATGCTATTTTTTGTGAGATCAAGAGGGCGAGGTTTGGAAGACTAGTTGTTGAATGTATAGGGACAAATGGAAATGTCTATCATCTAAAGGAGGCCAATGGAAGAATCTTCTTATTGGCTCAATCTAGAGATTTTTGGTTGCCATAAAAGGCTAGGAAACATCTGTAGACATCCAAATTCGATCACTTCCATATGATCAAAATCGTCTACTCTATTTATCTAGTTCATTAAATAGTGATTAAATAATTTATTTAATCATTATTTCATTTTCTGCCTAAGGTTCCTAAAGTATGTAATTAAATAAATTAAATACTTTACCTTACCCCCTTTCCTTCTCTAAATTAAATAAACATGAAAACTTATTTAATTTAGTCATTTAACCTATTTGGATTGAAAACCAATTTTTAATTCCTCTTTTTCTCTCTCCATGTCACATTCTCCATAACCCTCTTCTAATCAGAATTAAATTAATCAAGATTAAGTGTCACATCCTCCATAATCTCCCACTTGCCTCTAATCCCTCATTAATTATCTTAATCATATGCTTGTACAACCTTAATCAAAATCATTAGCCACATTTGGATTACCTTTTTTGGTCAACCTTCTCACTTACCATTTTTAGCCTAGACTCCCTTCCCCAGTGAATTTTTAATTCACATTTATTTAACCAAAGTTCCTCTCTTCCCCATGTGAATTTTTAATTCACTTTGGTCTTCCCAAGGTCTTCCTCATCCCCCATGCAAATATATGTCATTTTACATGTGTCCAAGGTTTCTAGAACCTTGGACTTGTCACATCACCCACATGTGACAAATCTCCAACTTTTTGGAGACCTCCGAAGAGGGGCAAAATGTAGACATCCAAATTTGATCACTTCCATATGATCAAAATCATCTACTTTGTTTATCTAGTTCATTAAATAGTGATTAAATAATTTATTTAATCATTATTTCATTTTCTGCCTAAGGTTCCTAAAGTATGTAATTAAATAAATTAAATACTTTACCTTACCCACTTTCCTTCTCTAAATTAAATAAACATGAAAACTTATTTAATTTAGTCATTTAACCTATTTGGATTAGAAACCAATTTTTAATTCCTCTTTTTCTCTCTCCTTATCACATTCTGCATAACCCTTTTCTAATCTGAATTAAATTAATCAAGATTAAGTGTCACATCCTCCATAATCTCCCACTTGCCTCTAATCCCTCATTAATTATCTTAATCATGTGTTTGCACAACCTTAATCAAAATCATTAGCCACATTTGGCTTACCTTTTTTGGTCAACCTTCCCACTTACCATTTTTAGCCTGGACTCCCTTCCCCATGTCAATTTTTAATTCACATTTATTTACCAAAGTTCCTCTCTTCCCCATGTGAATTTTTACTTCACTTTGGTCTTCCCAAAGTCTTCCTCATCCCCCATGCAAATATGACATGTCATTTTACATGTGTCCAAGGTTTCTAGAACCTTGGACTTGTCACATCACCCACATGTGATAAATCTCCAGCTTTTTGGAGACCTCCTTTTATCCAATAAACTCTCCATTGAATGTAAATTTTTAATTTATAGTTATTTCTCCCACACTTTCCCTTTTCCCATGGAGATTTTTGAGGAATTCTAAAATTCCTCAAAAGTCTCTTTCATTCTCATTTGGGGACAAGAAGTTCTTTTTTGAGGAAATCTTCTCATCCCCCAAGGTACCTCAAAGGTACTTGTCTTTCATCCACCTCATGTACTTCCCTTCCACCTCATTTCCACATCACTCCACCCTAGGACCTCTCACCTTCCACATGTCAAGATGTGAGGGCTTGTGAATCCTCAACTCACCATAGCCCTTCATCTTGATCTTTGTTGAATCAATCCCAACTATTGAATTCTCTAGAGAATTCAATTTAGCCTATAAATACCCCTTCAATTCCTTCATTTTAAGGGATCAAGTCTTTTACAAATAAACTCTTGCAAAATTGCCATTCAAGCTCTCATCCATTTTAGCACTCATATTATCAAATCCATGTTGCATCAATTCATCTTGCATCCATTTAAATTCATTGCCATACAAGGAGCACACAAGACTTCAAAATCAAGGGCTAACCAAGGAGCACACAAGACTTCAAAATCAAGGGCCAACCAAGGAAGCAACAACATGAAGGTATAACAACAATCAATTTGTTTATCTTACTTCTATGTTGTTCATTTTTTTAGGCTAATTTTATTGAGGTGCCCATTTATCTTGTTATTGCACTATTAGTTTAATCTAATATCTCACATTAGGAAGTAGCATTTTATTAGGATCACATTTCTGGCACGCCTGGTGGGACCCATAAAGGGGTCTTTTTCTTTCATGTTTTCTGTTGTTAGCTTGTTTGCAAATTCAGGTCGCAGAGGGGCGAACTTTCCCTCCCGGACGCCGTAGAAGATCGACCTTGCCCTCTGTTTCAGTTGTTTTCTGTAGAGGGGTGAACCTTCCCTTTGTTGTTTCTGACTATTTTCTACAGAGGGGTGAACCTGCCCTTTGCAGTTTTACTATTTTCTGCAGAGGGGTGGATCTTTCATGTTTTCTATTATTAGCTTGTTTGTAGATTCAGGTCATAGAGGGGTGAACTTGCCCTCCCGGACGCTGCAGAAGGGCAACCTTGCCCTCTGTTTTAGCTATTTTCTGTAGAGGGGTGAACCTACCCTTTGTTGTTTCTGCCTATTTTCTACAGAGGGGCGAACCTGCCCTTTGTTTTTTCTGACTATTTTCTGCAGAGGGGCAAACCTGCCCTTTGCTGTTTTACTATTTTCTGTAGAGGGGCGAACCTGCCCTTTGCTCTTTTACTATTTTCTATAGAGGGGCGAACCTACCCTTTGTAGTTTCTGACTATTTTCTAGAGAGGGGTGAACCTTCCCTTTGTAGTTTCTGACTATTTTCTGCAAAGGGGAAAACTTGCCCTTTGTTGTTTCTGACTGTTTTATGTAGAAGGGTGACCTTGCCCTCTGTTTCAGCCGTTTTCTATAGAGGGGCGAATCTGCCCTTAACAGCACATTCGAGAAGGTAAAAACGGACATTTTAGCTTCGTTTTTATCTCTTTCTTTTGTTATTTTATGCTCTAACCCACTAATCATGTTTGTTGATGAGTGAAGTCAGATTGCTTGCTAGTATCTTGTGTATTTTTGCTGCGAAATCACAAAAAGGGAAAAGATAAATGACTAACATTTGCTTGTAGGGCCTTCCTTTAATTCTGATTTTTAAAAGTCTTTCCTTACTGCTTTATCTATTTACTTAGTATAAGTAGGGGAAAATAGTATTTGTTGCTTGTTGTGTCTATTTTATTTATTCTACCCTAAAGGAGCATTAGTTTGTTTTCACCTTCTTCCTTTGCACGTTGTGCAGATCTAAAGGAGGTACTTGGAAACAATTAGTGTCTTCTTCTTAGTGGGACCTGCTTGGGGATTTTATCACCCTAAGGGAGGATTCCAACCACATGTACCGACAGGGTATATAAAGGGGGGAGAGCCAAAGCTATACTCCAATCCAATTGCATCGTAATTAGCAGAATGTCAAAGGTAGGGTGATACCTAGATAGATGTGAAGAGTTGGTTCGAGCCTTTCAGTATGTCACTGGGGCTCTTGACTCACGCTTGTGACAAACTGGTGTTCACGGTTGTGCCTCACATATTGAGCATATATCGAGGACTCTCTAGAAACCTTGTTCATCCTAGAGTAAGACGTTTGTCGGCCATACCCATTAAACACTAATCATAGGATTGTGCTTGTTCAAAGTGTCTTTCTATGAAGAACCAGTAAATTTTGGTAAGTCAAACTGTCATTAAACCATTTTAAATCCTTGCCAAAATCCCTTATCCAAACCAAGTTCAAATTTCCACTGCAGAGGGGCAAACTTGCCCCACTGTTTCAACCTTTTCCACTACAGAAGGGTGAACTTGCCCTCTGTTTTAGCCATTTTCTGCAGAGGGGCGAATCTGCCCTTTGTTGTTTCAACCTTTTTTTACTGTAGATGGGTGACCTTGCCCTCTATTTCAGCCATTTTCTGTAGAGGGGCGAATCTACCCTCTGCTCTTTCAGCCTTTTTTACTGCAAAGAGGCAAACTTGCCCCACTATTTCAACCTTTTCTGTAGAAGTACGAATACACCCCCTGAACAGACAGTTTCATCCATTTGGCCATTTTAAACCTTCGTTCCAATCTTCGAAGCCTCCATTTAACCATTTGACCAATCCAAACATCCATTTCACCATTCCAAACCTCCATTTAACCTTTCCAAAAATGCACATTTACCTCATTCACATTGATCATTCCACCATTTGGGATACCCGTCTTACCGTGTGACCTAAAACATCTTTAACAACACATCTTCCCTTTGCATCCATCATTATTCCTCAAACACAAAATTCCTTAAAACCTTGTTTTAGGAGTTATCTCCTGAATTGACCAAGGCGTTGAGTTTGATCATTATCCTACATATCAATCT
Source organism: Sequoiadendron giganteum (assembly GCA_007115665.2). Lineage (NCBI taxonomy): Eukaryota > Viridiplantae > Streptophyta > Pinopsida > Cupressales > Cupressaceae > Sequoiadendron > Sequoiadendron giganteum. Next base: position 225,270,281 of record CM021108.1, on the reverse strand, counting down.
TTTTTTTCAACCTAATCAATCCCTTCTATCTTGAGGCAGATTTGTGTTGAAAGTCAAACATCATTGACCCAAATCAATCCCCTTCCATCTCAAGGTGGATTTGGTGTCATGATCATTGATTTAATCTGATCAACCAACGTTATAAGTCACTTAGGGTAATTTCCAAATCAGGTTTTAGGATCCCTTCCATCACCCAATCATCAATCTAAATCATCCTTTGATCCAATCCAATCCAATCACCAATTCAATCATCAAACCCAATCATCATCCAATCATCAAGTGATACATCATCACTTGATCCAATCAAATCCAACCATCACCCAATCATCAATACAAATCATCTAATTGATACATCATCAATTGATCCAAGCAATCCAACCATCAAATTGATACATCATCATTTAATCCAATCCAATCCAATCATCAAATTGATACATCATCATTTGATCTAATCCAATCCAATCATTGAATCGATACATCATCATTTGATACAATCAAATCAATCCTCATCCAAATCCTCAATCGATACACCATCAATTGATCCATCATTCAATCTAAGTCAATCAATCCAAATCATCACCTAGATCATCCTCTAGAGATTACATCTTGAAATCACCTAGTTTTTTTGCATGTTCGTGCCCATTCAAACTTGTTCACAAACAAAAAAGAAAATGGTAGACCAACAAAATCAAGGCTCCCAACCCAATGTCCCTCAAGATCCTAATAATTTTCCACATGATCCTCATAATGGAATCTCATCTCAGTCAAACACCGACATTCAGAACATCACACCACCTAGTGATGAAAACATGGTCAATCAACTCGAAGTCAACATTGACGAATATCTCAGTAATCCTGCCAATGTCCAAATGATGGATCATCTCCTAATGAACATGGGGATAAGATCCTTTCCACCTTACTCATGAAGGGAGTCAAACCACCATCTAGTTTTAATACATCACAATATGCCCTTCCCCCATTTGTTGACCCATAAACCTCACAAAATGTTCCTGAAAATTCCTACATTCTTGAAGGTGTCCCCACTAAAAATTGGTACCACCCCGAACTTGGAAATGTTGTCATTCATCAAGTCCAAGAATATCCTCATCTTCCAACCACACCATCTACTATTCCACCATCCGATCCTAATGACCCTCATACTTATGGCATGCCGTAATACATCTCATCTGCTCGACCACTTCCTCCCCCATATTCTAATATTGGGGGCAAACCTCCACTTAACAATGTGCTATCTCCTCAATTCCAACAACATCCGAATAATCCACACCAATCCACCACAACATGTTGCTACTGTTATAGCTTCATCTCAACACTTGCATCTAGAACACCCTTTCGTTCTCACACAACCATCACATCAAGTGGTGCAACATACATCTCACCTAACTCGCCTCAACAACAACAAACCTTATCTCATCCACATCATCAACAACAACAACAACCTCCACAATGACATGTGCACATCCCTACTCAAATACACCATAACCCGCTTACCAAATACCTCTATCATCCCACTAGGACATACAATATTCCTTCCCATACAAACCCTCATCAGAATGTGCAAAACCAAATGCATACCCAACCGCCACCTTATGCCAATCTTTCACAACCTCAACACAATCCCCATCAACAAACATCAAGTCAATACCCATATGCCACACAACAAACCACCATTGCACCACAATACCAATCCTACCCACCTCACTTGCAACAACAACAAATTCACCAACAAGTGGCACCTTATGCTTCTTATTATCAACAATCATCATCACATCCAAAAAGAGGCCTTACCTCTACACATTACCAAAATGCTATGGAGTAATAGAACCCCTCTCTCATTTCTTACTATCAACAACAAGTGGCCCCCACTCAATACAATCAATCATCCAATTATCAAACCACCTATAATCAACCAATGCATTCATATCCGACCCAACCCATCTATGATCCAACATACCCACAACATTATCCATACACTCAATCCACTTTGACTCCCATGACACCCATTAATAAAGACTTGGAAGAAGTAAAAGCCGCATTAAAGGACTTACAAGCTGGAACAGGAAAACAATCCTTCAAGTTTGAGGACATATGCCCTTATCCGTTTGATCCCTCCATTTCCTTGATTCCTTTTCCTAAACATTTCGAGATACCCAAATTTGAAAAATACAAAGGAGCCAAGGATCCTAAAGATCACCTTCAAGAGTTATATGATCATTGCCAAGAGGTCATGCACAATGATAATTACCTTATCTGACTTTTCCCTAAAAGTCTACAAGGGGTTGCCCTCAACTGGTTTATGGGTCTTGAAAAGGGATCTATCAAAACCTTCGCACAATTGTCCGAACAATTTGTCTCTCATTTTTCTTTTAACCTAGAGAAAGATATTGACACACTTGATCTCCTCAAATAAAAACAACGTGACGGAGAGACCTTTGCAAGCTACTTGCAAAGATGGCGTACCTTGGCTAGTAGGATGAAATCCCCACCAACAGAAAAGGACATGGTCACGCTATTTATTGAAAACTCCCACCCGAATATGGCACACAATTTCCAAATCCATTGTATTACTACCTTTACAGGACTTGTGGAGAAAGGCCCCATCTTAGAACGAGCCCTTGTCACAAGAGGACAAGTCAAACATTTCAATTCTGATAGAGAAAAATCCTTTGGGGATAAACCTCGCTATTGGAATAGGAATAAGAATTCTGTCAATGACGGTGTCATAGACACCAAACTGTTTAAGTGGCCACCACTATGCAAAGATACCCTCCTCCACAACAACCATCAGTTCAAACCGCCATATCCATCCCTCAAGGGACACCACGACAACAATCCAATCAAAACAACCAAGGGGGAAACAAATGATAGTTCACTCAGTTGGGAGAACCCCTTAGCGTGGTGTTTAATAAGCTTCTTCAAGCTAACTACCCCATCACATATCCTGTTACCAAACCTCTCGATATGTCTAAACCCAAGCCTGCTTGGTTTAAAGACAATGAATATTGTAAATTTCACAAAATTAAGGGACATACCCTGGACAAATGTCAAGGCTTAAAAACCTACATCCAAGGTCTCATCGATCGATGTGAAATCCATGTGGATGCTAATGCAGCATCCTCATCCAATGCTCAACTAAAAATATACCAAAACACCTTTCCTAATCATAACCAAGGTCCTAGTACATCCAACTCAAATCTTGGACCTAGCAATAATAACTAGTCAGGAAACAGTACCAATAACATCAGCTACAAAAATGTACCATACATAGAACAAGTGGAACCACGTGCATCCATGATACACATCAAAGGAAAGGATTCACAATGTGTTGTTGCTACTTGCTAGACTCGCATCACAGTCCCTGCCACATCTCCATCCACCCAACGAACATCCGCCAATTCCCAATATAACATCCTAGACCATCTAGGTAAAACTACAACCCAAATATTCATTTTGGATCTGCTTAAGTCGTCTCCCATACATCAAGATATCTTAACTAAGGCTTTGCAAAGCACACAAGTGCCTAATAATATTGACCCTACCCAATTTCAAGCATTGGTAGGTAATCTTTCATTGACCTATCAACTAGCCTTTAGCCAAAAGGACATGCCACATCTTGATTCAAGCCACAACCGCCCCCTCCATCTTGAGGTCGGTGTCAATTGTCAAAAAATAAAAAGGGTACTGGTAGATAATGGTTTGGCCCTAAATCTTTGTACGTTAAAATTCATTCAATAGGTTGGATACACCCAAGCTGATCTAAAAAGTCAAATCATCACCATCAAGGCATATGATAATGCAGAGTGGGATTCTAAGGGTATCATTTGCCTCCCTATTCAAGTGGGCCCTATTGTACAATACACTATGTGTCATGTTCTGGACCTTGAACTCCCCTACAACATCCTTCTTGGCCATCCATGGATTCACTCTATGCAAGTCGTACCATTGACCTATCACTAGTGCCTAAAGTTCCCATTTCAAGGAATGGTAGTCACCATACAAGCTGATCCCTAATCTTTTGAGTAGTGTCATGCCTTGGAGGATTCTTTTCTGCATTCACATTACTGTCCAGGAGTCAAAATGGGGGCAACCCTAACATCTGATCCTGACCCATCCACCAATACACTAAACACTTCATCCCCAACATCATCCACACCTACTTCCACTATCACCAAGGTCCAAATCATAGACAAGGGATGTGGCACATATGCAATGCATACCACACTCAATGTGGCAACCATGCCCCCTTTTCCCCGCACATATGGACAACCAATCCTGCCAGTGTCAAAAGTGGAAAAGACACTTACCCTCACTTCCAAGAATGTGGGGTCAACAACATTCAATGATTTGGGATCCCTCCAGGATCAAATGGACGAAGATATCACTCAATGGGTTTACCAAGAGGAACCTGAACCACCACGTCCCCTCATGGAATACTTTCAAGAGGCTTATCCATGTGCATCCAAGTTTGTTGAAAAATGTCATTACCAAGGCAAAGGCCTTGGTACAGAAAAACCAGGAAAACGACTACCCATTGAAGCACTTACCATCCGACCAAGAAATTTGGGATTGGATTATGATACTAAATAGAAGGGTCCTACAACATCCACTAACACTTCTAACAATGTTAGTGTTGACAACGGTTCCCTCGAAGATATACCGAAGGAAGATTCCATCATACATGTGTACGATGATCTATATCACATTGACCTCCCTGCCATGTTCGAATGTTTATCTGTTTGTACCATAACTTTATCCCTTAAACATCCTAAGCTTATCGACTATGACCTACAAGGTAGCACACCTATCAGTACATTGCCCTTAGAGGATACATACGTACATCTAATGGGATTGGGGGAAGATGAACACCCTAATCGCAAAAATAAGAAGAAACAAAAGCAAAATAGGTCAACTAGTGAAAACCTCACCGGGGCACCTTTTGACTTGGAAAAAGTAAAAATAAAGGATGTATCTGACAGTGAAAACCTTAATACAACACTAGAAGATGGGGACGTTCATCTTCCCCTTGTAGGAACACAACTGTGCAAGCAATCTTCAATTCTCATTGAAGAAACGCAAGAGGTGAACTTGGGAACAGAAGAAACTCCAAGGATAACCTATGTGGCCAAATCTTTATCTAAAGTAGAATATAGCACCATTGTCCACATTCTTCAAGAAGGGGTCATCAAATTTGCATGGGCTTACTCTGATATGCCTGGTCTGGATCCAAATCTTGTTGTCCACCATTTGGATGTTCATCCAGAGGCTAAACCTATCAAACAGAAGCTCTGAAAGATGCACCCACAAGTGGCATTATTAGTTAAGAAAGAACTGGAAAGTTACTAGATGCTAGTTTTATAAGACCCATTGATTACTCTGATTGGATCTCCAATATAGTACCTATTGCTAAACCCAATGGAGATATCAGAATATATATAGATTTTTGAGATCTTAACAAAGCCTGCCCAAAGGATGACTTTCCCTTTCCTAACATCGGCATGTTAGTCGACATCACTACGGGACACGAGATGTTATCCCTCATGGATGGCTTCTCTGGTTACAATCAGATCTGGATTGCCCCCAATGATCAACATAAAACCACTTTTACAACACCTTGGGGTACTTTCTGTTACAATGTCATGCCCTTTGGTCTCAAAAATGTAGGAGCAACATATCAATGGGCAATGACATTTATATTCCATGAACTTATCCATATCATCATGGAAGATTATTTTGATGACCTACTCACAAAATCTGGAACCAGAGAAGAGCACCCTGCCATTCTGAAATGGATCTTTGAGCACTTAGAGCAGTACAAGCTTTGACTGAATCCAAAAAAGTGTGTGTTTGGTGTCACACCAGGGAAACTCTTGGGCTTCATGGTGTCCCAAAGAGGCATCGAGGTTGACCCAGCTAAGGTTAAATCCATCATGGATATGCCTCCACCAAGAAACCTAAAACAATTAAGGAGCCTCCAAGGGAAACTACAATCCATCCACCAGTTTATAGCCCAACTCACAGATAAATTTTAGTCATTCACCTACCTTCTCAAGAAAGATACCAGCTTCAAGTGGAATCAACAGTGCCAATTGGGTTTTGACATAATCAAAGGATACTTGGCCCACCCGCTTATTTTGATGGCACCTATCCCTGGAAAACCACTCTTGTTGTACATATCTACCACATTGGTTGCATTGGGGGCATTATTAGCACAACATGATGAGTCTTCAAAGGAACGGGTGATCTATTACATTAGCCGCACATTGGTCAGTTATGAGCTCAATTATTCATCAATGGAAAAGGCCTATCTAGCTGTGGTTTTCAGCACACAAAAGCTACGCTACTATATGCTTAGTCATCCTATAAAATTGATATCCAAAGTCGACCCCCTCAAGTACCAAATATCCAAGACAACCTTGACTGGTCGAATGGCTAAATGGATCATGCTCGTCAACGAGTTTGATATAGAATATGTGGATAGAAAGGCCATTAAAGGACAAGTAATAGCGGATTAGTTGGCAGATGCCCCACTAGTGGACACTTATCCCATAGAAACTAAATTTCTAGATGAAGGAGTATTTGTGGTCTCAGAAGCCACCACCTGGACACTGTACTTTGATGGATCACACACTCATAATGGATCAGGGGCAGGAATCTTGCTTATCACCCCCCAAGGCGACTACATACCGAAATCATTCAGACTGGATTTTTCCTACACCAACATCTTTGAATATGAAGCCCTTCTCACAAGCCTCAGAATTGCAGTCCAATGGCACATCACTCATCTACACATTTTTGGTGACTCTGAGTTAGTCATAAAACAAGTCAACAATGAGTTTCTAACAAAAGATGAAAAGTTGGTGCCTTATAAATGAATGGTGGATGAATTCAAGAAATATTTTACTACCATCCAATTTGAGCAGATCCCAAGACTCCAGAATAAGGCATCGGATGCTATGGCTACCATTAGTTCTCTCCTCGACATGCCAAAAGATTGCACAAATTGTCAGTTCCTGGTCGAGCAACTCCTAATCCCAGCATACAATATCCCTGAGGGTGACATTGTGTGTGCTATTGTAGGTCCTGAATCCCCTTGGTACCATGACATTTACACCTACATTCATGACAACACCCTCCCACCTGATCTCACAAGAAACCAACATAAATCATTTATCCAACGCATAGCCCGCTACACCATTATCGGTGATACACTTTATTGACATGGGTATGATGGGACTCTCCTCCGTTGTTTAGATGAAACTGAATCCTGCATGACATTAATAGAGGTGCATAGTGGTATTTGTGGGGCCCATTCTAATGGTATGGCCCTAGCCAAACGGATTCTCAGAGCAGGATATTATTGGCCCACAATGGAACAAGATGCTTGTGAGTATGTCAAAAAGTGTCTTCCATGTCAACAACATGCAAATTTGATTCACGCTCCAGCACAAGAGCTCCAACCCATCACGACACCTTGGCCATTTTCACAATGGGGTTTCGACTTGATTGGCAAGATCTACCCTCCATCCTTTGATGGACACACCTTTATCATCACAGCCACTGAATAATTCACCAAGTGGGTAGAAGCCATTCCACTTACTCAAATCACTGGTGTTCAGATCTCTAAGTTCATCCTCTACCATATCCTCTATAGGTATGGTATCCCCTTTGCCATCATCACTGACAATGGAAAGCCATTCAAAAATAAGTCTATGAAATCCCTTTGTGACACATATCATATCCAACATCGCTGGTCCACTCCCTATTACCCCCAAGGTAATGGGCAAGTAGAAGCAACAAATAAAAAATTGATCAAAATCATTAAATAGATGGTCAATAACACTAGCTGCGATTGGCACCTCCATATCCATCCTGCTCTTTGGGCCTACCGTACATCCATCTGCACCCCTACTGGAGCCACTCCATATTCTCTTGTCTATGGCGTTGAAGCCATCTTGCCAATTGAAGTTGAAATCCCTTCGCTCTGCATCTCCCTCAAGAATCTCATCACCGATGAAGACACCTGAGTGACACACTTGGCACAATTGGAATTGCTAGATGAAAAATGGGTCAAGGCTTATAACCTCCTGCAAGCCTATCAACACCGACTCAAAAGGAGCTACAATAAGAAAGTCCGCCCTTGCCAATTCAATGTTGATGATTTAGTCCTAAAAGAGAATTAGCAGAATCAACAAGATCGAGAGAAAAAGGGAAAATTTGAAGCAAACTGGTTGGACCCTTATGTCATCACCACAAAGTATGGTTTTGGCACCTATAGACTCTCCACCCCTAAAGGTGAGCCTTTGGAGGAACATATCAACATCATGCATCTAAAGAAGTTCTACACTTAGATCAGCTGGGGTATCCTCCCTAGTAAAAGTCAAAAATACAAAATAATTAAAAAAATCCAGAAATAGTAAAGAGAAATAATTTGTCCTATGGTGAAAACCACCCTTGCGTGGCACCTTGGATACCCACGATTGGTGAAAACCTGGCAATAGGCGCCTCTCATATAGGGCTTAATCTTTATCTACCTCACATCTTGGTTACTTTATGGCTTATCCGCTGATTCCTCAATCCCCATATCCTCCCATCTGCTTGCATCACCTCATTGCTTGGTATATTTTGGTTGAGCATTGGATGACCATCATCCACTATCCAACACCTTGAGCTTATTATCCTAATCTGAGCTTGTGTCATCTCTTCTTGTCTCTCTCCATCTTGGTCTCATCATGTCTCCTTCGGAACTACATTGCCCCTAGGCTTGCACATAGTCAAGGCTAATCATTTGATCTACCCCCGAGGCTTCAAGTTGTCTTCTTTTATGGTCAACTTGTTTGATCATTGTCCACCATCATCTATCATCATCATCTTCTCTTGAACTACGATGCATCTGCGCTTGCACGTAGGCAAGGCTAATCTTTGATCGGCCCCTGAGGCATTTTGTCCTTCATCATCTATCCTCATGGTCCACTTTTTGTCCATCTTCAGTCTTTTGTGGTATCCAAACTATGTTGCCCCTGTGCTTACATGTAGGCAAGGTGGATCTTTTGATCTACCCCTAGGGCTTGTGTTTGTCTTGGTCCTCCATCAGTTTCCATCAGTCCACTTTCCACTCATTTATCACAGTCCTTTCCTGAACTACGAGGGCTCTATGCTTTCATATAGGCAAGGTTGATCTTTGATCAACCCTCGAGCCCCTAGGTCTTTAGGTTGTGTCTCGTCCTCTCATTATCAAGTATGTCCCTATCATCACTGATTCTTCACAAACAAGGTCTTCTCATATCAAGAAATTTGCTCAATGGCAATTATCCTACGTCATCTAGGTCACTTTAGCTTAGTATCCATCATCGGTCTTCATAGGATGCATCCTTCCTAACAGACCACATCAACCCCATCCATCCCTAGGATCTTATGGCAAAGGACGCTTGGAATTGATTACGATCTTTCAATACTTTTGGATTTTGTTTATCATTTGAGCTCCCTATAATCACTAGTCAAGATTGCCATGATCCTTTATATTATGGTGTGTTTTTCCTAGTTAGCATAGAGACATCTCTTGACTATTTCATTGTTTCTGTTTGCTGGGATGCTCCACATAGTACCCACCAGGATTCCTCTTAGATCCTATGTTATGTGGGGCCATCCCTTTGTGCTTGTGGTTATTCCAATACCTGGCCTAACCAAAATCATCACAACTTTGGGGTATTGGGATAGCCTTCTTGTTTGTCGTGTTTGTTTTATGCATCAGACATCAACCCGTCTTGGTCTACATACCCTGATGCCGAATGTCTTATGCTATAGCAAAAATCAGTGCTCTAAAAAATGGAAAATTGCATTAATGTTGCATTTCATCACATTGCATTCCATCTCATGTTGCATATTCCCTCTTCATCCTATCTTGCCCCTACATCTATGACTTGTGGTTTTGGTTGTGCAAACTCTCATTCACTCTTACTAACTTTTCTTCTTAGGATCCTTGCGGTTTTTGACAGGTACTACAACCCCTACATCCTACACATATCATCTACCCATTGATACTCTTTCCATTAACATCCATTTACATTCATTTATCCATTTGCATTCACATCAATTCATTAAGTTCATTTATCCATTAACATTCATTTATCCATTTTCATCCATTCATTTATCCATTTGCATTCACATCAATTCATTAAGTTTATTTATCCAATAACATCCATTTACATTAAACATCCATTCATTTATTCATTTTGATTCATATCAATTCATTAAGTTCATTTATCCAATAACATCCATTTATATTAAACATCCATTCATTTATCCATTTGCATTCACATCAATTCATTAAGTTCATTTATCCAATAACATCCATTTACATTAAACATCCATTCATTTATTCATTTGCATTCATATCAATTCATTAAGTTCATTTATCCAATAACATCCATTTACATTAATCATCCATTCATTTATTCATTTGTATTCATATCAATTCATTAGGTTCATTTACATCCATTCATTTATTCATTCGCATTCATATCAATTCATTAGGTTCATTTACATCCATTCATTTATCCATTTATATCCATTCATTTTTATTAAGTTCACCTATCCATATTGCATTACTCCATATGAGGCCCATATTACTCACACCATTAATACAATTGCATTATCCTTTCATAAATCATTAACATAATCACATATACATAAGTAAAACATCAACATCAACACATAAAACATCATATACATATGCATAACATACATCCACTATCATAGAAACATCACATAAAACACCATATGCATACCATCCATCACCAAAATGTGGCATAACATCAATGGGGACCATCACATATCATATCAAAATAGTACAATGTCCATATCCAAAATATAGTCACCACAATCACCTACATATCATGCTCAAAATAAGGTACATCACCACCATCTGATACCTATCAAAAACACTTGTATCCTATAATCTGTCATCTACCTGTCCTGAGCTGCCCACATCTGACCTCTAAGGAGACTCAGGTACTGGTCCCTTGCATGTCGGGGTCCCCTGAGACTCGCGCCCTGGGGTCCCAAACAAAGAAGGAGTCGGCTGAAAGTCACTGTATCCTCTGGTCCGTGTCCCTAAAGATTGGGACAGTGCCGACATCTGGGGTGTCTGTCTAACATACTACATTGTACGTTGCACCGGATCTGGCACTGCCTACTCATACGCACACCTCCAGTACACTGGCTCCTGCATGTAATCATCTCTCCACCCAGCCTGGTACCGAGTGGCATTCCGCTCATGCCTATACCTATCCCTCTCTCTACTCATGGCCCTTTGCTCCTGCTCCCATGCCTCCTGTGTCGCTGTCAATAAATGTATCTGCTCTATGGATCTCTCCCTCTCTTCCCACATCATCTCTAGCACAGTCCCATCACTCGGCCCTCGACATGCCCGCATCTGTGCTATATCCCCCTCAGCGTTCTCTGGTCGACCCACTACTGTGTCTCTCTAGAACTACAGAATTTGGACTTGTCCCCATGAATTGTCCCTATCTCTCTAGAGTGCCTACATCTGTCCCTGTACATAGTCCCTCTCCTCATGTAGAGCCCACACCTGTCCCTGTGCACTGTCTCTCTCCCCCTGTAGAGCCTACATCTATCCCTATGCACTCTCTCTCTCCCGCTGCACTGTCTCCAGTGTAACCTCCGCGACCTCAACCCTCGACCTCATCTCCTCTGCAGATGCCTTAGCCATGGATGCCCTCTCCTACAATATCATTCTCTCCTCCTGAAATCCTACCACCTGAGGTCTCAATTCCTCCATCTCCCCCCCTCCTGTTGACTCTGGCTGCCCTCGCATCAGCGCAACTGTCATCACTGTCTCTAACCTGTCTCGATCCCATGTCACCTGAGCCAGCTCCTCTAGTGCTCTCTCCCTCTCTCCTCGCATCTCATCTCTCTCTCTCTCTCTCTGTAGCCAGTATGTATGTCATCAGCTGGCTCACCACATGATCAAACATTATCTCCTCTCTCTCCCGTATCCTTCATACCTCTATCTCCGCCCTCCTAACGTCCTCCTCTAGCACCCATATCCTTGCCTAGGCCCCTCTCAGTAAAACCACTGGATCATCAACTATGGCTGTTGGTACTATGGCTAAAGGCTCCATCACTAGTACATCCAGGTCCATTTCCTCCCCCTCTCTCTCCTCTTGCACCGGCTCTATCTGGTGCATCAACTAAATCCTCTGTGGCTGTCCATTCCTCCCCACCCTCATCAGTCTCCTCCCCTCCTGCTCAGCTAGCTGGACTCTCCTCTGTTGACTACTCTCAAGCCTCTCCCTGGGTTGTCCTCTAACATCCATCACCCTCTCTGCCTCCTCCTGTGGATCTCTGACTCACACATCCATCGACGGCTCTGAGGCTCTCCCCTCCTCCTGCTCAACTCTCACCTACACCCACCCCCATCATACTCTAATGCCAATCCCTAGCTGGGCAGCTCTCCCCTCCACCTCCGGATCACTCTCGAATCTCACCACCTCTATCTCCTCCTCCCCATCTGCCCCGACCACCTCCATATCCTCCCCTCCATCAGCTCCCCTACCTCTATCTTCCCCCCCATCAGCTCCTCCTTCCTCTACCATAGCTCTCCTTAGCCTCCTTGGCCTCCTTGGCCCCCTTGACCTCCTCGGCCCTCAACTCCTCCTGACCCTACCCCTCCTCTCTAATTGATCTCCAGCAACAACCTCCTCCGCACCACCACTCTCATGTCCCTCATCCTCCTACCCATCATCCTCCTGTCCACCCTGCTCTACCTCCTCCTCCTGTCCACCCTGTTCTGCCTCCTCCTCTCATCTCCCCTCCTACTCATACTCTGGCCCCCCCTTTATGGCCCCCACAACAAGCACCTCTGGTGTAGCCCTCTCCCATCGATGGTTGTGAAACCACCGATCATATTGATCTATCACTACAGCATCCTCTGGACCCTCCCACCTTCCTGGATAGGGCACCCCACCCACCATCACCCATGATGCCCTCACGTCTCTCGCTACCAACGTCGCCCCCCAAGGTAAATCTCTGGTAAGCCGATGAAATATAACCGGCACTCCTGGAATATCCAGCACAAGTCCAAACTACCGTGTCACTCGATCTGGATGATGCAGCTCCACTATGTACCCTGGGCTCCCAATCAGGAAACATCTATACATAAAGAACCTTCATTGTCTCTCCTCCTCGGTCCTCCATCCTCTAAATTGTTGAAACATATATGGTTGTCATATAATATCCTCTCTCTGTAAATCATCGAATGCTTTCCTCCACCGCTCCACCTCTCCCTGTGTCTCATACCATAGGATGCAACCCCTGGCTGCCCCGAACTGCCATTCCAATGGCTCTCTCTCATTTAAGTCTCCTCCTCTGATCAATATAGGCCTCATCACCACGATATGCGTCCATCCCCATACTTACAGTAGTATCCGGTGCGTCAAGCTTTGCCCCCCCCGGTAACAGATCACATGCATGTCCTGATATAACTAAGCCAATATACATGAACCCCAAGAAAACTGCCCATCCCCCCACTTGACAATATGTCAAATCACCCCCATATACCTTAGGCTGCAGAAACACCTACTCTAGTCTGGCAACAAAATCTCGCTGATCAGGCAACATAGAAATAGTGGTAATGCTGACACCCCCAGATCCAAGCATCTATCTACATCAAACCCCCCCTCTATATCGACAAGTCATATCACCCAAATAACACCAGAACGGTCTCATCTAACTGCTCTCCTCTCAACTCCTCCTTGCACACTAATCGTCCCACTATCGGTAACCTCAGGATCCGCCACACATCCTCCAACATCACCATCATCTCTCTAGTCAAAAAATGAAATGTCGACATAGCCGAGCTCCACCTCTTTATTAGAGCTATCAATATCACCCTATGAGCCCTCATCTTAGGAAACTGCACCAAGTGTAGTAACCCCACCCATTCCAAAGCTGCATGATCAGCTCTGTTCATCGCCTCAATCGATGACGTCAATGCCTCCACTCGTGAGTCCGCACTCTGCCAAAATCCTGCAAAAATTTCATCTCCAAACCTCTATCTCTCACGCATTTCACATTTTGTCTCTCTCTTTCTTTTCTTTTTCTTTGTCTTCTTCCTCTCTTACCGCGAGATGGATCCACCCCCTGTAGCGGGGTGGTCATGCCCTTAGTCAGCCAGAGCGGATCTGCCCTAGACCAACTGGGGCGGATCCGCCCCCTACAGTGGGGTGGTCACACCCTCAGCCAACCGAGGTGGATCTGCCCCCTGCAGCGGGGCGGTCCTGCCCGCGTCTCGTCGGAGTGGACCCACCCACTCCCCGCCGGGGCGAATCCGCCCCGCCGTGGGGCGGAACCACCCCAGGCGGTGCCCCCACCGTGGGGCGGCCCTACCGAGGTTGTGCGACCTAGCCATGCCCCCCTCATTGGGGCAACACCGCCGCTAGCAGTAATGGCACTCGTCTGCCCCTGTAGCGGGGTGAACTCACCCCACTGTGGGGTGGACTCGCCCCTGCAGCAGGGTGAACTCGCCCAACTGTGGGGCAGATCCGCCCCACTGGGGGGTGACTCTGCCCTAGCCAGGGTGAACTCGCCCCACGGCAGGGCGGACCTACCCTGGCCCCCAAGGCGGATCTGCCCGTCGGGGGCCATATACGTCCCCCAATGGCCATTTTTCTTCCCCCCCTCCTAAAATTTAAAAAAAAAAACTTTTTTCCTATTTCATCTCCTACCCATTCTTTCTTTTTTTCCTGTCCACAAAATCCATCTTTTACTTTTTTAGTAACTTATTTCTAAATACATTAAATTTTCAATATAATGCATGGGGGGTTTTGTCGCTTACCTAGTGGGGCCCATCCTGTTATCGGTACGCCCATTGAACCTCATCTATCCGGTGGACGATCTCGGTATCATTATCTCTCAACATCTTCACTCCTCGTCTACTTGCTCTCTCTCTTCTCCTCTCAACTGCTACAGTGCAAATGAGGTGAGGTAATTTTCAAAATTACCTTATATTAACTTTTAAAAGGCATTTTTTACCTTTTATTTACCCTTTTATTCCTTTGATTAATCCCTTCTCTTCTCGGAGCTGCCATTTGCACCCCGTTTGTCCGATTGATTTCATTCAAAAGGAAAAATTGCCTAATTTTTTGTCCTCTTTCCAACTATTTCATCCATTTCTTCTTATCATGATGTTTCCCGGGACCCTTCTTTTCCCTCGTCACCCTCTTGAGGGGGCATACCCTTCACATTTACCAAATTTCCTCTGCTGTAATCAACACCTTCCATGATTGGGGCATCTTCATCCATTCCTCATTAATTGAACATCCCAGATCCTTCTCTCCACGCTGGGGCATCTTCTTTCGGTCACTTCTTCTAGTCATTTGCACTTTCTTTTCTTTGAAGCACTATTATTCTAACGATACTCTGAAGAGGGGCAAAATGTAGACATCCAAATTTGATCACTTCCATATGATCAAAATCATCTACTTTGTTTATCTAGTTCATTAAATAGTGATTAAATAATTTATTTAATCATTATTTCATTTTCTGCCTAAGGTTCCTAAAGTATGTAATTAAATAAATTAAATACTTTACCTTACCCACTTTCCTTCTCTAAATTAAATAAACATGAAAACTTATTTAATTTAGTTATTTAACCTATTTGGATTAGAAACCAATTTTTAATTCCTCTTTTTCTCTCTCCTTATCACATTCTGCATAACCCTTTTCTAATCTGAATTAAATTAATCAAGATTAAGTGTCACATCCTCCATAATCTCCCACTTGCCTCTAATCCCTCATTAATTATCTTAATCATGTGTTTGCACAACCTTAATCAAAATCATTAGCCACATTTGGCTTACCTTTTTTGGTCAACCTTCCCACTTACCATTTTTAGCCTGGACTCCCTTCCCCATGTCAATTTTTAATTCACATTTATTTACCAAAGTTCCTCTCTTCCCCATGTGAATTTTTAATTCACTTTGGTCTTCCCAAAGTCTTCCTCATCCCCCATGCAAATATGACATGTCATTTTACATGTGTCCAAGGTTTCTAGAACCTTGGACTTGTCACATCACCCACATGTGATAAATCTCCAGCTTTTTGGAGACCTCCTTTTATCCAATAAACTCTCCATTGAATGTAAATTTTTAATTTACATTTATTTCTCCCACACACTTCCCCTTTTCCCATGGATATTTTTGAGGAATTCTAAAATTCCTCAAAAGTCTCTTTCATTCTCATTTGGGGACAAGAAGTTCTTTTTTGAGGAAATCTTCTCATCCCCCAAGGTACCTCAAAGGTACTTGTCCTTTATCCACCTCATGTACTTCCCTTCCACTCTTGTCCTTCTTTTCCACCTCATTCCCACATCACTCCACCCTAGGACCTCTCACCTTCCACATGTCAAGATGTGAGGGCTTGTGAATCCTCAACTCACCATAGCCCTTCATCTTGATCTTTGTTGGATCAATCCCAACCGTTGAATTCTCTATAGAATTCAATTTAGCCTATAAATACCCCTTCAATTCCTTCATTTTAAGGGATCAAGTCTTTTGCAAAAATAACTCTTGCAAAATTGCCATTCAAGCTCTCATCCATTTTAGCACTCATCTTATCAAATCTATGTTGCATCAATTCATCTTGCATCCATTCAACTTTATTTCCATCCAAGGAGCACACAAGACTTCAAAATCAAGGGCCAACCAAGGAAGCAACAACATGAAGGTATAACAACAATCAATTTGTTTATCTTACTTCTATGTTATTAATTTTCTTAGGCTAATCTTATTGAGGTGCCCTTTTATCTTGTTAATTTTCTTCATATTGCACTATTAGTTTAATCTAACATCTCACATTAGGAAGTAGCATTTTATTAGGATCACAACATCAACTTTGATAATATGGTAAAAATTAGTTCCTCTCATGTTTTGAAAGATGTCCTAAGATTACCAAGCTTGTAAAAACATTATACAAATAATTTCAAATGGGAAAGAAAACAAGGGAAAGTCTTAAGACCAAGGAGTGTTATGATAAAATTCTATTGGAGTTGATTCAAACTAATCTTTCGAGACCTACAAGAATTGGTGAAGGGGGACTCCCATTGCAATCTAGAACAACATGAAATCAACAACTAGATTTGCTCAGCAAAGATTATTCTATTATTGAAATGACATTATAGAGTTGCATGGCATGTCATGCGTAGCGTATTACATGCATCTACCAATGGGAAGATCTGAGTTCACCCTCAATCCTTACTACCACATGTGAGCAACTTCCCTAATACCTCTTTTTCCCCTTCTTCTTTTCTTCCTTTAGCTTTGATATATCATTCTAATTATCTAGGCCGGCCTTGACATTTCTTGCTCTTAATGTCGTAGTATCCATTATGATCCAATCAACATTTGAAACCACCAAGCCATTATATCGTTATCAACAACTTCACCTAGTTGGCCAATGAATATGTATTCCACCAAAATGATGTGGAATGCATCCAATATTGCTTCACTAGGTGTCATAATCGAACTCACCATCCACCACCCTCAACCCTTCAATTCTTTCCATCGAAATGTCGCCAATACCCTAGCTCATCTCCCTTCGAAGCCACCATGTTACATCGATAATCCTAGATTAGAACATCATTAGAATATCAAATAGACTTTGGGAGATCTCTCACCAAACCACATATGTCTCCCCAACATCACCACCACCACATCATCAATGAGACTCACCTTGTCGAAGAGACTTAGGAGCATCTCCCACTAGAACCATAAGGTCACCTCGATATCACCCCATCAGAGAGACTCGCAAACATCTCCTAATGATAACCTAGAGTCACCCCGATGTAAACATCCCACCGTCTATCAGAGTGTCGAAGAGACATTCACAATTGTCTCACCGACCAACATGACTCATGCTGACAACAAAAGGGATCGCCAAGTTGGGAGGTTAGAAAACTTGAGAACCCTATAACATAGGCTAGGAAAAATTGGAACCCCACAAATTCTCACAACCTTGGCCCTTATTTGAAGTAAACAAAAATAGAATTTTGATGATACAAGATTGCTCTTCACCCTAGATGCTCTTGCATCAGACACCCAGGGTAATTTGAAAGGTGACTCTGTCACTTCTCGGGATTTAGAGGAAAACCAAGATGTCTAACCTCTGAATCAGACAACCAAGTTGAATCTTCAATTGGTCTTCCCTTCCACTTTGCCAAGTATTCATTGTACTGCCTATTCTTGGTGCTTCGTCCCACATGACTATCTAAGATCTCTTCAATTTCTTCTTTTTCTGCTATTGGTGCTAGAACACTCCACTATGCCTCTACCAACTCATACTCCTTATCTCCTTCATGATACTTTGTCAGATCTAAAATGTTAAATATAGGTGAGACATGAATCCCACTCAAAAAATCCACCTTGTATGCATTTCCTGAGTCAATTTTCTTCAAAATCTTACACAGTTTGAACTTATTCATCTTTACCTTATTGTATGTACCAACTAGAAACATTTCCTTCTCCAAATGCACCATTACTTCATATCCAATGATAAACTCCTTATTCCTTCTTTTCTAATCTTCCTTCACCTTGTACTATGTATTCATCCTATTAATATGCTCCTTAACTTCTTCATGCACATTCTTTATATATTCTGCAAAATCCTCAACTTCAGCACTATGCTTCCCTTCGTTATCTATCTTCCTTAATTTAGTAGTAGTTCTTGGACTATTCCCATACACAATCGAGAATGGTGATCTACTAGTGATCTTATTAATAGAATTTTTGTAAGAAAATTATTCCTAGGGTAAAATCAAATCCCAACACTTGGGTCTGTCTCCTACTAAGTATATCAGCAAGTTACACAAGCTCTTATTCACTACCTCCATTTGTCCATCAGTTTAGAGATGATGTGTTGAGCTAAAATTTAAATTAGTTTTCAACTTCTTCCACAAAATCCTCCAAAAATACCCAACAAACTTGGTATCTCGGTCTAAAACTATTCTCTTGGGTAGACCATGTAGTCTTACCACCTCCTTGAAGAATAATTTTGCAGCATGAACAACATTATTGGTCTTATGGCATGAAATGAAGTGTTCCATCTTCAAAAATTTGTCCACCACCACAAATATGGAGTCATGACCACACTACGTCCTTGGAAAACCAAGAAAAAATTCCATATTTATATACTCCCATAGCCTCCCTGGTATAGGTAATGACAGGTATAGCCTCATATTCTAACTTGCACCTTTCACCATTTGACATATTTTACAGTTTTGTACAAACTTCTTAATGTCCCACTACAACTCCGACCAATAATAATGTTCACCACCAATGACAATGGTCTTATCCCAACCAAAGTGTCCTGCCAATCCACTACTATGCTTTTCTTTGACTATAATCTCCCTCATGGAACTTCAGGGAATGCACAATTGATTCCTTCTAAACACCATACTGTCTTGGACTATAAAATCCAACCATCTTGTCCTATCCAATGTGATAGGCTCCATGCAAGCTTTCCAAGCCTCTACAAAATTAGGATCTCCCAGATACATAATTTTGAGTTCATTGAACCCAATTACTTTAACTTGTAATTCTATTAACAAATTTTGCCTCTTTCTCAAGGTGTTCGCAACTCTATTCAAGCTTCTGCTCCCGTGCTTTAATAAAAAATGTATAACTGTGCATTAATTCAACCTGCTTCAAATACCTTTGATTTAAATTTCCTTTATTGTTGAAATACTATAAAGCCTGATGATCAAGAAACAAAACAAATTATGTTGGCAACAAATAATTTCTCCACTTTTTTAAAGCCTAAACTATGGCGTAGAATTCTTGATCAATAAAAAAATATTTCTTCTTTGCATCATTCAACTTTTTGCTAAAATGGGCAATGGATCTACCTTCCTAACTTAAAAAATCTCCAATGGCATTGCCACTGGCATAACATTCTACCTAAAACATTTTATTTAAATTTGGGAGTGCCAAAACATGTTGCTCCATGACCTTCTTCTTCAAAAAATTGAGACTCTTTGCTACTCTTATACTCCATTTGAATTCTTTTATATCCCCTCTCATTATTTCTATTAGAGGTGCACAAATACTACTAAATCCTTTAATGTACTTTCGGTTAAAACTTGATAAACCATGAAAAGATCTTACCTCAGTAGCACTTCTTGGTGTTGGCCACTCCACAATGTCTTTCACCTTTTCTAGATCCATTTTTTATAGCCTCTGTCGAGATAAAAACAATCCCAGGTACACCAATTCTTGTTTCAAAATACTACATTTCTTCAAGTTGATCAAAAAATTCTCCTCTCTCAACTTCTCAAAACTTCTCAGATATGCCTCAAGTGTTCCTCCAATGTCTTACTAAAAATCAAAATGTCATCCAAGTAAATAATGAAAAAATTACCTAGAAATTCTTTCAATACCTCATTCATGAACCTCAAAAATGTGTTGGGTGCATTGGTCATCCCAAAAGGCATGACTAACAAATCATATAGGCCTTCTTTGGTCTTGAAATTTGTCTTCTATTTGTCTCCTTCTTTGATTTAAATCTGGTGGTAACCACTCTGCAAATCAATCTTTGTGAAATACTCAACTCCACTTAGGCAATCCATTATGCCATCCATCCTTGGGAAAGGAAACTGATACTTGATGATAATCTTATTGATGGCTCTAGAATCAGTACACACTCACCATTCTCTATCCTTCTTAGGTGCTAGCACTGTAGGTACTCCACATGGACTCAAAATTTCCCTAATCAATCCCTTTCGTAGCAAATCTTGCACTTGTCTGTTCAACTCTTCATTATCTCCTGGAGTCATTCGATGGATTTCCTTATTTGGGAAACTGGCTCCAGGAATTAGATCCATCTGATCACTAATATTCCTTACTGGTGGTAATCCTTTAGGCACATTATCAAAAATAATACTCTAGAATTCATCCAACAAACCAAACACTTCTATAGGAACTTCATTGCTTTCCTTTCCAATTCTTGGAATTAGATCCATCTGATCACTAATATTCCTTACTAGTGGTAATCCTTCAGGCACATTATCAAAAAATAATACTCTAGAATTCATCCAACAAACCAAACACTTCTACAGGAACTTCATTGCTTTCCTTTCCAATTCTTGGAATTAATGTAAAACACATGTGCTCACGTTTCATACCTTCCACGAATTTTATTCCATCAACCAAACAAATATTTTCATTGCTACACACCTTTTCACTTGTATATTCTAGGTGTTTTAACTTATATTGAACACCATTATTTGTCAATGAATACATATTAGCATGTCCACCATGCATTGCTCTCTGATCAAACTGTCAGGGTCTTCCCAACAACATGTGATAGATATCTATAGGTATGACATCACACAGAACCTCATCATGGTAATTACAAATTTTTAATTTTATCACATTGACCAATGCTCTTTGATCCTTCTACAACCACACAATTCGGTATGGATTTGGATGCCTTTTCCTTTCCAACTATAATTTACTGATCATTTATTTGGACACTAAATTATCTATACTACCTCCATCAATGATAACATTGAAAACCTTACCTTCGCACTTACAACGAGTGCATAACAAATTATTCCTTTGATCTGGTTCCTTCTCCTCATTCAACAATGCTCTCCTAACAACAAGGATCTCACCCCATTCAACATCTTCAGAATGTGAGGACTACATATCTTCATCTACATGGGCAGCTTGAGCATTTCCATCAGGCCTCCTATTTGAATTTCCTTGATGTTGAGGGAATTCATAATCCCTATGTCCTTCTTCACCACATTGGAAACATGTTCCTCTAAAACCTCCTCTTCCTAATCCACATCTAGTCCATCCTCTGCCTCGTCCATCTCCACTATTATGATCATGAGGCTGATATGAATCTTCATGTTTCTAATCTTGGTTGGTTCTAGTTCCTTCGCCCTTCCTTTAGTCACCACTTCAGCCTCCATATAGCCATCTACCAGCTCTTCCACCATGGCCTCCGCCTCTTTGTTTACTCTCAAACCTTGTGTTCAGTCATTCTTCAACTTTTAGAGATAATTGATAAGCATCCTCAATAGTAGTCATTCTTACTAGCACCAATTCCTCCTGTATACTAGGCTTCATCCTATTGATGTACTGAAAAACCTTCTCTTTGTTCACCTCAGAGTGTCATGTTCAAATCAAAACCTTGTGAAATTCCTTCGTGTAATTTTTCACCGTCCTCATTCCTTGTCTTATATTTTTCATTTTCTTTATTAGCTCCAATTCATAGTCAACAAGAATGAATTGCTTCTTCAATTTTGTCACCATTCTATCCCCTTTGGAGATTTTATCTTTTCCTTGTCTACCTCTCTCAAGATGGACCTCTTTCCACCATATACTTGCATGACCTTTTAGTTTTGTCTTTGCAAACTTCACTCTATGTGAATCTTCAATCTCCTCAAGCTCGAAATATTTCTCTATGTCATTGATCCAATCAATAAATTCTTATGGATTCAAACTTCCATTGAAAGTTGAAACCTCCATCTTAGGTCTCTGACCAATGCTAGATATTTCTCTCATCAACCTCATTTCCCTAGGATCCATTTGATCTTGTTCTTCCTCTTCTATTTACTCTTCAATCTCATCTTCACTATCTTCTCTCTCTCAAGGTATATCTCTTCTTTGAACCTCATCCCGTAGGTTCTCCAATTGCCTTCTAAGGGATCTAAGTTAATCTCTTAGAGGATCTCTTCCTCCAACACCTTTGCCTCTACATCTACCACACTCAAACATTCTTGGAGGAATTATTTTCTTATCTCACACTCTCAGGTCCTATTGTAACTACTTGGCGTTTCGTGCTTTGTTACAGACTCAAGAACTCCTGCTCTGATACCACTTGGTGAAGTGGGACTCCCATTGCAAGCTAGAACAACATGAAATCAACAACTAGATTTGCTCAACAAAGATTATTCTATTATTGAAATGACATTATAGAGTTGCATTGCATCTCATGGGTAGCTTATTACTTGCATCTACCGATGGGAAAATATGAGTTCACCCTCAATCCTTACTACCACATGCAAGCTACTTCCCATACCTTTGTTTCCCCTTCTACTTGTCTTCCTTATGCTTTTATATATCATTCTAATTCTCCAAGTCAACCTTGACATTTCCTACTCCTCATGTCGTAGTATCCATTATCATTCAATCAACATTTTAAACCACCAAGTCATTATATCGTTATCAAAAACTTCACCAAGTCAGCCAATGAATATGTATTCCACAACAATGATGTGGAATGCATCCAATATCACTTTACTAGGTGTTGTAACCAAAATCACCATCAACCACCCTTGATCATTCAATTCCTGCCATCAAAATGTCACCAAGACCCTAACTCATCTCCCACTGAAGCCACCATGTTACATTGGTAAGCCTAGACCAAAACATCATCAAAATTCTGAAAAAACTTTGGAAGATATCTCACCAAACCACATATGTCTCCTTGACATCACCACCACCACATCATTGATACAACTCACCTTTTCAAAGAGACTCAAGAGAATCTCCCACCGAAACCATAAGGTCACCTTGATATTTCCCCATTGGAGACACTCACCAACATCTCCCAATGATAACTTGGAGTCACCTTGATATAAACATCCCACAGTCTGTTAGAGTGGTGAAGAGACATTCACAATTGTCTCACCACCCAGCATGAATCACGCCGACAACAAAATGGATCACCAAGTTGGGTGGTTAGAAAACTTGAGAACCCCATGACATAGGCTAGGAAAACTTGGAACCTCGTGGCTCCTCACAACCTTGGCCCTTATTCGAAGCAAACAAACACAAAATTTTGATGATGCAAGATTTATCTTCACCATGGATGCTCCTGCATTAAGATTAAGGAGTCAACAAGGTGAAAGGTATTTCATATTATTTATGATTACACTAGAATGTCTTGTGTTACATTTTTAAGAGATAAATCAAAATATTTTGATAAGTTTAAAATCTTCAAAGAAAAAGTTGAGAATGAAATGGATATTGAGATAAAATGCTTAAGTTCATATAGAGGAGGTGAATTTACTTCAAATAAATGTGAAACGTTTTGTGAAGATCATGGTATTAGGAGACATTTGTTTGCTCCTAGAACCCCTCAGTAAAATGGGGTAGTGGAAAGGAAAGATAGGATTGTGCAAGAGATGGATAAAACCGTGTTGAAAGATATTGATCTACCTGTTATGTATTGGAAGGAAGAAATTCACCCTACTAACTATTTTCTTAATAGAGTGTAGTTGAGGGTCAACAACACTAGATATACCAAATTTTGAATATGATTTTGTTTCTTAAAAAAACTATGTAATGAATAAATTTTACCATTTAGAATGCACCCTAGAATATTTTGTATAAATATTAGGTAAATTTAATTGAGATTGATTTGAGAAAATTTAAAAACTAATGGCTAATAATATTTATGACTATAATTGTAGAAGAGATTCTAATAAAATATGGAAAATGTAGTTTGAAAACTCAAATGAAACAAGAAAATATCATTGTTTATTTAAATGATGAAAATTATTAATTTTATAACCATAATGAATATTTTTTACCTAAGATCATCAAATACTAATAGTGAACAATTTCTTGTAAAAATTCTAATGAATGCAAATGAAATAGTGGGTTGACCTCAAGTACCAAAGATAATAATGTTACATATTATGTATTTACATAAACTATAGTAAGTAATCAAAGAAATACATATCACATAATAAGAAAGAAAATTAAAATACTTAAAATAAGTAGAAAATAATAATGAAAGTCATTGGGAGGCAAAAAATAATTGAGGACCCAAATAGCAATGAACTATGGTAACTCTAGTAGATTCCAATCGAAAGATAAAGTCATAGTTGAAGTCTTAAAATTTATATTTAATTTTTTTTCAATAAAATAACATAATAGTTTGACCTAATCAAAGATATGTTGTAAGAACTAATTTTAAAAACTATGATCCACATCCATGCTTTTTTTTGCATGTGATTCAAGCATAATATTTTTCAAATTTGTAGACATTTCTCCTCGAATAAAAATTAGTCAAAATTATTTTGAATTGGAAAAGTATTTTTAACTCAAAATAAATCAAACATGCATAACTTATGATACAATATGCATTAAAATTTCTAATCGTTATGGTGTTTTAACATACATGTGTAGCTTTACATACTAATGATATTTTCTAGGAGTGTATCATAGAAGCTCCACCTAGATCAGAAAGATATTTTATTTCAATTATCTTATGTGACAGAGTTTATGGATAATTATTTTACAAGAAATCATATTTTGATGGAACATGCGATAGGTTTTTTTGTTAGCAGAATTTGAGAAATTATGTACACATGGATAGTACACATATAATTGGAAAAATACTTGTAACTTCTAGAAAATATAAATCAATAACATATAGACTAAAGGATGGTAAATAGGAAAAAATTCATGAATTAATTAGTCAAAATATACTATTATATTGATGCAATCATGAATGGAGAGCCCAAACAAAGGACTATATGACCATACAATTGATATTTGACACAATAGAATTAACACAAAATAATAAAAGAGATCATTGATTTATTAACATATGGTGCTTACAATTGTCTTATTGTCCTATCAAATCCAAATTTAAAATATATTGGCCTATAAGAATACAGACTATCACTACATCACACTATTATCATCACTAATTGAATTTGTAACTAAGTTACTCCTAAGATCAATTATTGATTAATTTTCTTCAAACTAAATTTAAGAAGTGATTGCATATCATCCCAAATCTTTAGGAATTATTTGTGTTAGTCATAAGGGGTTCCAAATCTTAATGCTTGATATAACATGTAGGTCAAACAAAGATATTTGGTGTAATTCTAGTTGAAATCCCATATAGTCTTATACTACCTTGAGATATGTTGGGCTAAATGGTACACATTTGTTGAACTTCTATCTAGCTATTTGTCCTTGATGACAATATTTTCTTTAGTTTGGCATCTTTGTGGTTGATTACTTAGTTGAATTGTTTTGATTCTTTCATTGGCATATTTACTTTATTTATGATATTATCTTTGGTGGCACTGATCTCTTGACTCCATGTGTAGATCATAAGCAATCTTGGTTATAGGTTTATGTTCCCTTGTTTAGGTGACATGTTTCTGATTTGACCATTTGTGTTACAATGATTCACTTGATATTGGCTTATTCGGTTCTCTATGAAACACTTGATTATTTGATATTGGCTTATTCAGTGATCTACATAATTATATGATGTTGGCTTATTTAGTCTTTCTATCATTATGAAATTGATACATTATTTTTCTGAACATCTCAGAGGTGTTCTTTTTTGTTCAGATTCTATCACGTATTGCCTTCAGTTTTTTTTGGTTCTTGGTTTATAAGATGGAGTTGGTTTTTCAGTTTTAAGAAAACCCTATCGGGATTCCTTAACCAACTGATAATGACTTAGGCATATGGTTTATGGTATTTGGCATGGGTGAATGACATAGTGAACTTAGCATGAAATTAGCCTTTATTACATTTCATAAGGCTTTGAATATATTGAGTATATATGGCATTATAAGGTGACAATCAATTTGAACATTGGAAAACATGTGATCTTCCTTGTGCATGAGTTTCGGGTCTATTGGTTAACACTTTACTAGGCCTTAAGGCCGAGAACAATAATAAGGTTTTGATTATTTAAATTGTCACAATGGAAGTGACTTGGACTTGATTACTTGGAATCAAATCAGTCCAAGGCAGTTGACATTTGGTTTGCAATAATGCAAGGTATTATTTGGTCGGCATTACACATGCTTAAAATTTGAATAGTGGTAATGATGATCTACGATGTGCATGCATTCGAAGGTAATGAGATGGTCAGCATGCAAGGCATTGGACAGTCCACAGACTTCAAAATGCATTATGAGTCTTTTTATTATCACTTTAGTCCTTTTAGACTTCAAACCTTATCAATTTTGGTTGTATTTGCCTTGAAAATTTAGGGCAAACACTTTACCATTTCATTTTTCATGGGTTTCTAAACCTATTCTAGTCACCACCATGGAAAACTTCTCTTAGTCGTTTCACCGTGTTAGTTGTTTTTTCTGACTTTCTTGGACAACGAATGGGGGAATATGTGAGTCCATTGCCATGGTCGATTCTCTTGTCAGTCTCCTATCATTGGATAAGAGCTCAAAATTGGATGTAGCTCAGGCTTTTCAGTTGCTTTGTTGGTCTGGTAAATTGCTACATGGAAAAGTCTATTTCGGTTTTCTCGGGTATTCATCTCTTTATCTACTTTGTAGAACCGTCACTTCTAGTGGAAAAGTTAACTAGAGATATGTGTTTACCTCTATATGGAAGAATGTAAAATGGGTTCATTTTTTTGTGATTAGAATTTTTGCATGTCGATTTCACATTCTCATAAATGCATATCAATTTACTTTATCATATTAAATATGCTCCTGCATTAAGGAATGGTATTTTTGGGTTGTGGGTAATCAAGAAGCCTGCAAAATCTTCTCAGTTTCTCACCTGGATTCATGGGTAACTATTCTTGGGTGAATTTTTATGAGGTTTAGATTGCACAACATTATGTTTTCAGTTACTTTACTATTGTAGTAGTTGGAGTGGCTATTATTCATGTAATATGTATTGTCTTAATGTTGGTTCATTCAGCACTGCCTGTGCAGGCTGCTTGTGTAGAAAAAGTTTTGTCTCCTTTCTATATTTTCATACTTCCTTTCTACTCTTGTCAAAAGAAAAAATCTATATCTCAGGGACACAAGAATATCTGACAAGGTTGCTCAATAGGAAGTGGGTAATCTGACAATCACCTATGTCTTGTTTTTGTAATACGAGCTACTATTGTAACCTCCTTGGAATGTAATGTTGAATCTGTAAAAAGAAGAAAATAGAGAGATTAGGGCTTTTAAGATTCCTAAAAACATAAAGAGACAGTTATCTGTTTGTGAAGAACTATGAAACATGTATGAGAAAGACTGTGAAAAACAAGTGTGAGAATATCACTGTGATTGTATTATAGAGAAGTTGAGCATTGAGATTGAAAATAAAAAATGATGAGTTGTTTCCTCAAGTTGTCTTAAGGCTTGACAATGGGTAGAATTCTGAAGGGTCATACTTGAACCTTGAGAATTGTATACATTGTCTGTCAAGAGGCACTTGACTAAAATTAGAGAAACAGAGAGATCCTCTATATCATTGTATGTCTTACTGAAAATAGAAAAGGGGTTGGTGCTCCTAGAAATTGGTATTTCTAAAAGAGGGGTTGGTTCTCCTTGAGTTGGTGCTTAGAAATAGACCTATGAGGCATTGTCAAAAATTATTATTAAAATGAAAGCCTGAAAAAGTCAATAGGTTAAGGAGTGGTTTTTCTACCCCAGGAGGGTTTTTCACACGACATATCTTGAGTTTATTTGATTATCTATGGTTCATCTCATTCATTGCATGAATTATTTAATATTCTATGTTTTCCTGTTACTATTATAATTTTAGTTTATGTGATTGCATTCAATAGATGAATAAGTTTATCTTTGATAAATGAGAGCATACATCTAGTTTATTTCAGTTTTATTAAAATTGTGAAAACAGTTAAAGTCACTTATTCGCCCCCCCTCACCCCCTCTCCCCCCCCCCTCCACCTCTTAGTGTCTTTTTCACTCCAACAATTGGTATCAGAGCCTAGGATCCTCTGATAGGTCTTTCCAACCTAGGATTGATTTTGGCCTTGGAGTCTATTCAAAATGTCTCAAGCTCATGAAGGCACATCTATGACTAGAGCTCCATTATTTGATGGAATTGATTATGTATTCTGGAAAATCAAAATGGAGACTTATTTAGCCTCTATTGACCTTGATGTTTGGAGCATAGTATTGACTGGGTACACTCTACTAACAACTCTAGCTACTACTTCTAATGAAAAGAAAAGATATGAAACAAATGCAAGAGAAAAACATGCTCTCTTATGTGCATTGACTAAAGATGTCTTTATTAAAGTCATGCACTGCAACTCTACTAAGGAAATCTGGGTTAAACTTGAAACTATCTATCAAGGGAATGAAAAAGTAAAACAGTCTAAATTCCTCACTCTAAAACACCAATTTGAAGAAATAAAAATGAAGGGTGATGAAAAAGTAGCTGATTCATTTTTAAGAGTTGATGAAATTGTCAATTCCATGAAGGGTCTATGAGAAGAAGTTAAGGAATTTGATGTTGTAACTAAGGTCATCAAAACCTTACCAACAAAATTTGAAGCTAAGGTCACTACTCTAGAAGAGAAGAAAC
The DNA here is from genome assembly GCA_007115665.2 of Sequoiadendron giganteum. NCBI lineage: Eukaryota > Viridiplantae > Streptophyta > Pinopsida > Cupressales > Cupressaceae > Sequoiadendron > Sequoiadendron giganteum. The sequence continues at coordinate 225,240,900 of CM021108.1, read as the reverse complement.
ACTTTGACTAGCTTACCCTTGACAACTTACAAGGCACTCTGACTGCCTATGAAATGAGGATCAGTATAAACAATACCTCTGCAAAAGCAACTACATTTAATGCTAAAAGTAAAGAAAAGGATGAGCTCACTGAATCAAAATTTTTTGATTCCAAAGAATCCCACTTTGTGAGGAAGCTCAAAAAGGGGTCTAGAAAGTATAAGGGAAAACTTCCCTTCAAATTCTTTAACTGTGGAAAAGTAAGCCACTTTTCTGCAAAGTGCCCCTATGTTGATCCAAATAGTGATAACGACAAATCTGAAAAATTGGCTAAGAAAAAGGCCTATAGACCTAAACAGAAATTCTACTTCAAAAAGAAGAAAATTTTGTTCAGCAAAAATGAAATAGACTCTGAATTTGAAGATTCTTTAGATGAAGAGGATGAAAATCTATTCATGGCTGAAATCATTCAGCAAGAAGAAACTAACAGCAATGATGCTGAAGATGGTGAAGTGGATCTTGAAGGTGAATTGAAATGTGCTCCAAAAGAGCTAAGAAAAATTAAAAAACAAATGCATGCTCAAGAACAAAATTCTGCTCAAGATCTTGTACAAGAGCAACTCAGAAATCTTGAAATAGTCTCATTAAAAACTCAACTTGAAGAATCCAAGAGAGTTGAAGATTCTCTTCGTATTGGCATAAGCTTTAGAGATCAAGAAATTCAAAAACTTGAACATGAGATTGTTGATCTTAGGAAAACCATTGAGAAATATGAGAGTACTCTTAAACTGAATGACATGCTCAGTAAACAGAAGTTGAACAAGGACAAAATAGGTATTGGATTTATGAAAGGTGAATGTTCAAATGACAGTGCAAAGGATAATTTTGTTGCTGGAAAAAAAGTGTTGAACCTAAGCATCCTGATTCTGATAAGGATTGTGTTCATCCTTTTAGGAGTAACAAAATGCCATATAATTCTAACCCTTTATTTTATGGGTACTATTATTTCTATAACAAATTTGGCCACAAAGTGAGCTCTTGTAGTTTTTTAAATCCTAGAACACCTAGATTTGGTTATAGGAAAAATATTGGATTTGCAAGACAGATAAGATTCTTCACATGCAAGACCATGGGTCATTCTACTAAGCAATGTAAAGCTGATTAGCAGAATAAACAACAAAAAACTAAAAAGGTTTGGAAACTTAAAACTATCAACAACATAGAACAAACTGTGTTAGTTCAAACTTCTTTCCACTCCAAGAAAAAGGACTTATGGGTCCTAGACAGTGGTTGTTCAAACCACATGACTGGTGAAAAAGAAAAAATCACTAATCTTGAAGATTATGTAGGTGGATATGTGAAGTTTGGAGATAATTCAGGTATACAAATCAAAGGTAGAGGTTCACTGCTTCTGAATGAAGACACTCCTATTTACAATGTATACTATGTAGAAGGATTAAAGCACAACCTTTTGAGTGTCAGTCAAATCTATGACAGTGGCTATTAGGTCATGTTCACTTCACAGGGATGTGAAATTAAAAATAAGTTTGGAAAAGCTATTGCTGCTGGAAGGACTAAGGGAAATGTCTACAATCTCCTTGACACATCTGAAAATGAAAATAATCAAGGTATGTGCTTAATGAGTCATGTTGAAGAAATTTGGCTGTGGCACAAGAGACTAGGTCATATTAATTTTGACAATATGGATAGGATTAGTAAGAATCATAATGTAAGAGGTATGCTTGTGTTAAGGAAACCTAAAAATGTAATCTGTAAAGAATGTCTCAAAGGAAAGAAAACAAAGGTAAGCTTTAAATCTAAAGAACATTCTTCTACTAGACCTTTGTAACTTGTTCATATAGAATTATGTGGTCCTACAAGGACTAGATCTATCAACGGTGAGAAATATCATGCTATTTGTTGATGACTACTCTTGTATGGTATGGGTTACGTTTGTCAAGCACAAATCTGAAGCTTTTGAATGTTTTAAAATCTTTAGAAAAATGGTAGAAAGGGAGTTAGATTTAAAATTGAAATGTCTAAGATCTGACAAAGGTGGAAAATTCACCTCACAAAAATTCATTGACTACTGTGAAAGACATGGCATAAAAAGACAATATGTTGCTACCAGAATAGCTGAATAGAATGGGGTTATTGAGAGAAAGAACATGACTATAAAAGAGATGGAAAGGACTATGTTGAATGAAGCAAATTTTCCAAACATGTACTAGAAAGAAGATGTTCATATAATTTTCTATATTTTGAATAGAGTCCATATCAGAGTGAAACCCAATTTCACTCCATATGAACTGTGGTATGGTAAATCTGCCTCAATTAAATATTTCAAAATATTTGGCTGCAAATGTTTTATCAAGAGAGATGATGAAAACTTAGGCAGTTTTCAATCTAAGTTTGATGAAGGTATCATTTTACGATACTCTACTCACAACAAAGCCTATAAATGCTTTAATAATAGGCTGAATAAGATTATTGAATCTGTCAACGTCAAATTTGATGAAAATCTGCTTTTAGATGTTGAACCTATGTAGGATGATGAGGAGGAAGAATTTGAATTTGATATAAATTTAGAAGGCTTTGGAACTACAAAGCCTGAAATAGAATCAACAAGTCCTAAACTAGCTGAAGAAAAATCTAAAGATGTTGAAACTAGCCCTGAAAAATGTGTAACAAAAACTCCTTCAAAATCTCTTGCTAGAAACCATCCTAAATATCTGATTATTGAAGATAAATTAATAGGAGTTTAAACAAGGAAAAGAACTATTAACTATGATGAAAAATCTCACATAGCTGAGCTTACTGCTTTTTGTTTAATTACATAGTTTGAGCAAAAAAAAATTGATGAAGCTCTAACTGATGAATGCTGGCTTAAAGCAATGCATGATGAAATTGATCAAATTGAGAAAAATAAGACTTGGGAGCTAGTCCCAAGACCAGATGATAAAAATGTCATAGGAGGTAAATGGATATTTAGAAACAAACATAATGAAAATGGCCATGTTGTTCGCAACAAGGCTAGATATGTCTACAAAGGATATGCTCAGCAAGAAGGTATTGACTTTGGTGAAACTTCTGCACCTATAGCTAGACTTGAATCTATTAGAATATTCTTGGCTCATTTTGTTTTCAAAAATTTACTGTATATCAAATGGATGTAAAAACTTCTTTTCTAAATGGTTATTTGGATGATGAAGTTTACATAGAACATCCTGGAGGGTTTACTTGCAAAAAAAAGCCCAATCATGTTTATAGGCTGAAAAAGGATTTATATCCAGCCTAAAATAAGCTCTTAGAGCTTGGTACTCCAGATTGGATAGTCACTTACTTTCAAAAGGTTTTATTAGAGGAGGTGTAGACACCAATCTTTATGTTAAGATTGAAGGTTCTGATATTCTAGTTGTTGAATTCTATGTTGATGATACTATCTTTGGCTACAACAATATTGCTTTGAGTCAAAAATTCTCATAGATTATGGAATTTGAGTTTGAAATGTCAATTTTTGGAGAACTATCATTCTTTTTAGGTCTTCAAACCTCTCAACTTGAAACTAGTGTTTTTCTCTCTCAAACAAAATATGCAAGAGAGATTCTAAAGAAATTTAAAATGGATGAATGTTATCCAACTAGCACTCCAATGGCTACCAGTTGTAAACTCAACAAGGTTGATGATTCTACTACTATAAATCCAACTGACTATAGTTCAATGATAGGTAGCCTATTATATCTAACAACCTCAAGACCTGACATAATGCAAGTTATTTGCATTGTTGCACAATTTCAGTCATCTCCTAAGGAATCTCATATTAATGTTGTTAGAAGGATTCTTAAATATGTTCAAGGCATTATTGATTATGGACTCTGGTATCCTAGAAGCAATCAATTCTCATTAATTGCATATACTGATTCTGACTGGGTTGGTTGTCTGGATGATAGGAAAAGCACCAGTGGTGTTGCTTTCTTTCTTGGTGATCGATTAGTGACATGGCAAAACAAAAAAAAAGAATTTGTTTCCCTCTCTACTGCTGAAGCAAAATACATTGCTTCCACCTCTTGTTGTACTCAAGTAATCTGGATGTCACAGACATTATTTGACATGGGTATTGAAATTCCTAAACCTATTTCTATTCTATGTGATAATACTAGTGCGATCAATATTTCTAAGAATCCTATTATGCACTCTTGCACTAAACACATTGCTATTAAATTCCACTTTCTTCGTGAAAAGGTGCTGGCTAATGCAATTTTTGTGCAATATGTTCCTACATAGGCATAGGTTGCTGAATTTTTTACAAAAAATTTTGCTAAAGAAGTATTTGAAAGACTTCGGTCTAGATCGGGAATTGCCTGTCAATCCTTTCTATCTTAAATACTCTATCTTGCTATTAGGGGGAGTTGGTTAGCTCTCCTTGTAGCTCATACTATGCTGCTCAAATGTTATATCTGCCACTTCATGGCAATTAACTATTGGTTCTGGTTCATTCTTGTGGCTTCCCTTTATCCTTGAGACAACAAGGGGGAGAATTATGAGCATTTGGTTCAGGTTCATTATTTTAGCTTGGTCGTTTATTTTTTTCCATCAAGGACAAAGGGGGAGTTTGTTGAACTTCTATCTTTCTATTTGTCCTTGATGACAATATTTTCTTTAGATTGGCATCTTTGAGGTTGATTACTTAGTTGAACTCTTTTGACTGCCATTGGTATATTTACTTCATTTATGATATTATCTTTGGTGGCAGTGATCTCTTGACTCCATGTGTAGATCATAAGGAATCTTGGTTACAGGTTTATGTTCCCTTGTTCAGGTGACATGTTTCCAATTTGACAATTTGTGCTACAGTGATTCACTTGATATTGGCTTATTCAGTTCTCTATGAAACACTTGATTATTTGATATTGGCTTATTCAGTGATCTACAAAATTATATGATGTTGGCTTATTCAGTCTTTCTATCATTATGGCATTGATACATTCTTTTTCTGAACATCTCAGAGGTGTGCTTCTTTGTTCAGATTCTGTCAGGTATTGCCTTCAGTTATTTTTTGGTTCTTGGTTTAATGGGTGTAGTTGGTTTTTCGATTTTAAGAAAACCCTATCGGGTTTCCTTAACCAATTGGTAATGACTTGGGCATATGGTTTATGGTATTTGGCATGGGTGAATGGCATAGTGAACTTAGCATGAAATTAGCATTTATTACATTTCATAAGGCTTTGAATATATTGAGTATATATGGCATTATAAGGTCGCAATCGACTTGAACATTGGCAAACATGTGATATTCCTTGTGCATGAGTTTTGGGTCTATTGCTTAACACTTTACTAGGCCTTAAGACCGACAATAATAATAAGGTTTTGATTATTTAAATTGTCACAATGGAAGTGACTTGGACTTGATTACTTGGAATCAAATTAGTCCAAGGCAATTGACATTTGGTTTGTAATAATGCAAGGCATTATTTGGTCGACATTACACATGCTTAAAATTTGAACAGTGGTAATGATGATCTACGGTGTGCATGCATTCGAAGGTAATGAGATGGTCGGCATGCAAGGCATTGGACAGTCCATAGATTTCAAAATGCATTATGAGTCCTTTTATTATCACTTCAGTCCTTTCAGACTTCAAACCTTATCAATTTTGGCTGTATTTGCCTTGAAAATTTAGGGCAACCACTTTACCATTTCATTGTTCATGGGTTTCTAACCCTATTATGGTCGCCACCATGGAAAACTTCTCTTAGCAGTTTCACTATGTTAGTTTTTTTTTTTCTGACTTTCTTGGATAGTGAATGGAGGAATATGTGAGTCCATCGCCATGGTTGATTCTCTTGTCAGTCTCCTGTCATTGGATAAGCACTCAAAATTGGATGTAGCTCAGGCTTTTCAGCTGCTTTGTTGGTCTGGTAAATTTCTACATGGCAAAGTCTCTTTCGGTTTTCTCAGGTATTCATCTCTTTATCTACTTTGCAGAACCGTCATTTCTAGTGGAAAATTTAACTAGAGATATGTGTTTACCTCTATATGGAAGAATGTAAAATGGATTCATTTGTTTGTGATTAGAATTTTTGCATGTCGATTTCACATTCTCAGAAATGCATATCAATTTACTTTATCATATTAAATCCACTCCTGCATTAAGGAATGGTATTTTTGGGTTGTGGGTAATCAAGAAGCTTGCAAAATCTTCTCAATTTCTCACCTGGATTCATGGGTAACTATTCTTGGGTGAATTTTTATGAGGTTTAGGTTGCACAACATTATGTTTTCAGTTACTTTACTATTGCAGCAGTTGGAGTGGCTATTATTCATGTAATATGTATTGTCTTAATGTTGGTCCATTCGGCACTCCCTGTGCAGGCTGCTTGTGTAGAAATTTTTTTGTCTCCTTTCTATATTTTCATACTGCCTTTCTACTCTTGTCAGAAGAAAAAATCTATCTCTCAGGGACACAAGAATATCTAACAAGGTTGCTCGATAGGAAGTGGGTAATCTAACAATCACCTTTGTCTTATTTTTGTAATATGAGCTACTATTGTAACCTCCCTGTAATGTAATGTTGAATCTGTAAAAAGAAGAAAATAGAGAGATTAGGGATTTTAAGATTCCTAAAAACATAAAGAGACAGTTAACTATTTGTGAAGAACTATGAAACATGTATGAGAAATACTGTGAAAAATAAGTGTGAGAATATCACTATGATTGTATTATAGAGAAGTTGAGCATTGAGATTGAAAATAAAAAATGATGAGCTATTTCCTCAAGTTGTCTTAAGGCTTGACAATGGGTAGAATTATGAAGGGTCATACTTGAACCTTGAGAATTGTATACATTGTCTGTCAAGAGGCACTTGACTAAAATTAGAGAAACAAAGAGATCCTTTGTATCATTGTATGTCTTACTGAAAACAAAAAAGGGTTTGGTGCTCCTAGAAATTGGTGTTTCTAAAAGATGGGTTTGTGCTCAGAAATCAGCTTATGAGGCATTGTCAAAAATGATTATTAAAATGAAATCTTGAAAAAGGGAGTAGGTTAAAGAGTGGTTTTTCTACCCCAGGAGGGTTTTCCACTCAGCATATCTTGTGTTTATTTGATTATCTATGGTTCATCTGATTCATTGCATGAATTATTTAATATTCTATGTTTCCCTATTAATATTCTCATTTTAGTTTATGTGATTGCATTCAATACATGAATGAGTTTATCATTGATAAATGAGAGCATACATCTGGTTAATTTCAGTTTATTAAAATTGTGAAAAAAGTTAAATGTACTGATTCACCCCCCCCTCTTAGTTTCTTTTTCACTCCAACAAAATCATGGTAAGGTTTCACAAAGCTTACCATATAAACTAAGTATTGACTATTTTGAATTGTGGTCTTTTGAAAACAATAAATTTCTATAATATTATCCAAAAATCCAAATATTTTGATATGGTTTATGTGATATATGTTGTGACTTTTTTCTCTCTAATGAGAATAAATATCATGTGATGGAATGTGGTAACCTATACTATGATTCTTCTACATTAAACATGAAAGGTTTTATCAAAATTGAGTCACACACTTTATTGGATTTTGAGGGTAACCAAGACATTCCACTTTATATCATGAAATCTATAATGATTCTTCCACTAGTATTACTTTCTACTTAACCAAGTATTCTTCATACCCACATGATTCTTTTGATGCACCCAATTATAATATCTAAAATTTTCTCTATCTACTCTTGTGGATTTTGTAGTTTTTTTTCTTCTAAGGAAACTTATATTGTGTTGCCATTGGAAAATCCTTTATGATACTAATAAATATTTATGATTTTGAATGTAGGTGATATACCAAGTGTTTCTAATAACTCAACCTCATATGTGTTCCCTGAATCAAACTTTGTAAGAACCCTACATGGGTCAAACTTCCTCATCTTTAGCATGTAATTTATTCATACTAGGAATATTTATTTTCCAAGATCTACCATGAACTTATCCCAAAGAAAAATTCCTTGTGTCTCCACTTGTCATCTACCTTCATATTTTTCATAGTTTTCTCCAAAAATATCATATAAAATTGGTTCCTCTATCTAAAACTATGATTCACAATAATCCATGCAATCACACAATCCCTTTAAAACAAAGTCAACAACATTTACAACATCTTGTGTCTTCTTACAAGGAAAAAATTTGTATCTTGAATATTCCACCTGCTACAAAAAAATATAGAATCATGTCCCCTTTGTGTTCTTGGTAGTCCTAATATGAAATCCATGGTGATATCCTCCCAAATTTTCTTTGATAATGTTCAAGGTTGATATAGTATGGTATTTTGACAACTCACCTTGGAAACTTGGTAATTCCTACAATCATAAAAAAATCCCTTACATTCTTATATATTTGCGGCCAAAAATAATATTCACTTACCAAATATCTTATAAATGAAAAAATATCTTGCCAATCCACCACTATATTTCTCCTTGATAAAGTTCTACCTCATTGAGCTTCTAAGAATTAAAAATGTGTTCCATTTGAATATAATATCATCATAAATAAAATGTTAAATCTATTTACTTATCATCATAGATAAAATATTAAATATATTTACTTATATATTTTAATACTATTCCATTACTTTATTTCTAAGCTTCTATAAAGTATGTGTTATCCTCCTTGACATCTTCAAATCCCATCACTTCTATCCTCATTTGTGTCAATAGTTTTTTACTTCTATTCAATGTGTTTAAAACTTTGTTAGATTAATTTCTTGCATTATGATATTGAACTCTTTGTCATAGATTGAGCATATCTTTCTTGCATCATTAGAATTTTTACTAAATATGTTATTGATCACTATTATAGAATGAAAAAATCTCCTATAACATTTCCACTAGCATTACAACTTCAACCATAAATAATTTTGAAAATTAGGTAATGATAAAAATAGCTTCTCTATAATTACATTCTTCTTCATTAGTTCAAAAAAAAATTGCGCTCTTGATTCCATATTGAACTCCTTATGATCTCCAATCCTTATTTATGTCATCATTATGTATATGGCATTGAAAGCTTCTAAAACTTGTAAATCGATGAAAATATCTTACCTCTTCAATGTTTGATGGTGTAGGCATTCAACAATTATTCTTAATTTCTTTGGATCTATCTTCAACGCCTCTATAAAAATAACAAAACCAAACAATACTATTATGTTCTCATGAAACTATATATATTTATTTTTATCAGCAACCTCTCTTCTTTCAATAACTAGAATATTTGTTTATTATGAACATAAAAGTTTTTCTTTGGTCCTACTTAAAATTAGAATATCATCCAAGTAAACAATAACAAACTTACCTAGAAATTTATTCAATATCTTATTCATCAATACCATTAATGAGCTCGGTGTGTTAAATTTAACCCAAAAGGAGTGAGTAAACACTTATGTAGGCTCTCAATTTCCTTGAATAAAATCCTCCATTAGTCTCCTCTTTGGTCTTGATCTAGTGCTATTCACTCTTCAGATAAATCTTTGTGAAATACTTTGCACCACACAAATAATCCATGATATCATCCATCATTGGTAAAGAGAATATATAATTGATGGTTTTCTTATTAATAGCCCTTGAGTGTATAATCATTCTCCATTATCCATTTTCCTTCTATGCTTATACTTTCAATAATAAACATGGGCTTAAAATTTCTCCAATTAACCCTTTCTTCAATAACTCCTATATCTATTGGATTAACTCTATGTATTTTCTTTTAATTTCAACTTATGTAACACTTTTTTGGATAAAATCCATCTAGATATTAGGTCTACTTTATTAATTATTCTTTAGACTAGTGGAAATCCCTCTAACATGTTCTTTGATAAATATCCTGGTTTTATGTCAACAATTCAGATACTTCTATTTATGGTGGTGGTTTTTGTAGTCTAGGTGGGGTGATCCCACAATACTAGTTTACAACTTTTGGTCAAATTGGACAGTGAACTAATTTTTTCTAACTAAATATTCACTTTCGGGCACCTACAGCAGCTAAACTGTGAGGAATTTTAAGATTATGCAAACTAGTGATTTGTGATATTTTGTCTATAGATTCTAAATATATTTTTTTCAAAAAATTTGGAATCAAATTGTACTTCTTTTTCCATCTCCTTTGAAAACTATTTTTTTCAGTAAACACCATTTTTAAGGAGTGATGCTCACCATATATAGCATAAATTTTTTTACATGAAGGATAAAATTATATTTTTTTTGAATTTAGATTTGTAACTATGATATCTAGCACAAGTTCATTTGGTTTCATAGTGCTTTATTGAATATTTTTTCTTTAATCAAGTTTTGAAGTCAAACCAATTACAATTCAGACATAGGCAAAATATATACAACATAACATTTTTTGTATGTATCGAAATTCAAATTTTTTTTTTTTGGATCAAGGATTTCAATATCTAGTGCACTGATATTTTTCCACATGTGTAGAACAAAGAGCTTGACTTTCAATGAAAAACCTATATTCACAAGAAATAAAAAATAAATACAATAATAAAATTAAATTTATTTAAAATTATACTTTTTGGGAAGCTTATAATAAGGACTACATACTTACAAAAAAATAAATTTAAATGTATTCATTTGATCCCCTAAAAGTTAAATCAAAAGTGGTTTTTTATCAGCATTTTGATAGGTGTAAAGGAGACTCCATTATAGGTATGGTTTAAAACTAGTGGGGTTATATCCAAGGGGGGTTGATCTAAGGTGGTTTGGTCAAACCCTCTTCAATTGGAATCCTTCAAATGGAACTTTTTAAGGCTTAAATCATTACATTTTCTAAAAATATGTGATTTTCGTAAAAATAAGAATCTCCCAGAAATTATAAACCAGCATTGTGGGATCACCGGGTGTTGTACTTCCTTGGAATAAATAAAAAACACATTTTTTATGTATTATTCCATCTAAAAACAATATTCCATCTACAAAATAGATGTTGGTATTACTACATACTTCCATTTTGTGTTCTTCCAAAGGTATCAAGATATGATTGTTTCCATTTGAGATCAGAGTGTAGGTATTATCTGCCCCATCATGAATTATCATCCTTTCATGTTCTCATGGCCTTACCAAAAATTTATGAAATATATCTATTGGAATGATATCACACAAAAATTCATCATTGTATGATCCTATGTGAAATTTCATTTAATATTGCTCACTTACAAATACCTTTTGCTCATCTTCAACCCAAGAAATCCTATATTTCTTTTGATATTCTAACTTTTCAACTTCAAATTATCAACCATCTCTTGTAAAACCAATTTTTTTTATTACTAATATCAATGATAACTTAACAACACTTTCCTCTTGATTTAAATATTGTTTGGAACATACTTTTCCTTTTTTCCATCTCCTCAGTTTCTTCTATCTACATCAAGGCTCTTCTCAAGTTTTCCTATTGTAGACATGGAAAATGTACATTTCCGATTTAACACATTTGATACTGATTGCTAACATCATTTCTTTCTAAATCATACATTATGTCTCTTAATCATTATTCATCTGATTAAGTCTATCGCCCCCTTTGATTAAATTAATCAATTTAATTTAATTAACCTTACTTTTCTGTTTAATTAAATAATTCATTTTATTTGATTAAATCCCTAAAGTCTTCTTATTACATTAAATAAATTAAACATTATTTAATTTAAATTTGACATTATCCCCTTTAGTTAAATAAATCAAAATCATTTATTTAATTAAACCCTTCCTCTCAATTTGATTTAAATCAATTCATAAATTTAAGTCTAAATTGTCACATCACCTAATTCTTCATTAAATTAATCAAATCCATGATTAGCTTAATCCCTCTCACTACAATCCTCTAAAGAATGCAACTTGCACATGAAAATAGATTTAATTCATTTATTAAATCTCTATTTTCCTCACATGGCATCAAAAGGGAATATTCCCTCAAATTTGAATTCAAAAATGCAAGTGGATGGGTACATCCAACAAGACATTCAATGCCTCTTACATGTCTTTGTGCATTGAACAAAGTGACATTAACTCCATTCTTCTCTCCCTCCAACATATCATATTCAAAATTCAAATTTGAATCTCATGGCATTTATCATGCACATTGACCAAAATGTGCTCATTCCTCAACCATTCACATCTTGACAAGTGGCACTTGGCCATTGGGTGTTGAATGATCCCACATTTATCCAAATCCTTCATTCTTCCAAGATTGAAATCTATAAATGAGAGACTCTTCCTCTCATTCTATCATCCACAATTTGAGTAAACTTACTATAGTCAAATCCAACATCATCCACCATTTACATGCAAAGTTACTCTGTTCAATTGAGAACTAATTTTGCCCATTTCATCTAAGCATACCTCACATTTTTTATATTTTCACCAAGGTTATGCTCAAATCTCTTTGGAGATTTGACCATTTCTCCATCAATCTACATTGCAACCATAGGAATTGAGAAAGGGCCAATTGCAACACCTCATTGGCACCAATTCCCCCATAAGATCATCAATCTATTGGATTAATTAGGATTTAGTTTAAGTATTTTGTTTTATGTTCTTCATTTTTCCTAATTTTAGCTTAAATAGGTGGATTTCATGGGGAATCCTTCATATTTGCATGCATTTTGATCTAACACTAACAATGTTTGACGTCTTTGTGCTTGTGCAGGTTTAGGGGTTCACATTTTGGCGCTAGAAGGAGGGAAAATCTTGAATTCAAATAACGTTTTTTGTTGAAAATTCTGCTGTTTTCTATTTTTTTTTGTAGGTTACAGGTCTGCAGCGCTGTATTGCACTGCATTTGCAAGTGCGGTGCTATATTGCGCTACCTAAAACGTAAACTCCACCACACCCACTAACTCTGCCACACTCAAAGAACTACACGGTGCTATATAGCACTGCACCTATTCCAAAGAGCACGATGCGGTGCTATATAGCACCGCACTTGCAAACAATGTCGCTCCAAAAGGGCGCCGCATATGATTTTTTATTTTTTCACCCGATTTTAAAATGGTCGTATCTTGGTCATTTTTTAGTCTTTTTCAAAGATTTTTTTCTTTAAATGGGGTAGAATTTCATAAGCTATCCAATGGTGTAGGTGTTTCTCAACTTTGATAGAGTTAAAATTTTCAAACTTTCACCTAATGTCAAAACACCATGAAACTTGGTTTAAATTTTAGGGTTTATATGTTTAATCTTTTATCTAACCCTCATATCTTCTTATTTATTGATTTTATATAACATTTGAAGCTTGTATTGCAGGTTTTGAAGGATCATGGAGCATGGAAATGAAAGAATGAAAAGTTATCACATGATTGTAACAAGTGTTTTTTAACACTTTGGGAGAAATTATAATCCCTTTCCAAGGATTTGTTTACTTTCATGCTCTTAGGACACTAAATTTACTTTGGGATTAAAAAGAACAAGAAATCTTTCTTTATGACAACATGTTTGCTTTGTACAAAGTGTTTTTAAACACTAAAGTGTTCTTTAACACTCTATAAAGGATTTGATAAGTTCTTTGATTTTAGGACACTAGTTTTACTTTGGGTTCTAAAATTAACAAAGTCAAATTTCCTTTCAAAAGTTGGCAAGGGGTTAAAAAGAACTTTAGGCCAATATACTAGATTTTGTTTAAAGGTAATAATTGAACAAGGAAAACTCACATTTCTATTTGGTGCTTAAAAATAACTCATCATTGCTTTGAGGTTAAAATGAACAAATGTTTTCCATGTTTTGGAATCATTTTTACAAATTAATATTATCTAAAATGTGTATGCACTTCTCTCGCGCTTCATTGTGATCTTGAGAATAAAAAACATTTTAGTGATATTAGGTTGTTAAAAATATTGCCTCCACATTTCAATTTGGGCACTTAAAAATTCAATAAAACATGCGAGTGTGAGCACGACATATTGCAGAGATTTTCCCCTTTGTTTTTCAACGAAGGTTGTGTGAATGACTTGATATGTTTGTTCACTATTGTTTATCTTAGAGGGCATGTCTTGTGGGAAAAAGTAATCACCCGAGGGAATGACCCAACCGGGAACACGCTAAAGCCAAGTTACTTCCACCTGGGATATAAGTGTGGATATTGGAACAAAGGCCAATATCACGAGGATTATTCCAATGAGATGGATAGCAATGGACTCTCATCGATGTTGGATAATCCCCTATGAATGGAATGCCTGAATTAGAACCATTTGTTTAGAAAAAGGCCAAAACCTTGTCTATCTTGTTGGTGCAAAAGGTCATGTCCTTTGAAGCCACCCCACATTATACATGCGGTCTTGTTGTGGAAATGGAAAGTATGCCATGGGAGATTCATGGGTACTAATGCTTGGCTGACTCGAATAAGTGAGTGTCATGGAGGGGAGCTAGTGTGGTTAGGAATTTAGCCATTCACACAAGATATGTGCAACTAGATTTATCTAAGTGGGAACCCAACAAGATATTGCCTCATCATCCTAGGAGTGTAAAAGTGCTTGGAAGGAAATACATTGATTGATCTTGAAAACATTTGAAAAAAAACATCCACAAAAAACCTTCAAATTTCAAACACCTTGTGGGAAACAAATACCTCTTGATGAATTTGGACACTCTTGCTTTCCCTAGGAATCATATTCCTAGAGGTTTCTAAGTGCACAAATTCTACCGTCATTTATTTTCAACAAGGTTAAACATAAGGAACTTTTGCCCTATTTTCCTCGATTTCTGCATAATGGACCTTGTGGGATGAGAAAGAAAGTGGGACATTAGACATATAGTTTGAAACATAAGCAAGCAATTGTCTTTGGTAAAAAAAAAAATCATTAAGCCAAGATAAAAAGATAAATTGGATTACACATGTGTTTTCTAAAATGATTGGTTTACAACTTTTACGAAAAAGCTTCAAGAAACAATCCTGAGTTGTATGAGTTTTACTATCAATAGAATCCCAAACCTTTTGAAAGGTTTGCTTTCCTCCCTTAGGAATTCAAGCTTGTTCTTCAAAACCAAGGTCTTGTAAGAAGAATTGTTATCTAGGTCAAGTCTAGGATCAAATTCAATCACTTTCATCCATCTCTCAACCATCAAAATCGGTCAAAAATCACCTCACCAACAAGTCTTGGAAACTTTGTAAACATCTGTTATGCTAAACTTCTAGGCGAAATCAAATCACTCTTTTTTTGACTTAACACACCTAGTCAAACCATCATATTATACATGAGTTTTCTCTAGGATAACACAACTTCCTAGGGTTTACAAGTTCATCTTGTTTGGCTTAACACACTTAGCCAAATTATCAAATCATCACCTCGTTTGACTTGACACACTTAGTCAAACTACCATCTTGTAGGAGTTCACTCTATGGATAACACAACTTCCTAGAGCTTTATGATTACATTCATCACTCTTGGTTGACTTAACACACTTAGTCAAACCATCAATCCAATCACGAGTCAATCAAATCAAGTCCTAAAAGTTTAGCATTTCCTTCAAAGGTTCTTTAAGAGTTCCATTCATCCATATCACTCATCTTTCATTTATCTCATCCTCATCATCAATTTGATCCTTCAATTATCCTAGTTCTTCGCTTCTTTGAACCTAAGGTCTAGATCGATCTAAAGGATTAGAGGTTCATCTCTTACATTCTTGAAAATTAATCTTTATTTTATGGTTCAAACTCGATCTCAACACAAGAGGGACATGGAGTATAAACTTGATCCATCCATCATGATAAATCCAAATCAACCAAATTACCCAAATCTCATAATGCCAATTGATTATCAAAACTCACATTCAAACATGACATCATTATCTCCTCCAAAC
Source organism: Sequoiadendron giganteum (assembly GCA_007115665.2). Classification (NCBI taxonomy): domain Eukaryota; kingdom Viridiplantae; phylum Streptophyta; class Pinopsida; order Cupressales; family Cupressaceae; genus Sequoiadendron; species Sequoiadendron giganteum. The sequence continues at coordinate 225,225,076 of CM021108.1, read as the reverse complement.
CTCAATGATACAATGAATGCAAGTATGCCCAATCCAAATTTTGGAACACCTTTCCTAGTGGTAGATTTAAATCCAAGTCCAAATTTACAAATCTATCAACCAAATGCTCAATACATGAGTTTTCCGAACAACATTATCCCACAAAATCCATACATTCCAAGTGAAAATTTACCAAACATGACCATTCCAAATCCATACTTGGTGAACTTTGGGATAGATATGCTTTCAAATCCCCCTAATGTTGTTCAAAATATTGGCAGTATATTGGCAACTCCATATGTTGATTCAAGTCAAGGTAACACCATGCAGAATCAAAGTTACCTAAATCAACCTATGATGCCAAATCAAAACATCATACCAAATCATCCCATTTTTCCAACAATATTGCAACAATGGATGACAACCATCCAAGCAACCCCAACAATCAACACCATCCCCAACCCACCACTGCCACCACTGCCAAAATACAACATGACAAATTCATTCTCCATCATGTTGCAAGCTGCACAACAAGCTGCCCGCCAAAAAGCACTTCAAGCCCAACAAGCTACACAGCTAGCTACTCAGCAAGCACAAGTGACTCAAGTAGCCCAACAAGCTCAAGCCCAGCACCAGGCTCAACAGGAGCAAACACAATTCTGGGCACTATTGCAAGCACTCCATGAACAAGTAGCACAACAAGGAGCCCAACAAAAAGCTTTGTTGGCACAACAACAACAAAACCAATAACAAGATTTGTTGGCACAACAGTAGCACGACCAGGAACAAGCATTGTTGGCTCAACAGAAAATACACACCTTACTCCAACAACAAAGCTTGCAAAAGATTCACATCACAATCATTCAAAATGATGATCAAGATCCTCTGACCAATGATAATGTTGAAAATGTCTCTACATCACCTAACAAGTTAGAGGACATATCTCAAGATTTTTCCCCAAAGCATGATCCACATCTTTCACCAAAGTCTAGCAATGGACCTTTCCAAGACATATTGACATCCTTTGACCTCATGGTTATAGATATTGAAGAAATTCTCAACTCACCATTTGATCCAAGTCCATTAAAAAATCAAGAGGATATTAAGCCACTTCTAATGCCTTATGACGATGTCCAAGAACCCTTTGAAAGAAATCCATCCTTTGAAATTGACCCATGTCAAGAACTTGATCCAAAGCATGTTGAAAGCAATTCCGACATTAATCAAGATCAAGAATTTTTATATGCAAGATACTACAATGAGGTGATGGCCACTCTCCTACAAGATGTCACAAATTATGACCATATCCATATAGCACATACCCCTCCATCTACCCATAAGATGCTTTCTTTGGATGGACACGTAAATGATCTTCATTCAAAATAGGATTCCTTTACTCCTGGCATTATTACACAAAAAGAGTGGGTTATTGATTCCTACAGTCAAACTGAATTGTCAACATCAGGATTAGATGTAAGGAAACTCAGGTGCGGAAACAGCTTCCTACACTAATCTCTTAAGGAAAGTATGGTGCAAATTCGTTTTAAACCCTTACAATTTCAGATTCGTTAATCTACTTAACAAAGATATTGCAGCAATATACCATACATACAGAAAATGAAGAATGACACAATGATTTACCCTAGGGAAAACCTTTCTTTAAAAAACCCCAGCACTCCAAAACCTGCACAATGTATTATCTTCAACACAACGGTTACAACACACTTGCAATGCAAGTTCTTTCAAGAGATTTCCAACCCTTGAAGACAAAATGCGGCAGCATCAAAACGTTCCAACAATACACTCACATCACACATCTTCGCAACCCTAAAAATGCTTATATCATGCTCTTCCCTTTTTAGGGCAACTTCCGAAGATAACTGTATTAGGGTTTTACGTGTCATAGGAATCCGTCATAACCATTTCAGCCATGATCTCCTTACACACAATTCAAGATGCCGACACATTAAGTGGAGTGACACATCAACATGCAAACTAGACATGTACACTCACACTTAATTACATTATTTGCAAGAAATACATTTTACAAAACAAATAATAAGAATAGGAATTATCCAAGGTTGAGACACCTTATTCCTAACATTCTCCCACTTGTCTAACACCTTGTAAGAGCAATAGGAACATAACAGGAATTAACCGCTATAGGCCAAAAGGCCCATAGACTCCAAACACCATCTGAACTTCGCAGTGCCCACTGGTTTGTTAATGCATCTGCAACATTCTTCACAGTATCTACCTTCTCCAAATTTATCTTTCCATCTTCCACCATATCTCTCACAAAGTGAAACTGCACATCAATGTGCTTCGTTCTGGCATGGAAAGTTGGATTCTTCGCAAGGCAAATAGCACTCTGACTGTCACACCAAATAGTAATCTATTCTGCATCAACACCAACATCAGAACACAATATCCTAAGCCAAATGGCTTCCTTACAAGCATGAGTAGCAGCCATGTACTCAGCTTCTGTAGTGGAAAAAGCAACCACAGGTTGTCGCTTACTGATCCAACTGATGGCACCACCAAACATAGTGAAAACATAAGCACTGGTGGATCTCCTGCTGTTAATATCACCTGCCCAATTTGAATCCACAAACCCACGAATACAAACTGAATGCAGAGATCCAGAAGAGTTACCATGGTAACATATGGAGTAATCTGATGTACCCCTCAAATATCTGAATACTCGCTTAACTGCATCCCAATGTACCCGTCCAGGGTTACCCATAAACCGGCTTAGGACTCCCACTGCTTGGGCAATGTCTGGTCTAGTACAAACCATAGCATACATAAGACTACCAACTGCACTAGCATAAGGTACTCTACTCATGTCCTCCACCTCACTAGGAGAATTTGGACAATCATCTACAGATAACTCTGTTCCCATTGAAACAGGAACACATAGTGGTCTACAATCTGCCATGCTGAACCTGTCCAACAAAGACTTCACATACTTACTCTGACTCAACCAGAGTTTTCTGTTAGACTTGTCTCTACTGATTTCCATACCCAAGATGTACCTTGCTGCCCCAAGATCTTTCATCTCAAACTGTGCTGACAACTGAGATTTAAAATCAGAAATCATACCCTTACCCTTCCCAAACAGCAACATATCATCAACATATAATGCAACAATAAGAAGGCGATCATTTTCAACTCTGAAATAAACACAATGATCTGATTTCGATCTTACAAATCCAATTGACAACACAAAGGCATCAAACTTAAGGTACCACATCCTAGGAGATTGCTTCAAACCATATAGAGATTTCTTTAATCTGCAAACTAAGGATTCATTACCTTTAACAATGTAGTGCTCAGGCTGTGACATATAAATCTCTTCCTCCAAATCACCATGAAGGAAAGTTGTCTTCACATCCATCTGTTCTATCTCTAAATCATATGATGCAGCAAGAGATAACAGAAATCTAATGGATGTCAACTTTGCAACAAGAGAGAATATTTCACCATAATCTATTCCCTCTACCTGTGAATACCCCTTTGCAACCAATCTAGCTTTGTACCTTTCAACACTGCCATCTGCACAGAATTTCTTCTTGAACACCCATTTAGAGCCAACAGATTTTCTCCCTTTAGGCAAAGGCACAAGGTCCCAAGTTTTGTTTTTCTCCAATGAAGCCATCTCATCATCCATAGCCTCAATCCAGGAACCTGCATCTTCCATGCCCAAAGCCTCTTTCACAGATCTAGGCTCATCAGTGTTAGTAATCAAAGCAAAAGCACAACTGGAATCTAACATAGAATAACCAAACCTTTCTGGTTGCTTTCTTTCTCTCATGGATCTCCTCAAGGGCTGAGGTTGAGGTTGTTCTTCCTCTTCTTCCGAACTATCAGAGCTGCTAGAGCTCTCCTCATCATTAGACCCAACATGGTCTCTTTGTTCAGTCTTCTCAGGGGTAGGAGGAAACTGAACAACATCTTTTTCCTTTTCTTTTTCATCTGGTTGTAGCACAATAGGAGAAGATGTTAGCTCTCTAAAAATAACATTTCTACTATACAACACCTTACTAGTCATAGGATTCCAAAGCTTGTATCCTTTCACACCAACACTGTATCGTGGAAGAGTGTACAGTACTCAACTTTATCAGTTGCCACATGTCTTCACCTGTCATTGAATCTTCCAGACATAGCTCTTCCGTGTCATAGGAATCCGTCATAACTGTTTCAGCCATGATCTCCTTACACACAATTCAAGATGCCGACACATTAAGTGGAGTGACACATCAACATGCAAACTAGACATGTACACTCACACTTAATTACATTATCCAAATAATAAGAATAGGAATTATCCAAATACAAAATAATAAGAATAGGAATTATCCAAGGTTGAGACACCTTATTCCTAACATTAGATATATCCCAAATTCAGACTGAGGACATCATGTATGAAGATATCCAACATTATCCACTCAAGGAAATAGGTCAAACAAAACAGGATATTCCAGAGTCAACAGAGCAGCAAATCGGAGTAACACCATCTGTAGTGGTCATTTGTCAGAGAATACATTCTGAATAAGGCATCTCAAAACAAGGAGAATCAAAGAACAAAGGTGCTACTATCACCATACTCGGGGCAACTTCGTCTTGAGCAAACGTCAACATAGGGAGCATGAAGGATCCTTATGATGAAACGAATGCCAATACTACAACCCGCCACGTCATGAATCTTCATCCACCCATTACCCCATCCACAAATTGGGACCAATTTCAAAAGAAATATTCAAATCAAAGGACGAAGCACGAAGGAAAAATCAAATACAAGTGGATACCAAAGATTACAAAGAAAGATTATCCCTATCAAACCCCATTAGTCAAAGAAACTATGGGGCAAAATAAAAAAGGGAACAGTATCCATCCAAGACATCCACAAAAGAAAAATAAAGCTTCTCAAGCAACATACAAAGTGTATCAAGCAGTTGGTCCTAATTCCACATACACTTCCGTATCCACCCATCATTGCTCATCTTCCCAAGTTTGGAGAGTCAAAGGCTCCAAATTGTCAACCAATCCATCTTTTATTCCTAAACAAACTCTACCATCCATTCCTCCATGCATAATATCCAACTCTCATTGGCCATGTATTGGCGGCAACCCTTCATCATAAGGATTCAAAAGGCACTCTATCACGATGTGCACACAAAGACAAAGTTAACTTCGGTATCAACAAAGGAGATCAAGGATCTCAAAAGTTGCTTTCAAGTGCATGTGTCTTGGCAAAGCAACTTATTCAAGTAGGATACTGATGGAACGTTATGAAAAAAGCATCAACATCAGCACCACTAGGTGGTTCAACATCAGCTTAAAATCTCTCAGAAAATAACAAAAAAATCAAAAAATATAAAAATTTAAAAAAATTAAAAAAAAAGGATTGAAAATAGTAAAGAAAAAAATCGTCCTCTAGCGAAAACCACTTTAGTGGCACTTTGGACAGGTACCATGATGGAAACCTGGCAAACAGGTGTCATGTGTAGAATCAAGCATCTACATGCGCCAGTTCAGGAGAAAGCATCTTATCACATCCATAATAAAGCTAGCATTCCATCCATATCATTCGTTCATCCATGAACCATTTATCCAACACATTTCCATTTATTTACCTTATCTTGATCTTGATAAAGGTTCACTTTACACTTGTTTATGGTAAACATCTTGACATGGATCATTTTCATTGATCCCATCTTACCTAATGCTATCCGAGCAATATCTGAATGAGCGTCCTCTATTCTGAGCACCCTCATCTTATCACAAGATAATTCATATCCAAGCATCTACCTATGGCATTCCAACATTGCTAGACACTAGGGGTAGATATTTGCATCTTGCTTCAAAAATAAATCTTGATATATATCATCCAACTTATGTGGTGATCCAAACATTGGCAAAACATTACATCAACTTGGCCAAGCATTTGTGGGCTGCTGAATCCAAATCACTAGCCCATGGCATATTTTGATAGGAAGATGTTCCTTATCAAGCTTTATCTTTCATCGAACATCAATCCAAACAATTCATATCAGTTGCATCTAACTTGTGCGTTAGCATCACATCAAATCATCAAAGAAATTTTGTTCCAAATCAAGTTTCATCTTGATCAATTGAATTCAATCAATTATCACCTTGTTTGACTTAACACACTTAGTCAAACTATCATCTTGTGCATGAGTTTACTCTAGGATAATACAACTTCCTTGGGTTTACAAGTGCATTATCATCTTATTTGACTTAACACACTTAGTCAAATTATCAAATCCATAATCACCTCGTTTGACTTAACACACTTAGTCGAACCATCCTTTTTTTGTATGAGTTTACTCTGGGATAACACAACTTCCTAAAGTTTACAAGTGCATTATCACTTTTGTTTGACTTAACACACTTAGTCAAACTAATCAATCCATCAATCCAATTGATCAACATTAAGCCTGGTTTTCAACAAAATCCCAAAATAGAGCATTGATATCATCACATATCCAAATCGTCAAAATCATGCGAAATTTCAAAAACATTCAAAAAATTAAAAAAAATCCAAAAAACATCCAAATTCATTCAAAAATCCAAAAACATGTCAAAATATTAGAAAATCTTCAAAAAATTCATCATTGAGTCTTGTCAGTTTTTCACCTTATCGAACTACATCATCTCTAAGCTTGAACATAGGCAAGGTTGATCTTTGATCATCCCCTGAGATGGTTAGATTCAATCCTTAGGCATCCGTTGCATTGGCAATCCATTGGCCCATCTAGTCTGCATTTTAAGTCAATCCTTTAAGCAATAAAAGGGCAATCCGGTTGTCCATCTTTTCATCATGTCAGTTTGTCATCAGTCGAACTACGTGGTCTCTGCGTATATAACGTAGGCAAGGCTAATCTATGGATCAGCTCCCGAGACCCCTAGGATAGGTCTTTAAGTTGGTTTGTTTGTCAAAAATCTTGAAAATACAAAAAACATTGAAAAATGTGAAAATACCAAAAACAGCCTCAAAATATTTGAAAAAACCAAAATGGTGCATCCATTTCATCTCGCTTTCACCTGTGATTTGTCATCATTCATAATAAAGTCAATTATCACTATCACCCTTTGGTGAGTCAGTCAAAAGCAAGTTTAGCAGGTTCCAAAGTGAACGCCTAATTGTCAAAGTCTTGAAAGTCTAGATCAGTGAATCAACAAGTTGGTCAACTCGAAATATCAATAGCTTATCACCCAAATCAGTCCCATCAAAACCCTGATCACAACATGTCCTAGGATGAAGCTTTCTTGTGATGGAAATAAGCATCAAGTACCCCACAATAGTTTGGCCTTGGCTAGCGGTATGAAGAACATGAGCTTGTTTGTTTACTTTATCTTGGTCTTTTTAGATTTATCTTATTTTGTGCTCATTTCAAGGAACTCTCGATGATGCCTAAAAAAAAATGGTTTAGAGAGAAAGGAATCGGGAAAAGATCATTATATTTTTTATCTATTGTGCTTGTGGGATACACTTGTAAAATAACTTAGTCATATATGCTTTGTTTGGTTTGTGGAGAGGATGTTTTAGATATCTTGTTGACCACATAGGAAAGCTTGTTTTCCTATGTTTTGGCTTGAGATGTTTAGAATGTTTAAACTACATCCTAAATGAAGTATGCATGCTAAGTGTGAACAAGAATACTCCTATCTAATTAACGAGTTAAAGTCCATCACACTAGGTACAACGCCATCCTAGTCCTTTATACCTTGATGCATCATACCTATGTATGTTATCAAACATAAAGCAATTAGCCCTTTGAAAATCCCAACTCCTAGCAATGCAAATCATCATCATCATTCATAATGTGAACTTGTGTGGATCCTCCTTCCATCCATCTTATTCTTCTATCTTTACTAACATTTCTATCTAAATCAATGTGTTGTATCAAAATATACACAAGGCTACCCATGGCCAATGACTGTCTATACATCATCAGAATTGTCTACATCAAATAATTATCTTGAGTCCTCTGATCAATAGAACCACTCCTCTTGCATTTTATCGCGATCTCGATCAAAAAATTGAACATTTCCGCTCGATCTGTCAAGGGGGCAGTATACCAGCGTAATTCCTTTCGCTGGGGCAACAGTGGGGCATCTGAAAAATTGATAAATTTTTGAACTTTGATCACAATGGATTATTCTTTGAATCAATTCAACAAGTACATTGCTTCAAAGAAGGGCAAAATGTAGACATGGAAAATGTACATTTCCAGTTTAACACATTTGATCTTGATTACTAACATCATTTCTTTCTGAATCATACATTCTGTCTCTTAATCATTATTCATCTAATTAAGTCTATCGCCCCCTTTGATTAAATTAATCAATTTAATTTAATTAACCTTACCTTTCTATTTAATTAAATAATTCATTTTATTTGATTAAATCCCTAAAGTCTTCTTATTAAATTAAATAAATTAAACATTATTTAATTTAAATCTAACATTATCCCCTTTAGTTAAATAAATCAAAATCATTTATTTAATCAAACCCTTCCTCTCAATTTGATTTAAATCAATTCATAAATTTAAGTCTAAATTGTTACATCACCTAATTCTTCATTAAATTAATCAAATCCATGATTAGCTTAATCCCTCTCACTAAAATTCTCTAGAGAATGCAACTTGCACATGAAAATAGAATTAATTCATTTATTAAATCTCTATTTTCCTCACACGACATCAAAAGGGAATATTCCCTCAAATTTGAATTCAAAAATGCAAGTGGATGGGTACATCCAACAAGACATTCAATGCCTCTTACATGTCCTTGTGCATTGAGCCAAGTGACATTAACTCCATTCTTCTCTCCCTCCAACATGTCATATTCAAAATTCAAATTTGAATCTCATGGCATTTATCATGCACATTGACCAAAATGTGCTCATTCTTCAACCATTCACATCTTGACAAGTGGCACTTGGCCATTGGGTGTTGAATGATCCCACATTTATCCAAATCCTTCATTCTTCCAAGATTGAAATCTATAAATGAGAGACTCTTCCTCTCATTCTATCATCCACAATTTGAGTAAACTTACTATACTCAAATCCATCATCATCCACCATTTACATGCAAAGTTACTCTCTTCAATTGAGAACTAATTTTGCCCATTTCATCCAAGCATACCTCACATTTTTCATATTTGCACCAAGGTTATGCTCAAATCTCTTTGGAGATTTGACCATTTCTCCATCAATCTACATTGCAACCATAGGAATTGGGAAAGGGCCAATTGCAACACCTCATTGGCACCAATTCCCCCATAAGATCATCAATCTATTGGCTTAATTAGGATTTAGTTTAAGTTTTTTGTTTTATGTTCTTCATTTTTCCTAATTTTAGCTTAAATAGGTGGATTTCATGGGGAATCCTTCATATTTGCATGTCTTTTGATCTAACACTGACATTGTTTGATGTCTTTGTGCTTGTGCAGGTTTAGGGGTTCACACCTATAGGTTAGTGTAATCCAAGAGTTTCTTCCTTTGCATATGCTACCCTTACACTATTCTCTACATGTTTGATATCACTCCATTGGTAGCACTCAAATGCTCAATGTCCTTTTCCTCCATATTTGAAATAGATTCCTCTAAAGGTTATTTTATCACATCCTATATCACCCCTCAAATATCTCTCATTGTGGTAGATATCATTTCTTTATGTGTCATTACATTAAAAACTCCTATCATTTATCCCTAAAAAACTATTTGCCTCTTTGTTCATTGAAATATGGATTTCCATCCTTGTTATGCTTTATATATTTCCTTCCTTCACTTCACTATAGTCTACCCCTCTAGAATTTACCTCCTTTACCTTTCTACTTTTGTTCAAATTTTCCCCAAATTTATATGCCTCTTCAACTATTTTCATTCTTCCTAAACTTAATTATTCTTGAGTGTTTATTATGAGGTCATTAATTTATCATGTGAATTTAACCTTACTAGCTTCACTATGCCCAAGGATGGTGATCATCTTATTAAATTCTTTGGTGTACTCCTTCACTATCTTTTAGTATTCTCTTAGGTTTTACAATCGCTTCAACAATTCAATCTTATAATCAATAGGTATGAATTGATTCTTCAATATTTTCACCATTCTATCCCATCTTTTGATTCACTCCTTTCCTCAGCTATTTATATCCAATTGGATGTGCTTCAAAAAAATAGCCACATATCCTTCAAAATTGATTTTGGAGAATCTTAGCCTCTTTGGATCTTGAATTTCCTCGTACTCAAGGTACTCTTCCATATCAATCATCCAATCAATAAATTCCATGGAAACTAAATATTCAACATAGTTAGGTATCAATAATCTCAAATCTAGTCCTCTTACCAATCTTTGAAATATATTTCAACATCTTGATCTAATATAATTTTTCTTCTTCTATGGTTTATTCATTTAGATCTATACCTTGAACTCCTAATTCATCATATGTTTATCATCCTCATTCCTAGGTTTAGCCCTCTTTTCCTATATTCTTCTCCACAATCTAATTATATCTTCATTATCCTCATCATGTCTAATATTTCTTCCACTCTTATAGAAACATTTTTCTTTCTATGAATTATCCTTGGTGGCATCTTACCTTGGATCTATTGCAACTATCTCAAGTTGGAAATCTAGATACAAGGTTGCAACTACCTCAAAGTTAGCACTTTATTGACAAGAACTTGTAAGTTTCCTTAAGTCAATGATATATTCAGCCTTGTATATTCTAGGAATTCCTTCCCAATGTATTGAAAACTAATTTTGATACCACTTGATGTGGTCACTAATTGAGATCCTAGAGAAAGTATTGTCTAACCAAGCAACTGGGAGTTGACATAATGTAATTAACACCAAACAAAAAAAGGTTTCTCAATTATTTAGTAATACCTGATTGTTTAAATTGGCTCACTATCCTATCACATGTATATTATGTTAGTGTAAATATTGTCATTAGATAACTAGTTAAGTTGTCAACATTTTATTGTTTGACCTATTCACATTTTCTTAAGTTTAGTTAGGCTATTCTAGAGTTTTGTATTATTGAAGGGGTAGTTAGTCATTGTGTTCAACATGCCTACCTTCACCACCTTGCCTATTTATGCAAGATTTCTATGTACATTCGAATAAACTCTTTTATCATCTCTTGATAATGTAAGCTAGGATTATCTGTGTACATGTAATTTGTAGAAATTTCATTTTTATTTTTTATTTTTTTATGATCTTATAAATCATGACTTGGGATCATAGCCTTGTTAACAAAACCCTTCCCAAAATATTGTACCAAGCCTAATCAAGATTTATTTTCTGGATTTGATGTGTATATTTGGATGTTTTTTTTTTTTGAGTGGTTGGTTGAATCATGCATTGCAGTGGTAGTTTTATTGATTGGATAGTTTATTGCATAGGCCATCACTTGTATTGTGAAGTCCATTATATGGATCGTGCATTAGACACCATGCCAAATGAACGATAGAGATAAGGAGCGACATCTTAAAGAGGGTTGGGGATGTGTACTTCGCTCATCATAAGGTTCGCAAATGTGCTCCTCCATAGGCTAGAGTCTCTACAATACGCCTTCGACTCTATCATAGATACGTAGACGTACGAGTCCCATTTATAAGGAGTGTACCCCGTCAAGTGCAACTAGGATTGCTATGTAGTGGAAAACATGAGTAGTTCGAAAAGGAATATCCTTTTTCTCTAGAAGTTAGGTCCAAGCTCGAGCTGCTACTCACCATGGCTTGTCTTTGTAAAATAAACCGTCAGGCATTTCTCATCTGCAATGGCTAAAAAGGGTGAGGAGTACGTATGCCTTGATCTACAATAAGTGGAGGAGCTTAACGTGGTGATAACCCCCATCCAAAATTATCGATGAGACTCGTGATAAGAGTCCAAGCCAAGCTCTAAGCATGCGGGCTACTTTGGCAGCACGACCGTTGAGAAGGGAAAGAATGCAACGAAGAAGGATTTTTAGAGTTAGATTTTCTCTAGAATCCTCACCAGTAACCCCTCCTCAAGCATGACTGCACGACCTCCTTTTTGGAAAGTTTGTTCCCTTTGGTTTAAATTACAAAGCAATGCAAACAGATGCAAGCATAGTCCACAGAATATGAAGGTCGATGTGTATGAAAGCGAATCGACCAAGTCTTACAATTTGGCATGGTCATTCAAACTGCCCACGTCGACTCATCCTTCCACCCTCCACGTAGCTAATATGATCTCTTGAATCAATCAAAGGTGGTGTTTTTGCTAAAAAAGCGTGCATTGGCCATCTTTATTAATGCCTCGATGTTGGTTTGACTTAGTCATCAACTTCTCCCTTCATCAAGGTGTTGTGCACAACCTCTTGTAAAATCCAATGACTTGCATGCCACCTCTAGCTCTTGTGTGACACCTTGACCACTTCTCCCTCCAAGCACTCGAGCTTAGTGGCACGCAACATCTTTTAATTCTAACATTACAATTAGTCTTTAAATTAGACTTTCATTATATGATTAGATTTTATTCATGTTATTGTAACGTTGGAAAAATAGTCTAACCACTAGCAATAGATGCAATAGTTAGTGATAGTTAAACTGTCAAAATAGACATTTTTTCTAAATAGATCAGTAAGCTCTATATAGTGTTCATAAGGCATCTTTTTTTTCATTTCAGCGTAACTTTTAAATGGGAAGTCAAAATTTAATTATGAATAGTTGACAAAAAACTACTTTCATTCTAGAGACTTTAGCATCGAGATAATGTGAAAAATGTTTTGTTTAACACATATTTTATATCCTCCTTTAACAAGAAAACTTTAAGTTTCTAAGTGCAAAGTTAGGCACATATGATTATTGTATCTTTTTATCAGCTACACAAAAGGAGTAATGCTTTTGTGAAAGTGAATACCATATGCCCATTTCATTAGAAATGATATTGTGTGCTCAATTATAAAGTGTCAGTATTCCTTATATTAAAAGTGTATATGCAAGTGCTAAAACATATAAAGTACCAATTCAAGGGGGATCAAAATAATCAAGGGGAGTTCTCATTGTCCTTATTCCTTGAGTGCTTTATATTTATTTTACATTTCTTATGTGATTCTAAGTTGTAACTAAAAGAATGCGGGAATGACTGAAAATAATGATTGAAAAGATGATCAACTCACCCACCATAATTTGCTACATGAGATTCTAAATATGCTTCACCAAGAGCATTCAAAGTATTTCTAGCAAAACAACACTTCTTACATCAGAATTCAGAGATCTTCAATAAGAGAATCTAGAGATTCTTTATCACTTCTTTAGTACCTTTTCTACATGAATATTCACATTGAGCATTTGAGAAACATTCAAAGAAGTCATATTATGGGGGGGGCTACATAAACTCTCTTCATTATATCATTTCTCTTTTTGAGAGGGTTTTTATTTCCCACAAGGCTTTTTCTCCTTTTCTCCACTTTATGAGAAATTTGTACATGAGTACCTTACATGACCTAGTAGTTGGGACACATCACCATGCATACATTACTCGATGATTTTCTCTTAAGGGGGATGTTAGTGTAAATAGTATCATTAGATAACTAGTTAAGTTTTCAACACTTTCTAGTTTAACCTATTCACATTTTCTTAAGTTTTCTTAGGCTATTCTATAGCTTTTTCTCACCTAATGTTGTTGAGACAAGTTTCCTCACTTTGTGAGACACCTCTTGCATGGTCACTTGCCACTCACTAGAATAATTTGTATGTGATTTAACAAGTGTTCCATTATTGAAGGGGTAGTCAATCATCGTGTTTAACTTTCCTACCTTCACTACCTTGCCTATACATGCAAGGTTTCTATGTACATTCAAATTAACTCTTTTATCATATCTTGATAATGTAAACTAGGCTTATTTGTGTGCATGTATTTTGTATAAATTTCCTATTTTTTTCTTTATGATCTTGGAAATCATATATTATAAATATATTAGCCCACATGTCACCACTAGCTTATTACAATCTTACATGTAAATATATGACAATAATAACTATCATCACTTAATCACAATATTAGTATCACTAGCTAACTCATTAACTAATGGCCTCCTAAAATCAATTCTTGATTCACTATCCTCCACTAAATCTCAAATTTCATCATGTATCAACTCTAATATTTAGGAATGATTTGTGTAACTAGTTGCAAGGCTTCCAAATATTAATGCCTAATTTAACATGTAGGTCAACCAAAATCTATTGATGAGATATTTGGTGCTAAAGAAACTCATTATAGTTCTAGTTGAAATTCCCTTTGGTCTTGTACTACCTTGAGATGTATTGGGTTGAATGGTATAAGGCACATAAATGTGTTGCAAATCTCTCCTAATGAACTAGGTGTTGACTTTTCTAAGCTATAGAATTTTGACAATAATTACTTTATATAATTTGATCAAAACTCTTGATATATGGATATGGTTAATGTGAGATATTATGGAACTTTTATTATCTTCCATGAGTAGAAATAAGATTATGCATTGAAATGTAGTAATTTGTATTGGGATTCTCTTGCATCATATATCAATTTATGTCTATTTTTCAAGAGAAAATAGTGTATGAGTATGCAATAAATACTCATACATGTTGATGGTTATACTTGAAATTTAAGTTATGAAAGGAAGAATTTCCTCTTTATACCATTATTTCAATTATTATTTTATTAGGTAATTATACACTGCAACCATAGAATGAGATTCAATCATGGTATTACAAATTCACTTAGATTGCTATATTTATATCTATAACATTCATTCATGCACCTAATAGTACATAAGAAGATAGAAAGATATTGATGGAGTATGATTTTTATATTAGTGATGACCACACATATTCTATAGAGTTTATGTAAGGTTTCTTTAATATCTTCTATGGTAATTTACGATACAGGGACATCCTGAATATTTTATGCAAGATGAGTATCTATTTAAAGGAAAACAATTATGCATACCAGCTGGCTCTCTGAGGGAAAACATTATCAGAGAATTTAATAGTAGTGAGTTGGATAGACATTTTGGAAAGTACAAGACAATAGCCTTGATAGAAGATAAACATTACTAGCCAAAGATGAAAAGAGATATAACTAGGTATGTAACAAGGTGTAGGATCTACTAAGTGGCTAAGGGAAATTCACAAAATATAGGGTTGTATATGTCATTACCAGTACCAACTGCACCATGGATAGATTTGAGCATGGAGTTTGTGTTGGGACTTCCACACACCCAACGAGGTAATGACTCCATTTTTGTAGTTGTTGATAGGTTCTCTAAGATGGTTCATTTTATTGCTTGTAAGAAAACTAATGATGCAACAAGGGTAGCAGATTTATTTTTTCATAAGTTGTTCAACTACATGATGTTCTGAAGACTATTACCTCTAATAGGGTTACCAAATTCCTCAGTCATTTTTGGAGGACTTTATGCAAGAAGATTGGGACCAAGTTACAGTTTATTAGTGCCTATCATCCTCAAACAAATGGGCAAACAGAGGTAGTCAATCGGAGTCTAGGAAATTTGTTGAGGTGTATTGTTGGAGAAAATCCAAAACAATGGGACATGGCATTACCTCAAGCCAAATTTTCCTATAATAGTTTTGTTAACAGATCAATAGGAAATTCACCTTTCTAGATTTTGTATGGTAGGAATCCTAAGGGTGTTCTATATTTGGTACAACTATCGATGAAAGATAGATTCAGTGATGATGGGGAAGAATTTGTAGAACACCTTCAATAGTTGCAGAAAGATGTGAGACAGAAGTTGCAGGATGGTAATGAGAGGTACAAGAATGCAGTGGATGTTGGTAGGTGACATCAGATATTCAGTGAAGGTGACTTAGTGATGGTATATTTGAGAAAAAGAGAGGTTTCCTACTCGAACATACCACAACTTGAAGTATAGGAAAATTGATCCTTGCAAAATTACAAAGAAGATCAATGATAATGCATATGAGGTCAGTTTACTAGATGATCTAGACAGTTCTCCTATGTTTAATATTTCTGATTTATATGCATTCCACGGTGAGGATGATGTTGAATATAGTGAACAAGAAATGGCATGGAACCACCACATTCCCCATAAGAAGAAGGAAAATATTGCATAGATTCTTGATAAGAAAACTATCAACGCTGGATAAGGGCATTACAATAGGTATTTAGTACAGTGGGAAGGATTGCCATCGATAGATAGCAAGTGGATTACAGAGTGAGAAATGCAGAGGTTGGATCCAGACAAGTGGCATCAGTTCAAAGACACTCACTTGTAGGAGTTGTGTTCTTTTCAACTAGAGGAGAATGATGCAGGGACTTTTGGAGGTCATACCTTTTGACTCGGATGTCCGTTTGGGCTGAAATTTTATAGGTGGATACATTATGAGGTAGCATGTGGATTCCCAACCGACCTCAAGTCAGTTGCCCCCATTTTGGCACTTTTTCAGGGTCTGAAACTTTCATCTTGGCCCTCAAAATGGCAAGTTAGTGTTTTTTTCTAGTTTTTAAATAGTCACTTTTGTTAGTAACTCGAAATGCATGTTTCAAATTTAGGATGTTAGTTGGAAATTCATCCTACCTTAGTTTTAGGAAATTTTTGGTAAAAAATTGGACTCTCAAAGTTATGCATTCAAAATTCCAAAAATGGCAAAATCTGACAATTGTCGAAATCTGCTAAAAAGGTGATTTTTAGGTTTTTTATTATTTTTTTCTATTTTTTTTGGATATAAGAGAGTTTTCTCTCATTGTAGCAAAAAATTTGGTGAATAGAATATTTTCATTTTTCAGTTATTTTGAATCTTTGGCTCTCTCACATTATTAATGACATGATTTTATTGAGTGTATGTTGTTGGCTACATCAATTTGAGAACTAAGAACATCACATTTGGTCAATAAAATGTATGGTAAAATAATTTTACATCACAATTCATGAACTTTTAGATGTTATATTGGTTGAGTAGAATGCATAAGATGAGTGGTGTTCACCATATATGGAAATTCTCTAAGTTTGAGCATGGAAAAGGGAGCATGATGGTTTAAGAGAAGTATTAAAAGAGCCTTAGTATGAGATAAGTTGAATTACAAAGATAGTGCAAAGTTGAAATGCATAGCATCCATCATCAAATTGCATAAATCTATAATGGGTTTGATTAATAAAGGTAAGTCTTCAATTCATAGATTTTTTTGGTTGGTAAATGAAGCTAACATTGCAAAATATGAATATAGTTGTATATTGATAGGAATGACTGAGTTCCACTCTTTTAGAAAAACAAATGTATGTCCATGGACTATTCACATAATGTGGATGAAGTTTTTTGTTTTAATGTACATATTATACTTAGAATGAGTTTGATTCAAAAGAGTGTTGATGAGTGGTCTTCTAGAGCTTTAAGTTGATTTGAGACTATTAAAATCTAGGGGCAAGTTACAAGTTATGAAGATAGAACCATAGGCTAACTTCGACCATATTTTTCATATAGTTTAACCAAGTATTATGGATGCTCAATATTCAACATAAACTAATATTTTGTCTTGTTTTATTATATTTTTATATCATTTATATAATTTATATTACTAAACACACAATTCAATTTAGAGAATGCTTAATAAGTTGTTTTTTAAATTAAAAGAAGCAAAACTAGGGTGTTGGCCCTATAAAAAATCTAGAAGGCAAGACACCAAGTCATCAAAAAATTAACAACACATTTGGTGCTACCACAATAGTGGTTTATGTTGGATTTTGTGGTTGTGTTTCTCATATGTGGGTGTCATTGATGTCAACACTATTAGCATTGAATCTACTTAAGGTTGTATATGTTGAGGATATTGAGAAAATTGTAAAAAATATCGTACAGGCAGCCAGTGGAGCTGAGAAGGTCAGAATATTGGAAAGCTCTATGTGTTGAAGATCTGAAGGTGCGCTTCAAAGGGTTTGTTGTTGAAGCTTTCTAGTATTTTTTCCGAAAGTGCATAAAGATTTGTGGAAGATATGAAGATCTATGTGCCTACAATTACTCAATTTCCATAGATTGTGTTCTTGGTTAAAGCAGATGAAATTCTAGTAATTTCATGTGTTGTGCATGTACCAAAGGTCTTTCATGGATGAGTCTAGAGCATGATTTATCCTTGATGTATGTCTGCATTGATTGAAGTGTTTGTGATCAGATATTCTTCCGATGTGTGCCTGAGTTTTCATGTTCTTAGCCGAAATGATGATGTTAGCATGTTGCAGATCCATGAGGATTAATATTTTATTGTTTGGCATGTTTGGAGGTGTTTTTTTGGGTACTCACTATGTTGTGACCTACTTGTGTTGGTGCGTATTGCAATTTATTCATGTATCAAGGCCAACAGTTGTAATTTATTCTTTATTTGTGGTTGACTGAATAGTGGTTATAAATCCATGTAGTGGATATATATGAGATTGCTTTCCTCATTTAGTATAAAGTGGTCAAGTGTACAAGTGAAGTACATGTACGAATAAAGGTCAGATCATTCAGAGCAGAGTGTGGAAGAGTTTGAGTAGAGGGTGGAAGATTTTGAAGAATTTTTTGTGCGCTTAACTGGAACTATAAATAGGCTTTTGTAGAAGCTAATTTCTCCATTCAACTTCATCAGATGGATTTAATATGATTACTATATGTAAGGCAGTGAGCCTTCCCTTTGAGCAGTGTCCTCTAGGCAGTGTGCCTGAATGCAAATCCATTCCCTTTTTATTCCCTTTTTGTAGAAGTTAATTTCTCAGTTCAACTTCATCAGATGGATTTAATTTGATTACTATATGTAAGGCAGTGAGCCTTCCCTTTGAGCAGTGTCCTCTAGGCAGTGTGCCTGAATGCAAATCCATTCCCTTTTTATTCTTCATTATACTTTTAACAGGGTATAATCTTGTGGACTAACATCCACCATGGTTTTTCCCCTAATAGGGTTTCCACGTATAAAATCTTGGTATTCATATGTCTCTAATGTGTTGTTGGGTTTCCACGTATAAAATCTTGGTATTCATGTGTCTCTAATGTGTTGTTGATTTAATGCTTGCACTGCTAATTATCAAATATGTGATATAAGGTTGATTAATGTTGTATAAGTTTTATTTTGGTAACAACTGATTCACCCCCCTCTCATTTGTCTATCCTTATTTTTCCAACAATTGGTATTAGAGCTAGTTCCTTCGAAAGAAGCTTAACAACTTGAGGTGATCCGAGATGGCATCATTCAAAAAGGATAGTCCTAGATTTGATGGTACCAACTAGTCTCTATGGAAAGTTAGGTCATTTAAAGGTGCATTGGTGAACCTTTCTGGCAGATGACACAAATTGTATATACTATTGAACCTCAAAATGGTCCTTCCTTTGAAGATGAGATCAAGCAAGCATAAATTAATACCAAGTTAGTAGAAACACTAGTGAGTGCTTTAACAGATTCAGAGATGACAAATGTGATTGGATTGAAGACTGGATACTAGATTTAGAAAAATTTGGAAACAATATATGAAGGAGATGCACTAGTGAAAAGTGCTAAGCTACTATGAACCCCTAAACCTACAAGTGTACAAGAGCAACAAAACACATTAGATGTTAGTTCAAATGCATGCAAACAAGTATGAGAGATTCCCCATAAAATCCATCTATTTAAACTAAAATTAGGAACAAAGATGAAGAACACAACACAAGGAATAAAGTTAAATCCTAATCAAATCTAATAGAATGATGATCCCATGGGGGAATTGGTGCCAATGAAATGTTGCAATTGGCCCTTTCCCAATTCCTAAGTTGCAATGTGAGTTGATCTAGAAATGTCAAATGTCCAAAGATATTTGAGCATAACCTTCGTGCAAATGTGAAAATGAGATGAGTGCTTGGATGAAATGAGCAAAATTAGTTCTCAATTGAAGATAGTAACTTTGCATGAAGATTGTGAATGATGATGGATTTGAGTATAGTAAGTTTATTCAAATTGTGGATGATTGAATAAGAGGAAGAGTCTCTCATTTATAGATTTCCAAAATGAAAGAGAGTGAAATTGAGCAATGTGAGATCATTCAACATCCAATGGCCAAGTGTGACTTGTTAAGATGTGAATGGTTGAGGAATGAGCACATTTTGGTCAATGTGCCAAAGAGGGTGAGATTTCAAATTCAAATTTGAAAGTTGGGGGGAGAGAAGAGTGGAGTTAATGTCACTTGGCTCAATGCACAAGGACATGTAAGAGGCATTGAATGCCTTGTTGGAAGGACCAAGCCCATTTGAATTTTGAATTCAAATTGAAGGAATATTTCCTTTTGATGCCATGTTGAGATAAAATAGGCAATTAAAAATCAAAGTAATTGATTTATTGTGCAAATTGCATTCTCTAGAAGATTTTAGTGATAGGGATTAACTTAATCAAGGATTTGTTTAATTTAATGAGGAATTAGGAGATGTGACAATTTAGACTTGAATTTATGAACTGATTTAAGTCAAGAATTGAGAGGAAAGGTTTAATTAAATAAATGTTTTTGATTTATTTAACTAAAGGGGATAATGTTAGATTAAATTAAATAATATTTAATTTATTCAATTTAATAAGAAGACTTTAGGGATTTAATAAAATAAGATAAATTATTTAATTAAAGAGGTATTAAGAATTAATTAAACTAAATTGATTAATTTAATCAGCAAAGGAGAAAGACCTAATTAAATAAATAATGATTTATTTAATTAAGGGATGAAAGGCATTGATAAGCTGAGAGTATGATTCAAGAAGAAATGATGTTATTAGGATTAGAATCAGGGGCATGTATATTTTACGTGTCTACATTTTGCCCCTCTTTGAAGCAATGTACTTGTTGCATTGATTCAAAAAATAATATGCTGTGATCAAAGTTCAAATTTTTTCAATTTTTTCGAATGCCCCACTGTTGCCCTAGTGAAAGGATTATGCTGGCTATTGCCCCCTCAAGAGATCAAGTGGAAATGTATGATTTTTCAATTGAGATCGTGATAAAATGCGAGAGGAGTGGTTCCATTGATTAGAGGATGAAAGATAGTTCTTTGATGTAGACAATTTTGATGATGTATAGACAGTCATCGACCATGGGTAGCCTCGTGTATATTTTGATACAACACACTGATTTTAGATAGAAATGTCAATAAATATAGAAGAATAAGAAGAATAAGATGGATGGAAGGAGGATCCACACAAGTTACCATTATTACCGATTATGAGGTATTGCATTGCTAGGAATTGGGATTTTCAAAGGGTCAATTGCGTTATGTTTGATAACACACCCAGGTATGATGCATCAAGGTATAAAGGACCAGGATGGCATTGTACCTATTGTGATGGAATTTGAATTGACAATCATATAGGAGTATTCTTGTTCACACTTAGCATATGTACTTCGTTCGGGATATAGTTCAGATATTCCAAACATCTCGGGCCAAAACACAAGAAAACAAGCTTTCCTATGTGGTCAACAAGATACCTAAAACATCCTCCCTACAAACCAAGCAAAGCATGCATGACTAAGTTATTTTACAAGAGTATCCGACAAGCATAGTAGATAAAAAATATAATGATCATTGCCTAATTCCTTTCTCTCTAAACCTGTTTTGTTTAGGCATCATCGAGAGGTCCTTGGAATGAGCACACAATAAGATAAGTGAATAAAAGACCAAATAAAGAAAACCAAACAAGCTAATTTTCTTCATACCGTTAGCCCAGACTAAAATTCTATGGAGTACCTAATGCATATGTCCATCACAGGAAAGCTTCATCCTAGGACATGTTGTGATCAGGGTTTTGATAAAACTGATTTGGGTGATAAGCTATTGATATTTCGAGTTGACCAACTTGCTTGCTTACTAACTTAGACTTTCAAGACTCTGACGATTAGAGCATTCAATTTTAAACCTGCTAGACTTGCTTCTGACTAACTCACCAAAGGGTGAAGGTGACAATTGAATTTATTATGAGCAATGATTATTGCGGGTGAAGGAGAGATGGGACGGGTGCACCATTTTGGATTTTTCAAATATTTTGAGGTTGTTTTTGGTATTTTTGAGATTTATGAAGAAATGACTAACTTAAAGACCTATCCTAGGTGTCTCGGGAGCTGATCCATAGATTAGCCTTGCCTACATTATACACGCAAAGACTACATAGTTCGACTAATGACAAACTAACTTGATGATAAGATGGACAAACAGATTGTTCCTTTTATTGCTTAAAGGACTGACCTAAGATGTAGACTAGATGGGCAAACAGATTGTCAATGCGACAGACACCTAAGGACTGACCTAACTATCTCGGGGGATGATCAAAGATCAACCTTGCCTACGTTCAAGCTCAGAGATGATGTAGTTGGACAAGGTGAAAAACTGAAAAAACTCAATGATGAATTTTTTGAAGATTTTTTGATATTTCGACATGTTTTTGGATTTTTGAATGATTTAGATGTTTTTGATTTTTAATTTTTTTTTTTGAATGTCTTTTGTTTTTTTGATGAATTTTTGACGATTTGGATATGATATGTGATGATATCAATGCTTTGTTTTGAGATTTTGTTGAAAACCAAGCTTAATGTTGATCAATTGGATTGATGGATTGATAGTTTGACTAAGTGTGTTAAGTCAAAGAAAAGTGATAATGCACTTGTGAACTCTAGGAAGTTGTGTTATCCTAGAGTAAACTCATACACAAGAGGGTGGTTTGACTAAGTGTGTTAAGTCAAATGAGGTGATAATGGATTGGATTCGATTGATCAAGATTGATGAAGCTTGATTTGGAACAAAATTGCTTTAATGATTTGATGTGACGCTGAAGTACACATTAGATGTAACTGACATGGATTTCTTGGATTGATGTTCGATGAAAGATAACATTTTATGAGGAACATCATCTCATCCAAATATGCCATGGCCTAGTGATTTGGATTCTTGGCTCACAAAAGTTTTAACCAATTTGATTCCATGCTTGCCAATGTTCGGATCGCCACATAAGTTGGAGGATATAGATCAAGACTCATTCCTAAAGCAAGATGCAAATATCTACCCCCAGTGTTCTAGCAATGTATGGAATGCCATGGGTAGATTCTTGGATAGATGGATGGATGAATGGATATGAATTATCTTGTGATAAGATAAGGGTGTTTGCACAAAGGATTCTCATTCGGATAATGCTTCAAGGCTCAAATAACATTAGGTAGGATGGGATCAGTGAAAATGACCTATGTCAAGATTTTTACCATAAACAAGTGTAAAGCGTTTACCAAACCTTCATCAAGATCAAGATAAGGTAGATAGATAAATGGTTCATGGATGAACGGATGATATGGCTGGAATGCTGGCTTTATTATGGATGTGATAAGATGCTTTTTTCTGAACTGATGCATGTAGGTGCTTGATTCTACACATGACGCCTATTTTCTAGGTTTTCATCATGGTACCTATCCAAAGCGCTACCAAAGCAGTTTTCCCTGGAGGATGATTTTTTTTCTTTACTATTTTCAATCCTTTTTCTGATTTTTTTTGGATTTTTATATTTTTATATTTTTTGTATTTTTTGAGAGATTTTAAGCTGATGTTGAACCATCTGGTACTATTGATGTTAATTTTTCTGTCATGATGTTCCATCGGTATCTTGTTTGAAGAAGCTGCTTTGTCAAGACACGTGCACTTGAAAGCAACTTTTGAGATCCTTGATCTGCTTTGCTGATACCGGAGTTAACTCCGTCTTTGTGCGCACACCGTGATAAAGTGCCTTATGAATCCTTATGATGAAGGATCATTGCCAACACATGGTCAATGTGAGAATTGGATATCATGTGTGGAGGCATGGTTGGAGTGTGTTTAGGAATAACAGATGGATTGGTTGATAGTTTGGAACCTTTGACTCTCCAAACTTGGGAAGATGAGCAATGATGGGTGGATATGGAAGTGTGCATGGAATTAGTGCCAACTGCTTGATACACTTTGTATGTTGCTTGAGAAGCCTACTTTTTCCTTTGTGGACATCTTGGATGGTTATTTTTTCCCATAGTTTCTTTGACTAATGGAGTTTGATAGCTATAATCTTTCTTTGTATTCTTTGGTATCCACTTGTATTTGATTTGTTTGATATGCTTCTTAGCTTCTTTTTCTTTGATAATGTTCTTCATGCTTCAATTCAATTCAAGTGTTTCTTTTGATGTTGGTCCCAATTCATGGATGGGGTGATGGGTGGATGAAGATTCATGACGTGGTGGGTTGTAGTATTGGCATTGGTTTCATCATAAGGATCCTTCATGCCCCCTATGTTGACATTTGCTCGAGACAAAGTTGCCCCCAGTTTTGTGGAAGTATTACTGATATGTTGAGATCCCTTGATTGTCAAATAACTAAGGCCTTGATGCTTAGGATTTCCAACAATCTTCACTAGTTCTAGGATACCTTGTTCATGTAGGCCTAATCCTCTGCCTTGATAGTTCATCTGCTGAAAATTTTTATTTTCCATAGGATATGATTTACCTTGGGAACAAGGTGTTAATCCTTCTCTTCTTTGTCGTAGATTTTCAAAGGTGTAACTTCTTCATTAATAAAATAACTTGTTCTAAGAAAGGTAAGTGATCCAACTTTATAAGTGATAGGATCCTCCACATGTTGGATGAATACCTGATTGATATCTTTGTCTTGATATTGTGAGATATCAGATTGTATTGCTTCTTCAAGAAGTGTTAATGATTCACTGTCCTTGTAAAAGTCTTCCTCATGATTCATTCTTGGTATGCTTTCACATGTTGTTTCTAATTCACAACTTCTGTAGAAGCCTTTTTCATGATCCACTTCTGACATGTCTCTGGATTTCTCTATATCTTGATAATGTCTACAAATGTTAAGAGTAGGAGACTCTTGTTCATTGGTAATGATTTCAAGAGTATGAGACTCTCATTTTGAATGAAGATCATCCACGTGTCCATCGAAAGAAATAATCGCATGGGTAGATGGAGGGGTAGTGTTATGCGGATATGGTCATCTTGTATGGATAGGAGGGTGTCCATTATATCATTGTAGTAGCCTGGAGATGCAAAATTTTGATCTCGAATGATTTTGGAATTGCTTTTGACATGCTTTGGATCAAGTTCTTGACATGGGTCAATTTCAAATAATGGATTGCTTTCAAAGGGGTCTTGAACATCGTCCTTAGGCATGGGCAATTTCTCAAATGTCATGAGGTCAAAATATGTCCATATGTTTTGGAAAGGATCATTGCTAGACCTTGGTAAAATAAGTTGATCATGCTTTGGAATAAGTTCTTGAGATATGTCCTCTACCTCATTAGCTGATGTAGAGACATTTTCAACATTATCATTGGTCAAAGGATCTTGATCATCATTTTGAATGATTGTGGTGGGAATCAGTTGCAAGCTCTGTTGAGGGAGTAATTTTTGCATTTGTTTTTGAGCCAATAATGCTTGTTGTTGGTTATGTTGTTGTTCCAACAAAGCTTGTTGTTGGTCTTGCTACTGCTATGCCAATAAAGCTTGTTGTTGGTCTAGCTATTGTTGTGTCAACAAAGCTTATTGTTGGTCTAGTTGTTGTTGTGCCAACAAAGCTTTTTGTTGTGATCATTTTTGTGCTACTTATTGATGGAATTGTTCATGGATTGCTTGCAATAGTGCCCAAAATTGTGCTTGCTCCTGTTGAGCCTAGTGTTGGGCTTGAGCTTGAACTTGGGCTTGTTGGGCTACTTGAGCCGCTTGTGCTTGTTTAGTAGCTAGTTGTGCAACTTATTGTTTTTGGAGTTCCTTTTGGCGGTCAGCTTTTTGTGTGGCTTGCAACATGATGGAGAATGAATTTGGCATGTTGTGTTTTGGCAGTGGTGGTGGTGGTGGTGGTGGTGGGTTTGGGATGGTGTTGATTGTTGGGATTGTTTGGATGGCTGCCACCTATTGTTGTGATATCAATGGCAAGATGGGATGATTTGGTATGATGTTTTGATTCGGCATGATAGATTGAAATTGAAAATTGTTGTGTTTGGGAATCATATTGCCTTGATTTAGGTAACTTTGATTTTGTGTGGGGTTACCTTGACTTGGATCAATACCTAGAGTCGTCAACATATTGCTTGGATTTTGAACAACATTGATGGGATTTGCAAACATGTCTATCCCAAAGTTCACCAAGTGTGGACTAGGAATGTTCATGTTCAACAAACTTGTATTTGGCATGTATGGATTTGGTGGGATAATGTTGTTTGGAAAACTCATGCATTGAGCGTTTGATTGATAGATTTGCAAATTTGGACTTGGATTTAAATCTACCATTGGGAAAGGTGTTCCAAACTTCAGATTGGGCATACTCACATTTGTTGTACTTTTGAGGTTTGGAGGAGATAATGATGCCATGTATAAATGTGAGTTTTGATAATCAATTGGCTCTGTGAGACTTGGATAGTTTGGTTGAATTGGATTATTCATGATGGATGGATCAAGTTTGAACCATAAAATGAAGATCAATTTTCAAGAATGTAAGAGATGAACCTCTAATTCCTTAGATCAGTCTAAACCTTAGTTTCAAATAAACGAAGAACTAGGATAATTGAAGGATGATGAAAAGGATGAGAGAAACGAAAGATGAGTGATACAGATGAATGGAACTCTTAAAGAAACTTTGAAGGAAAATACTAAACTTTTTAGGACTTTGATTGATTGTGATTGGATTGATAGATTGACTAAATATTTTAAGTCAAACAAAATGTGATAAATGCACTTGTAAACCCTAGGAAGTTGTGTTATCCTAGAGTGGATTTGTACATAAGAGGATGGTTTGACTAAGTGTGTTAAGTCAAACGAGGTGATTATTTGATAATTTGGCTAAGTGTATTAAGCCAAACAAGATGAACTCGTAAACCTTAGGAAGTTGTGTTATCCTAGAGAAAACTCATTTATAAGATGATGGTTTGACTAGGTGTATTAGTTCAAACAAAGTGGTTTTGATTTTTCCTAAAATTTTAGCATAAAAGATATTTACAAAGTTTCCAAGAGTTGTTGGTGAGGTGATTTTTGACTGATTTTGATGGTTGAAAGATGGATGAAAGTGATTGAATTTGATCCTAGACTTGACCTAGATAACACTTCTTCTTACAAGACCTCGGTGTTGAAGAACATGCTATATTTCCTATGGGAGGAAAGAAAACCTTTCAAAATTTTTGGGATTCTATTGATAGTAAAACACATACAAAGTTGGATTGTTTCTTGAAGCTTTTTTGTAAAAGTTGTAAACCAATCTTTTTAGAAACACGTGTAATCCAATTTTTCTTTTTATCTTGTCTTAGTGTATTCCTTTTTATCAAAGATGCTTCCTTTCTTATGTTCCAAACTATATGTCTAATGTCCCACTTTCTTTCTCATCCCATAAGGTCCATTGTGTGGAAATCAAGGAAAATAGGGAAAAAGTTTCTTATGTTTAACCTTGTTGAAAAAAAATGACGGTAGAATTTGTGCACTTAGAAACCTCTAGGAATATGATCCCTAGGTAAAGAAAGAGTGTCTAAATTCGTCAAAAGTATTTGTTTCTCACAAGGGGTTTGAAATTTGAAGGTTTTGTGAATGTTTGTTTCCAAGCATTTCTTGAGAACCAAGCAATGTGTTCTTTTCTTTCAAGCACTTTTACAATCCTAGGATGATGAGGCAATATCTTGTTGGGTTCCCACTTGGACGAATCTAGCTACGCATATTTTGTGTGAATGGCTAGATACTTGACCACACTAGCTCCCCTCCATGAGACACACTTCTCGGGTCAGCCAAGCATTAATACTTATGAATCTCCCATGGCATAACTTTCATTTCCACAAAAAAACCGCATGTATAATGTGGGGCGGCTTCAAAGGACATGACCTTTTGCACCAATAAGATAGATAAGGTTTTGAACTTTTTCTAAACAAAGGGTTCTAATGCGGGCATTCCGTTCTTGGAGGATTATCCAACATCGGCAAAAGTCCATTTCTGTCCATCTCGTCAGAATAATCCTCGTGATTCTTGAACTTTCCTCAAGAATCCACACTTATATACCGGTTGGAAGTCGCTTGGATTTAGCGTGCTCCTAGTTGGGTCGTTCGCTTAGGTGAGTACTTTTTCCCACAAGGAAAACCCTCTAAGATAAACAATAGCGAATAAACATATTCGTAGTTCGATCAACCTTTTTTTAAAAATAAAAGGAGAACACTCGCAATAAGTTTAATCACACTTGCATGTTTTGTTCAATTGTTAAATGCCCAAATTGAAATGTGGAGGAAATCTTTTTAACAACCTAATATCACCAAAATGTTTTTGATTCTCAAGATCGCAATGAAGCGCAAGAGAAGCACATACATATTTTAAATGATATTAACTTGTGAAAAGGATTGCAAAACATTGAAAACACTTGTTCATTTTAGACCTCAAAACAATGATGAGTTCTTTTTAAGCACCAAATGAAATGTGAGATTGTCTCGTTCAATTTTTAACCCTTTAAACAAAATCTAGTATGTTTGTCTAAAGTTATTTTTATCCCCTTGGCAACTTTTGAAAGGAAATTTGATTATTTATTTTAGAACCCAATAGAAATTTAGTGTCCTAAGATCAATGAACTTATCAAATTATGTAAAGAGTGTTGAAAAACACTTTAGTGTTTAAAAACACCTTTTACAAAATGAGCATGAGCATAATGAATCTCCTACTTTGTTTAAAAAAAGAAAATTTGCTTGTTCTTTTTAAACCCAAAATAAATCTAGTGTTCTAAGAGCATAAAGGCAATCAAATCCTTAAACTTGGAATTATAATTGCCTCCAAGAGTGTCTAAAGACACTTGATACAACAAAGAAAAGATGTCATAAGAAGCTTTTTTTTGTTTTCTCCTCCTCTTTTTGATTTCATTACCTGAAAAAGTGCTCAAAATTTTAGATGAGATCAAGAAACAAGAAGATATAGGGGTTAGATGAATCATCAAGCATAAAAACGTTAAAACTTAGACCAAGTTTCATGGTGTTTTGAGATTAGGTGAAAATTTGAAAATTTTAACTATATAAAAGTTGTAAAACACCTACATAATTGGATATATTATGAAATTCTACCCCATTTCAAAAAAAAAAGCTCTAAAAAAGACCAAAAAATGACCAAGATACGGTCATTTTAAGTTCGGGTGAAAAAACAGGAAATCAAATGCGGCACCCTTTAGAGCGACGCTGTTTGCAAATGCGGCTATGTTTGAGTTTTAGGCGGTGCAATATAGTGCCGCACCTCTATAAGCGGTCCAATACAATGCCACATGAACTGTCAGCGATGCAATTTCCTGTGTGCAAGCCAAAAATGTTAAAAACCATGAAATTTTGACAAAAAACGTGATGAATTTCTTGAGATTTGCCCTCCTCCTAGCGCCAAAATGTGAACCCCTAAACCTGCAAGTGCACAAGAGCAAAAAAACACATTAGATGTTAGTTCAAATGCATGCAAACAAGTATGAGAGATTCCCCATAAAATCCATCTATTTAAACTAAAATTAGGAACAAAGATGAAGAACACAACATAAGGAATAAAGTTAAATCCTAATCAAAGCTAATAGAATGATGATCCCATGGGGGAATTGGTGCCAATGAAATGTTGCAATTGGCCCTTTCTCAATTCCTAAGTTGCAATGTGAGTTGATCTAGAAATGGTCAAATCTCCAAAGATATTTGAGCATAACCTTCGTGCAAATGTGAAAATGAGATGAGTGCTTGGATGAAATGAGAAAAATTAGTTCTCAATTGAAGATAGTAACTTTGCATGAAGATTGTGAATGATGATGGATTTGAGTATAGTAAGTTTACTCAAATTATGGATGATTGAACGAGAGAAAGAGTCTCTCATTTATAGATTTCCAAAATGGAAGAGAGTGAAATTGAGCAATGTGGGATCATTCAACATCCAATGGCCAAGTGCCACTTGTTAAGATATGAATGGTTGAGGAATGAGCACATTTTGGTCAATGTGCCAAAGAAGGTGAGATTTGAAATTCAAATTTGAAAGTTGGGGGGAGAGAAGAGTGGAGTCAACATCACTTGACTCAATGCACAAGGACATGTAAGAGGCATTGAATGCCTTGTTGGAAGGACCAAACCCATTTGAAATTTGAATTCAAATTGAAGGAATATTCCTTTTTGATGCCATGTTGAGAGAAAATAGGCAATTAATAAATCAAAGTAATTGATTTATCGTGCAAATTGCATTCTATAGAGGATTTTAGTGATAGAGATTAACGTAATCAAGGATTTGATTAATTTAATGAGGAATTAGGAGATGTGACAATTTAGACTTGAATTTATGAACTGATTTAAGTCAAGAATTGAGAGGAAAGGTTTAATTAAATAAATGTTTTTGATTTATTTAACTAAAGGGGATAATGTTAGATTAAATTAAATAATATTTAATTTAT
Organism: Sequoiadendron giganteum; assembly: GCA_007115665.2. Classification (NCBI taxonomy): domain Eukaryota; kingdom Viridiplantae; phylum Streptophyta; class Pinopsida; order Cupressales; family Cupressaceae; genus Sequoiadendron; species Sequoiadendron giganteum. The sequence goes on along the minus strand of CM021108.1, from coordinate 225,194,655 downwards.
TCAATTTAATAAGAAGACTTTAGGGATTTAATCAAATAAGATAAATTATTTAATTAAAGAGGTATTAAGAATTAATTAAATTAAATTGATTAATTTAATCAACAGAGGAGAAAGACCTAATTAAATGAATAATGATTTATTTAATTAAGGGATGAAAGGTGTTGATAAGCTGAGAGTATGATTCAAGAAGAAATGATGTTAGTAGGATCAGAATTAGGTGCATGTATATTTTACGTGTCTATAGCTACAAAGTCTAAAAGGAAAATGAGAGAGATTGAAGATGAGTGAAGATGAGAACATCTTTTCCTTCTCACATAAGATAAATGAATTGGTGACGGAAATTAGATGTGCTAGTGGAACTTTGGATGATGATGAAATTGTGGCTAAGATACTTAGATCTGTGCCCCTTTATTACAAGACAAAAGCTCATGCTATTGATGAACTCAGGATAGTGACAAATATTACAAAAGACATGTTGATTAGAAAACTTGTTGCATTTGAATTGAGTGAATTCGGTGAGTCTACTCCTAAGACCAAATCTTCTTTCAAGGCTATTATATCTGGGAAAAGCAACCAAAGATATGATTCAAGAGAAAGTTCCAAGAGAACATTCAGGTATGAAGATGAGATGAAGCGAATTGATGATGAATAAAAGGAATTGGTAGAACTAGAAGCATTGATTGTGAAAAGAGAATCAAGAGGTCATGCTAAGTACAAAGGAAAACTACCTATTAAATATTTTTTTTGCATTAAGATAGGTCATTTTGCATCTAGATATCTTGAAAGAGTTTCAAAGTATAAACCTGAGAACACTAGATTTCAAAGAAAGTGTTATTATGCTAAAGAAGGTTTAACTGATGAAGAATCTAATAAAGAAAATGGAAATGAAGATGAATGGGTATTTATTGCTATCAAAGAAAATGGTCAGGTGTCCACTGAATCTGCTAGTAATGTAAATGTTGAGAAAGCTCTTTCAACCAAATTTGAAGAGAAAGATGAGTGGGTGATTGACAATGGATGCTCACATCATATGACTAGTGACAAAAGAAAATTTGTAAGTTTGGAAAACTATGATGGTGGTGTTGTGAGGTTCAAAGATAACACTTCTGATGTGATTCATGGAAGAGGCACTATTTCTTTTGGTTGTAAGAACAATACTGATGGTGTTTTTTATGTAGAAGGCTTAAAGCATAACTTGTTGAGTTTTGGATAGATGGTAGACAAAGGTTACAATCTACAGTTCAAGAATGGTAAGTGTAGAATACTGGGAAGTTCGAGAAATATGATTGCTTTAGGAACAAAGACAAAAGGTAATATCTTTCAATTGAGTGCTTCTAGTGAAATTTGTTTGATTGCTCAAATTGATGTAAGCTAGTTATGGCATAGGAGGTTGTCTCATGTGAACTTTGATAACATTTTCAAGATAAGCTCTACTCAAGCAGTTAGAGATCTACCTAAGTTAGTGAAGCCTACTAACACTATGTGCAAGGAATGTTAGATGGGAAAGAAAAAAAGAAATTCTTTCCAGAGCAAACATTATAGCTCTAATGGAGTACTAGATTTGATACATATTGATCTACGTGGTCCTTCTAGAATCAGGATCCTACAAGGTATTTTATGTTGCTCATTGATGATTATTCTAGAATGATATGGGTTGCTTTCTTGAGAGAAAAACATGAAGCATTAGAAAAGTTCAAAAGTTTTAAAGCTATGGTAGAGAATGAGACAAGTCAAAGGATAAAATGTCTAAGGTTGGACAGAGGTGGTGAATTTACTTCACGAGAATTCAATTATTTTTGTGAAAAGCATGGAATCCAAAGATAACTATCTGCTCCCTGGACCCCTCAACAGCATGGAGTTGTTGAAAGAAAGAACATAACCATTCTAGACACTGCTAGAACCATTATGTTGGAAGCAAATGTTTCTCATTTCTACTGGAGAGAAGTTGTAAGTACTATTGTGTACACCATTAAGAAGGTGAATGTCAATAGTAATTCTAGTAAGACACCTTTTGAGCTATGGTTTGGTTATAAGCCTTTTGTCAAGTATTTCAAAAAAATTGGAAGCAAATGCTACATCAAGAGATGATGATATAGGTAAGTTTCATGCTAGAAGTGATGAAGGAATCTTCCTAGGATACTCTACTAAAAGAAAAGCTTACTAGTGCTTTAATAAAAGGTTGAAGAAAATGGTCGAAAGTGCAAATGTCAAAGTTGATGAAGATATTGGTAAATCGCCCAAATCTAGTGGTTATGATTTAGATGACCAACATGATGGTGCTAACAATGAAAGTAATGTTGAAGCATAGAATCAACTTCAAATTGTTTCAATAAACCAACGGAATCAAGAAGAAAAAAATAGCAGAAGTGCATAAGAAAGAACACAAGAACAAGAGGTAAGAGAAAATTTCAAAACTCCTAAGTATGTAAGATGGAATCATTCTAATAGTTAGATCATAGGAGACAAGAGAAAAGGTGTGCAAACTAGAAGAAGAATTCTGGAAGAGTATTGTCTAATTTATAAAGTTGAACCTAGAAATATAAGTGAAGCATGCAAAGATGACATTGGATGGAAGCCATGAAAGAAGAACTGTTGCAGATACAAAAAAATGATACATGGGATCTTGTTCCTAGACCTCAGAACAAAATATGATTGGAACCAAGTGGATGTTCTAGAATAAGCTGAATGAATAAGGTGATGTGGTCAGAAACAAAGCAAGATTGGTTTGCAAAGGATACTCACAGATGGAAGGTATCGATTTTGAAGAAATTTTTTCTCTTGTTGCTAGAATTGAAGTTGTTAGATTATTTCTTGCTTATGCTAATTTCAAGAATTACAAATTTTATCAGATGAATGTAAAGTCAACATTTTTGAATGGTGAACTAGAAGAAGAAGTTTATATTGAACAACCAGATGGATTTCAGTTGACTGATGAAAAGTACATGATATGTCGATTGAAGAAATATCTTTATGGACTAAAGAAAGCTCCTAGAGTTTGGTATGCTAGATTGGAAAAATACTTGTTGAAACTTTGATTCAATAAAGGTCATGATGATTTATGTATGAATTTTGCTGATGAAATGAAAAGTAAACTTGAAATGTTAATGATAGGAGAGCTGAAATTCTTTTTAGGATTGTAAATCACTTAGTTAGATGATGGAATCTTTGTATCTTAGTCTAAGTATGTGAAAGAGTTACTGAACAAGTTTAGCATGGAAGATTCAAAACCAGTTGGTACACCTATGGTGACCGGATGCAAACTTACACAAAAATATGATTCTCCTAAAGAAAATCAGACAAGATACAGGTCAATGATTGGTAGATTACTCTATTTTACTCAAACTAGGCCAAATATAATGAATGTTGTGTGAATGGTTGCTAGATTTCAAGCTGATCCTAAAGAGTCCCACGTGACTTCTATGAAAAGAATATTCAGATATCTAAAAGGGACAATTGATCTTGGTCTTTGGTATCCTAAGGATGATGATCTTACTCTAAGTGCTTTTATTGATCCTGATTGGGTAGGAGATGTAGATGACCGAAAGAGTACTAGTGGTGGTGCATTATTCTTAGGTAAGAAGCTGGTATCTTGGTTAAGAAAAAAGAAGAACTCGGTTTCATTATCTACTGCTGAGGCAGAGTACATTGTTGTTGCAAATAGTTGTACCCAAGTATTGTGGATGAAGAAAATGTTGAGAGATGTCAGAAATGAGTATGAAGAACCTATTTCCATATTTTGTGACAATTCAAGTGCCATTAACATTTCTAAGAATCTAGTGTTGCATTCAAAGACAAAGCATATATCCATCAATTATCACTTCGTGAGAGATAAAGTAAGTGACAAAGAAGTTAGATTGGAGTACATACCTACCAAAGAGAAAATTGCAAATATCTTTACCAAGTCGTTGCTTAAGGATAATTTTGAGTACCTCAAAGGCAATTTAGGGGTGATTTCCCCTCCTGATCAGAACTAAGATGTAGGTATTTGCATCAGTCCATGAATTCATAACCATATCTCATTTTGGATTGATGTTGTGGTGGTTGCTACTTAAGGGGAGTAGTCATATGATTCAAATTTGTGATCAAAGCATGTGTAAATTTTCCATTGATGTCAAATTGGGAGAGAAACAATGTGAAAAATGTGGGAAAGAAAAGCAGTGAAGGAAACATGAAAGAGTACACAATATTAGGGGGAGATTGTCAAAGAAGAGTTAGTTGGGTTGATGGTATTATTTTTCACATCATGTGTTGCAATCAATACCAAAGGGGGAGATTTTTGGATGTTGTGGTTGTGTTGCTGATATGTGGTTGTCATTTATGTCAACACTATTAGCATGAATCTACTTAAGGCTGTATATGTCAAGGATATTGAGAAAATTATAAAAAATATAGTACGGGAAGCCAGTGGAGCTAAGAAGGTCAGAATGTTCGAAAGCTCTGTGTGTTGAAGATCTGAAGGTGAGCTTCAAAGGGTTTGTTGTTGAAGCTTTCTAGTATGTTGTCTAAAATTTTAAGAGGTTCCCATAAATATTTTTGGAAGATATGAAGATTTGTGTGTCTACAATTACTTAGTTTTTGTAGATGGTGTTCTTCTTTGAGACAGATGAAATTTTGCTAATTTCATGTGTTGTGCATGTACCTGTGACATTCATGGACGATTCTAGAGCATTCTCTATCCTTTTTTTACGTTTACATTGATTGAAGTGTTCATGATTGAAAATTGTTCTGATGTGTGCCCAAGTTTTCATGTTCTTGGCCGACATGATGATGTTAGCATGTTGTTGATCCATGAGGATTAATATTTTATTGTTTGGTATGTTTGGAGGTGTTTGTTTAGGTCCTCACTATGTTGTGACCAACTTGTGTTTGTGCGCACTATAATTTATTCATGTATCAAGGCCAACAGTTGTAATTTATTCTTTATTTGTGGCCAACTAAATAGTGGTTGTACATCCGTGTAGCAAATATATATGAGATTGTTTTCCTCATTTAGTGAAAGTGCTCAAGTGTACAAGTGAAGTACATGTTTGAATAAAGGTCAAATCATTTAGATCAAAGTGTGGAAGAGTTTGAGTAGAGAGTGGAAGAGTTTGAAGAATTTTTTGTGCGCCTAACTAGAACTATAATCAGGCTTTTGTAGAAGCTAATTTCTTAGTTCAACTTCATCAAATGGATTTAATCTGTTTACTATATGTAAGGCAGTGAGCCTTCCCTTTGAGCAGTGTGCTCTAGGAAGTGTGCCTGAATGCAAGTGCATTCCCTTTTCATTCTTCGTTATACTTTTAACAAGGTATAATCTTGTGGACTAACATCCACCATGGTTTTTCCCCTAACAGGGTTTCCACATATAAAATCTTGGTGTTCATGTGTCTCTGATGTGTTGTTGATTTAATGCTTGCACTATTAATTATCAGATCTGTGATATAAGGTTCATTAATTTTGTATAAGTTTTATTTTGGTAACAACTGATTCAACCCTCACCCCCCCCCCTCTCAGTTGTCTATCCTTGTTTTGCCAATAGTTTACACTTTCTGGGAGATCCTGATTTTTGTTGAAATCACATATTTTTAGAAAGCATAATGATTTAAGCCTCGAAGAGTTCCATTTAAAGGATTCCAATTGAAGAGGGTTTGATCAAACCACCTTATAACAAGCCCCCTTGGATAGAACCTCACTATTTTTAAACCATACCTAACAGAGTCTCCTTTACACCTATCAAAATGCTGATTAAAAACCACTTTTGATTTACCTTTTGGGGGATCAAATGAGTTCGTTTAAAAAAAAAAATCATAAGTATGTATTCCTTATTATAAGCTTCCAAAATAGTATAATTTTAATTAAATTAAATTTGATTATTATATTTATTTTTTTATTTCTTTTGAATGTAGGTTTTTCATCGAAAATCAAGCTCTTTGTTCTACACATGTGAAAAAATAGAAGATTTTCAAAAAAAATATGTTGTATACAGTCTGCCTATGTTTGAATTTTAATGGGTTTGACTTCAAAATTTGATTAAGGAAAAAATATTTAATAAAAAAATATGAAACCAAATGAACTGGTTATATATCGTAGTTACAAATCTAAATTCGAAAAAATTAGAATTATATCCTTCATACAGAAAAAGTTATGTTGTATATAGTGAGCATCACTCCTTAAAAATGTTGTTTACTGATAAAAACTAGTTTTCGAAGGAGATGAAAAAAAGAAGTGCAATTTGATTCCAAAAAAAATGTTTTTTTTTTTTAGAATGTATAGAAAAAACTTCAAAAATAACTAGTTTGCATCATCTTCAAATTCCTCATGGTTTTGCCGCTATAAGAGCCTGAAAGTGAAGATTTAGTTAAAAAAAATCAGTTCAATGTCCAATTTGCCCAAAAATTGTAAACCAGTATTGTGGGATCACCCCATTAATAGTGTATTAGAGAAAAAAAAATAAAGAGGGTTTTTTTGTTAAAAATAGAATAGAGCAAAGAAGCACAAGCTAGAAAAACCAACAAAAACAACCTAGTAGGGCTAGCCAAAAATTTGACCCCAATCTTCAGTAAGAAACTTGTAGAGTTCCTTATGACTCCCATCCTTGTTGCCCGCTTTCTTCAGCTCTTTGTCCTGCAACATGTAGACTGTGGTGGTTGATTTGTTCATCACTTTGGATCTAAACTTAGAGATGCTCACCATCTTTGTTGTGAATGAAGAAAATGAAGGAATATATTATTATTGTACCATTGTGCCGAGGAAAGTGGAATTTTTATCCCCTATTATATATATAGAATAAATTAAGTATCCTACAAGATTAGTGATTTATAATTGAATATGGCTTAGAAGGTACCAAACGAAGAATTTTGATTGTGGTGTTATTTAAGGATTTTGACACATATAGAAAATTTATTTGTTATTCTACCCTTTTTGTGACATAAAATGTTCAATTTATCAAATATGATTATAGACCATTGAATAAAAACTTATGAAAAGTTTTTGTTTGACCACAAAGAAATAATCAAAACCATAAAAATAGATCTATTTGGTTCACTCAAAATAATTAGTGGATTGAAACAAAATTAAATACATAGTATTTAAGTATGTTTTGTACTTCTTTATTTATTTATTTTACTATGATATGTACTTCACAATTTAGGACATTGATTTGGATATGTTGTGCACTTCTTAATTTCTCCTATTTAAGTATGTTATATACTTCTTAGTCTAAGATGTTATATGAACATGTTATTTACATCATTAAATGTGTTTGAGAATTCCAAGATCAAAGAGCATGAAAAAAGCTTCCACAAGTGACCAAAATAAGCACAATTGTATGTCTATTGATAAACAAAATGAAGATTATAATACAATGATAAAACCTTGCATATATAGGGAAGATAGATGAGGTAAGATGGTACAAATGAACAAGTGACTAACCCTCCAAATATCAGACACTTGTGATCTCACTTTAAAAGTGTGTGAGAAAGTGTGAGAAAGTGACGTATTTTATATTTAAATGTTTTGGGTATAGGCCTTATGTGTTGTAAAGTGACCCTAGGTTGACCTATGATCAAAACTGCCAATTGCGATACATATACAAACAAGTTTTTTTCTTATTTGAACATTAAGGAAGCATTATAAAGAATGAACTATTATGATTCATTTATTGTGAAGATGTATCGAGGTATCATCTACATGATAGCTACAACAATCTATTATATTTTATGGACTAACCTATCGCAAGTCTTCAATAAATTCAAGCATCCATCAAGCAACCTTTGGTGGTAACATATGGTGTCAACATCACTTCAACATAGATTCCATACCAAGGTAACATTACCATTTATGATTTATTGTTTCAATCAATTATTTTTCATTTGGCCTCTACTTGAATTAGGGTATGCCCTCTCTACCATCATCATTTGTTGTATGTGGAAGTGGAAAGAAAAAAATGGGGTTTGACTTAGGTAATCCCTTATACAAAATAACTTTTCCTCATATTTTCATGTTTTTAGGTGGGATACATAAGTTTCATCAACAACAGGTCACAAAAAACACATAGAAAACTATAATACATCATCAAAGTTTTGCAAATCCCAAAAAAATCATTTTCTAGTCTAGGGTGATACCACCATTAAAACTCAAATTCAAGCCTAGTTTTAAATCATAGGTTCCTCTCTATATCCATTTTTCATATTTGTTTATGTTTCATTAGTTTCTTTTTGTCTGTGTAATAAATTACATTTTCAGATTTAGGTTTTACATCAAATAGGCTTGTTAAAAATACATCAAATTTATCCTCTTTTCAATTAAAAAGTACCAAACCCTAGAATATTGGATCCCCTTGTGGCAATTAGTCAATCATCAAACTTGGGTATTTCTTTTTTTAATGTGGAGTCAATTAAAAAGAGGCAATCCTAGTTAATCTACTAGTTAGATCTAGTATCACTTTTTTTACTCCATATTTTTGTGAACTCGACATATCCTATACTTGATTTTTTTATTTTTATATAATAAATTCTTAAAATTGATTCACAAACTAGGTTATTTGAAGGTTTTTTGTTGATTTTAAATTTTTCATTTCAAAAGTAATCATTTACACTCTTTGTTCATTAAGCATTAAACACCTTGGTGAATTCAATTTAGAACAAAATTACAATATATTTTGAAATAATTTGCACAATTTTAGATCTAATTTTCCTTGTTTAAGGTTTAGATATGAGTTATTTTATTTAAATATTAAAATGTTACATGTTTACTTTAAAAAATTAGAGCATTTAAAGTACTTTATTCCTTGTAAAAACATAACCTTAAACACATTATTCCACATTTGAATTAGCATATTTGTTTTGTCAATACTCTCCCTTACCCCATACCCCCTGATGGCACTCATGTGTGTAGCTGATTTTATCCATCATCTCCCTTGAATGCTTAAAAACCCTCATTCATGCTTGGATGTGCTCTTAATCATCAAATTAGGGCATACTAATTTACTAAGATCTATTAGTTGTTCGATCCGAGTTTTCAAAGAATCAAACCTTCAAACTATTAAACTCCTATGCATGTTCTGAAGTTATAAAAACCATGATTTTTTTCTAAGGTTCCAGCACCCTTGACCAATTAGTTTCACCTCAAATTTTTGTGTGAAAACCTACTTTGTGACCTCCATTTAGATATGGTTCATGACCTCTGCTATTTTATCCCTAATTCACCTAATTAATTTCATTACCCTTAAAAAATGATATAAAAATATGTTTTATTTTCAAAATTCTGCTTTTGATATAGAAAAATATGGGTCATCTAAAAAAAATCATACCAACTTTCATCTGACTAAGTGTTTTCCTACCCATGAGAATATCTTGGTGTGAAAGAATACAATCATTGATACATTTCTTAACTTTATTTCTTTAATTAATCATGAAAATCACGTTTTTCCCTCCCCCAGTATCTCCCCTACTTGTGAGGATATCTTGGTGCATGAGGATGCAACCATTTATACCTCATTGATAGAAAAATATCAATAAATAATAAAATCAATTGAAATTGTAGAACCACAATTGATCATATATCCTTCTTCTCATGTTCTTAAATGCCAACCTACACCTTCTCATATAATTGGAACTCCTTGAAACCAATATAAACCTCCTACTCACATCATTAATTTTGAAAAAAAACTCGCTCAAAGTAATTGTGTACACAAAAATGTGTCACAACAACAAAACTATCATAAATTTTCTAACACAAGCAACACTCCAAAAAACAAACAACCAAAAAATGCAAACCTCTATTTGATTTCCTCAACCATATCTCTCTATTGCACCTCATCTTCCTCAACATAGTTACAAAGAGAACGATCTTTCTAATAAACTTTGTAATACTCCAAATGACATCTCTCTTTGGGACTTAATTAAAACTTCACCTACCTACCATGGTATTCTCCAAGAGGCTTTGTAGAAGATTACTATACCACCTTATGTCAAACTGAATTATGTAGTAGCCTCACTAGATGGTATGAGTGTAACAAAATTAGATATTGTTTTCCATCAAAGTGGATTACCTACTCTTGAGATTTAAAATCAACATGATTCTCTAATTATATTTTTCATCATCAATAAAACCGAGTTTATACATACTCTCATTGATGATGGATCAAGCCTTAACATTTTTAGCATTAACCTTTTACACACACTTGGTTTGGATGAATCTACCATTAAACACAATGATCTTTGCTCCCCTTACAAAGCCACACACAAAAATAGATATAAATTGTAGAAAGGAACACTTGCTTTCTATTATCTTGATGAATTAAAATAATGATACTCAAAAAATAGCATGTTACAGCCACATGGATCTTCTCATTATAGAAACATGCAAACCAAAACCATGATTTTCACTATAGTAACTCCCTTCTGTAACCCTTGTTCTCCATCTTTATCCTAGAAGTGTAATTTTCTTATAATATTTTGGAAATTGTAACCCTATTTTGGCACTAGAAATTTCACCATCCATTTTACCGCTCTAGAATATTTTTATTTTATTTTTATATAGTTACAACTTCTTGGGGCCATAACATTCGACCCAACTGTTGGAATTTTAATTGTAATATATCATTAGAAAGATTTTGAAGAGATCTACAACATGTGTTCCCCATATCTACAAGATCAACACTTTTCAACCTATTCTAGGGCTTCTAAGGTCCTCAATTTATAGTTTGAAACTTCATTAGAGAAATTCCTCAAGATTAAAAAATTAATATCTTCCAAATGATATAGGATTTTGAGATGATTCTTTCTCCAATAATTTTTTTTTCAATTTCACTCCTTGGGGTTAGTTTGTGTGTCCATAGGAACCTAAATAAGATGAACTACTAAAAATAGTAGGTGATTATTTTTGGCTATTTCAAACTTCTTACTATCCCAAAGATTACGCAAGTCGCCATGGGCCCCAAAACAACTAAAGAAAACTACAAAAAAAATGAAAATATAATATTTTTGGGTGATGCAAGATTTATTTTACACCACTAGATGCTTCTGCATCATTATTTGTGGTTTCAATAATGTTGGTAGGAAACCTTTGGGTACAATCACACTACCCATCAAGGTAGGACCTATGACCTTGCCTACCCTTATCCATTTCATGCTAGATCTTTTCTCATATAATCTTATTCTTGGTAGACCATAGATTCATGCCATGAATGGAGTCCTATATACTATTCACTGTGTGATGAAGTATGAACATAATAAAAATGTTTATACAATTAAATTAGATCTAAAATTTATTTACAAACTAAAGAAAAATATAATATTTCCAATTCTCTTAGTACTTTAATTCCATATTAAAAATTTGAACCATTACCTTCCAGTGATAATGATACTATGAATGGACTCTTTATTGATGATTGGGGTTTGTTGGATTTTACACCTAATTTCATTGGGGAGTCTAAGATATTGCCATCAAAGCCCAAAGAGTTGAAGTTTTTTTCGATAGATCTAACATAATCTTTTCATTCCTTATCTCAAATTGAAAATAATGATCAAAATAATGCTTTATCTTTGAGAACATGTTTTTGAGAAGATTGGGGTTCCTTATATTTTATACCCTCCTTTGTGGGAGGGTACAAAATCTCACAAACTAAATTTAAGGATTTTTCTTATTTGCACAATCTTCTTCTACTTTAACAAATCCACAAACATCATCATCCTATGAGTGTGATGGGGGATTTTTAGCATTCATCCATCATATGTTGGCGACATCTATTCCTAACATTTCAACACCTAAAAAATAATATAACTTCTTAACTGTGGTGATATCACTCCTCCATTTGTTGACTAACCTATTCATTCTAGACATTTAAACTCTCTTATATGGTGTTTTTCCTCACTATATGTAATTTGTATCTCTATGTGTTTTCTCATTTTCATTCATGGTGATACAATATTATGTACAACCATATTTCATCTATGGTAGAAAAACACTAGTAACCAACATAGTTGTCCTTGCACTTGGGGGGAAAGGATAACTAGTTTTGGAGGTGTGTACCCTTCTTAGGATCCCCTCTTCCCCCTTTATTTTCCTTAAAATATTAGCATGGCAAGAATGTTGATATTTTAAGGGGGGGCATGTCACCCTATGCATTTTCATATATACATTCCATTGGTATCTTGTGAGCTTTGAATTATTGACATACCCCCTTAGTGGTGGTGATGTTTATAATGCCCATTAAGGTGTATTTAAAAATTTCCCCCATGACATTAAGAATTTATACACCCCTTGAGGTGTGGTTAGAAATTCATCCCCCATTACGTTAAACTTTTATGCACTCCTTAAAGCATTATTTTCTAAACAATCTATAAACAACATAATGGAGCTTATTGGCTTGTGAACTTTAGCATACTTACATGGGAAGCTAGCATAACATAGCTTGTTAGCTTGTGGATCCATGTGTGTCATGAGTAAAATATCATAATACAACTTTCTAGGCATATGAAACGTATCATTTATCATTCTTACATGGAAACCAATCATAACACAACTTGTTAGCCAGTAGATCTATACATCCTTGTGAGAACTTTAATTTAGAATTTCAGATGTGTATGTTTTGAATTTGATGGATTATGCTTGGTAATTGAGAGAACCTTACATATTGCGGTCTCTTTACCTTACTGATTTGAATCTTTAGTTTTAATGTACTAAATTTATTTATTTTTATTTTATGTGTGTGTGTGTGTTAAATTTTCTTTATGTGTGTATTATATTTTCCTCATTTATTTTGTGTGTTTCCTTTATGTATTTGGTGTGTTTTCTCCATGTATTTTTTGTGATTTATGTGCTTATTCCATGTTTTTGCTTTATGTAATCCTTGTTTACATCATGATTACATTATGTATGCTTTGTGTATTTTTTTATGTGTACTTCACTAAGTGCTTTATGTATGATTGAATCTTGCCTTGTCTTGTGTGTGATAAATCTATTTCATGTTTGTCTTAACATTGTGGATTGATAGGACCTTGAATTGGGGGTTTGCACACTACTCAACTTGGTGTCATCCTATCTCTTCAATATTTTGATAAAATTATTTATTCCTCTAGTATGAGTATAAGCATAAGCATAAGATCATAATATCACTAAATTGGGGGCTAAATGTAATGTCATAAAATGTTGATCCTAAAAATTTCACAGTACACAAAAACCCTACCTTTCCTATAAAATTATTTATAATAATTTTGTATTTATGTTAGGGCCAAATTATGAAAATATATTAAATTCGTCGACATCCCATGAAATTTGGGGTAAAATAACCTAATCAAGGGTGGGGCACCAATGAAATAAGAATGACCTATGCCAAATTTTAATGTTTTGGGTGTTGGTGTTTTGTGTTGTAAAGTGACCCTAGGTCGAACTATGATAAAAAATATTAACTGGGATGCATATATAAACAATTTTTCTTCTAATTTGAACATTAACCTGAATAATTATGAAGAACCTATTATTATGCATTTATTGTGAACATGTATTGAGTTATTCTCTACATGTTATCTACAACAATATATTGTGCTTTGTGGACTAACCTATTGTAGGTCATGAAAAAAACATACTTTGTTGGAAGTTTATTGTGTGGACATCATTTTGAATAATATTTTGTACCAAGGTAATATTACCTTTTATAATTTATTGTTCTAGTAAATTATTGTTTATTTGGCTTCTACCCAACCTAGGGCATGTCCTCTCTACCATCCTTTTTTTTTGTATGTGGATTTCAAAAAGCCAAAAATGTGGTTTGACTTATGCAAATCCCTACATAGTCTAAGCTTTCCTTGTCTTTTCATGTGTACAAGTTAGATACAAAATTTTAATCAATGGGAAGTCATATAAAACATAGAGTAGAATATAGCACATTATCATATTTTTCCAGATATCAAAAAATAATTTTTTAATTCTAGGGCGGTACCACCCTTGATCCTCAAATTCAGGACTAATTTTCAATCATAGGTTCATCTTTGTATCCATTTTCCAAATCTTTGTATGTTTCATGAGTTTTTGTTTTGATTCATGTGATAAATTACATTTTTAGGTTTAGGGTTTAAGTCAAATAGGCTCATTAAAATAAACATCAAATTTATTGTCTTTACAATTCAAAAGAACCAAACCCTAGGATATTTCTTCTCCCTTCTAGTAGTTAGGACATAATCAAACCCTAGTTGGTTTGTGTTCAAATGTGGAGTCAAAGATAAAGAGTTACTCTTATATAATCTACTTGCTAGATCTAGGATCAATTTTTCTACATCACAATATTTCCTAATGATGAGTCCCAACTATGAGGCCATGTTAGGTACTCATGTACAAAAATCTCATAAAGTGGAGTAAAGGGGAGAACCTAGTGGGAAATAAAATTCCTCTCAAAAAGAGAAATGATTAAACATATAAGTGAAGAATATAAGTGATATATGGAGAACCCATAATGAACCCACAAGGACTACTTCTAGCATAATGTACAATGAATATTTCCCCCATAGAAGCGAAAAGAGAGAAGGTCTATATGAAACCCCTAGAAAATATGATGTAATGAACTCCAAGTGAGGAAATGATTCCTCACAAAAATGAGATGAGAAGATAAACTATGTAGCTTCCCCTCAAAATTATGTATATAGTTTTGGTAGATTCTTGAAACTATATGTTTAAGATGATCCATGATCACTAAAAATAATTTCTCCCCTTGAGATGAAACAATACCACAACTATGTGGATAATGTCTTCCCATTCTAGATAGGAATATACAAGAAGTAATATCAATTTCTCTAAATTTTGCAAATGATCCAAAGACTAAAATAATGTCAATGATGCCTTTGAATGATGATCAAAGATCTTTGAGCCAATGTTTATGTGTGAAAAAATCTGATAAGATGGATCAAGCACTATATAAGATTCAGGTAACCATACCTATTTGTAGGAAGTTTTGGCCTATTTCGACCTATTTACAAGGTCTGTGGGTTTCTTATGGTGATTTAATTGTCCAAGGCTTCTGTTCCACATGCATAGCATGAAAAGAGTGACTGAGAGGATGATTTCCCTATATAACTTGGCATACAGACTTGTCTATTTTAAATTTTTGGCTTGGTTTTCTTTGTATCTTATGTTGAAAGTAGTGGTTTGAATGTGGGAAGTGGAATGAATTTTATGGAAAAGAGGCTAAAACCCCTTACATTTACTACTGTGGGGAATTTTTTACTTTGGATAGAATTGCACACAATAGGAAAAATTGAGTCACAAATCCTCCACATTGTGACACAAATTTTAGGGCATATCATTACATCTATGATGTAGGTGTTGCTTGTGAGGATTTTGGTGTTTTAATTTGTAGGTGTTTCCTTGTATTTATGTAAATAGGTTGTCTTTTCTAGGATCCTTCATTCCTTCCCATGTTTGATGGAAATAAATAAAAAAATATGCTAGAAATATTACATCAAATTGCAATCATATTTTTGTGTCATGGGAACATAGGTGGATCTATATATTATGAGGCTGATGGTTGAGTCCAAATGGTCTTAAGATTAGTTACATGGGCCTTTTATTTTTTACTATAATTTACAAAGAAGAAATGGGTAATAGATTGGCCTATCATTAATATCATCCATGACATATAAATTATTTGATTATTTATTACATGGGATTCCACTCTACATGCCTATAAATAGTAGAGTTCTCCACTAGCACCTCAATATCCATGACCTCTATCTTCTATAGACACCTTAACAAGACTTGGTGTTGAGGAATAATCTCCTAAATGGACTCTTAGAGCCTTCTATTGGTCTTTCCTCTAGCACACCACCTCCCAAAATAATGGCTTGGTCAAACATCACATGACGTCTCCATAGTGATGAGTAAAGGAGAGTGTGATCTTTTGGGAATTGAGAATTCCTATACATGTTTTCTAATCACTCTTTCCCAATAATGATATTCTACAAGTTTCATTCATTTTCTTATGAGTATAATATTTAGTCATATTATCACACCATATACCTCTCATCGATGCCTCCTGTTGGCATTTTTTATTGCAACCCAAACGTATTTCCCAAAAGCTACTATGAGCTTGCCATGTTCAATAATAAAAGTCTAGGAAACGTATGGCCAACTTGATGAGAATAGTGATAAGGCTAATTCTCCTACACTTCGGACTCTGTAAGATCTAGGATGGTATCCCCTAAAATTTTCTCTTAACATACAACATTAAACAATTTATTTGCACATGGATAAGCAACAAATATTTTTACCATTTATGTTAAAAGGATGAAATCTTTCAAGAAATTGGCTATTCCTTAAAAAGGCTCGGGTCTAGTTAACAGAGAATCACAAACATGACTAAAGTAGATTGATATGAAATTTTTCAATAAAATATCTTGAAGCCATAACACAAAAAATGAGAGAATAAAATGTGATCAGATTTCCAGTGCCATATCCCAAAGTGTAGAGTTAAAAGAGAAAACTGAACTATAGGGAAAATTTCATCTTAAGCATCTATGATCTATATGAATCACATTACAATCCACATATCTATACTTGAATCTATTACTTCTTTATGAATCCTATTTTTAGCTTGCATGAATTCACTAATTAACTAAAGAATTTAACTGATCCTTTGAACAAGAGCTATCGTTAAACATAATTCACAGTCAAGAACAAATGAAGATCAATGAAAATCATCTTGGATCAATATTTCATTAATAATCCATGCAAATTATCACAACAGGAGAGAAAACAAACTCAAAACATTCGTATGTTTACACAAACATTCTTAAGAACCCCATAATTAACCAAGTTCTCTTATCTGACTGAAAATATTTTAAAACATGGAATTACATTCATACTCTTTTTTCACTCAACTCCTATTTCTCATATCTCGAATATTTCAATAGACCTCTCTCACAACCCAAAATTCCCTTTTATAAAACAAGGGAGCCAACAAGCTTTAGGTCAGAGAGTACACATGTCCATTTTTAATTAGACCTCTTATTCCTAATTCGGTTACAAATTCATTATGCAAGTGAAAAGCATAAGACAAGAATCATCATTAGTTGTTATGGAAGAAAAGAAACTACCCTCCAAAGGGCCACTTGCTCACATTGTAGAAGGCATCTTTAACCATTGCAACACTTTACTCCACCTCAGCACCTTGTACTTGAATTTGAAAGGATAATGCATATTTTCCAATATAACCTCTAAGGCCAGACCTATATTATACATGATGATAGGGAGGGTTGGAGGAATCATTCCATGATTCCTGCTCTTGGTCTTACTTGGAAGACCCCTATTGTGTCTCACTTCACCACCTTAACCTATAGGACCTATCTCTTGACTAGGGTTCCCTAATTCTCCTTGCCAACCCAACTACCAATACATGTTCTTCCAACCAAGACAACCTTCGTGCTTTCCTTGCAATTCTTCCCTTAGCCCCTAATCCACTCTAAAGGCTAACCTACTCCCAATACTAGATTTCATCTTTGCAGGGGTGTGGAGATGTTTCAACAGGTTCACACCATCACTTGATGGTTCTTGAGGGTCCATCTACCTTCATTTTCCCATCGCTTCCACCAAACCCTCATCTAGGGTTTTAGTCCACTAGTCCTAGGCATTCCAATTAGGCCTTCTTCTCTGAGGAAACAAGTTAGAACTCCAAAGTTCTCCAAAGAACATAAGATCTTTCCTTGGGGTTCCTGGTCCTTGTTTCTATCCCTCAAAGATTCCAGAGGTCTTAACCCTCAACTATTCGTACGCAGCCATAACCCTCAATTTAGCAAATTAGGCCTTTATTAAGCCTTTTCCTGACCACACAATAGACTGTCATGAGTTTCTCTCACCAAATGGATTGGTGGAGCTTCCTCCTCCATGATAATCCTTGGAAAGGCTCATACCTACCCTCTCCACACCATGATTTGATAGGAAATGAGCACCCCTGCAAATCAAGTGCCAAGCACTCTTTGTCTTTCCTAGCCAAACACTGTCAGGCTCGCCTACGAGAAGACTTCCAAAGTGTTTCCTAAAATATTAGTGACTTCTACACCTACCATATTTAAAATCATGGATTCTATTCACAATTCCCAAGAGGTTGTACGCTATGTATAGAGGGAATGTGATCTAAACCTCTATTTTCAACTACCAAACTGTCAGATCAACAACTAAGAAAGAAACAACTACCTACAAATAGAAACTAAAACAGAATTAAGAATCAAAGCTACTACCACAAAATGCTTAGTTAACACTCACATTACATGCTGCACAATTCATAGTATCCTATTCAATCCATTAAAGCACTCCTTCAATGCAAAAATCAGTAACATTCACATTAACATCACTATTCTCCTTTGAATTTCAAATTTTCCATTACTCCCAATGCTTACTCCCAATGCTTCCAACCTTGCTCTCATGTCAAGGCACACCCTATATAGGTAAAAAAAAGAAGTTATGGCTCCCCTTGGTCGTGCATTTCAGTTACAATGTGGCAAAGTTGCAAAATCCACCATTTTCAACTTTTGCCAATTTCTAGTAAACCAATGCAAATGAGTTCCAAAACTCACTAAGCCTTTCCACTCCTTATCCTAATGATTACTAATGATCAAGACATGTTACTAAGCCTCTAACTCTATCTCAATGGTCAACATGACCTTCATGGTAACATACCAAAAACAAAAATCAAAACTAGATTACCTAATTGCCTAGTGTTTCCTAGGTGCTCCTGCACCATTCTCCCCCTCTTTGCACAAACACTAAGGAATGTGAGGAGAGATTAGTGACACATCAATGCCTTGCTTCTTAAATTAAGCTTCATTCATCCATGTAGCTTTAGACTCTGGCTTTTCCTTCCACTTGATGAGATGCTCCATGTATTCTTTATACTGGGTAGACTTCTTCACCCTTGACTCCAAGATCTTCTCTGCTTGTAGCTTGTCTTGAGTAGGTAAGGCTATGTTACTCACATCCTTGAAGATATCCCTACTATTTTGATCCATGTCAATGATTGTTCCCTTATATCTAATCAGATTAGCTACATTGAACACTGGTGAAATGCCCAAATCTGCAGGTAACTCCACCTTATAGGCATTCTTCCCATACTTAGCTAGTACCTTACATGATCCCACTCTCTTCATCTGCAACTTGGTTGATGTTCCCTTCTAAAACCTAGATTTGTTGAGGTGGACCATGAAATAGTCTCCTACTGCAAATTTTAGATCCTTCCTAGAGATATCCACCTTATCTTTCAAATTTTGAGTAGCCTCCGTGACTGTCTTCTTCACCTGCTCCTAAATCTCCTTCATGGTCTAAGAGAAATCCTCTACATGTCCACTCCTATGCTCCATAGCTCCTAGATCCCTAAGCTCACACACACCTCTTGGGTGCATTCCACACACTATTTCAAAAGGACTCTTCCCTGTGGTCCAGTTCACATTTTCATTGTAGGCATATTCAGCCTAAGATATAACCAAGTCCCATGTCTGTCCATACTCCTTGGTTAGGAATCTTAGAAGGTTACCTAACACCCTATTAATCACCTATGTTTTTCCATCGGTCTGAGGATGGTAAGCTGATCCAAAAGATAGGTTGGTACCTAATCTGCTCCATAGAGTCTTCTAAAAATGACTCATGAACTTCACATCCCTATCTGATACAATGCTCAATGGAAATCCATGGATTTTTACAATCTCTTTGAAGAAAAGGTGAGCGATATAGCTAGCATCATGGGTGGTCTTGCAAGGGATGAAGTGACTCATCTTACTGAATCTATCTACCACCACATAGACACTATCAAACCCTGTCTTAGTCTTAGGGAGTCCTACCACAAAGTCCATGCTAACACACTCCCATGGTCTATTAGGAATGGGTAGGGGTTGATATAAACCTGCATTAGTAGCTCTTGCTTTGTCTTTCATACACACTACACACTGCTCCACATACCTCCTGACATCCCTTGACAACTTAGGCCAATAGTAGAACCTTTGCACTAGTTCCAATGTCTTGTTGATACCAAAATGTCCACTAAGACTACCATTATGCTTCTCCTGGATGGGATTCTCTCTCATTGATCCTCTTGGAACACATAAATGATTCCCCTTGAATAGCAATCCACTTTGCAATGTATACTCTGAGTATTGACTATGAAAGTGGTTCTCAAAGTCAGAACACACATTGTAGGCCTCTGAGAAGTCTTCATCTTCCCCATAGAGATCCTTGAAACTCTCTATCCCAATGCTTTTGATTTGTATCTCTTGCACTGTTAGCAATCTCTTGCTTAGTGCATCTACTACCTTATTCAACTGTCCCTTCTTGTGCTTGATGGTGAAAGTAAAAGCTTGGATGTATTCCATCCATTTCAAATGTCTATTGCTCAACTTCTCTTGAGTGTTGATATAGCTCAGTGCCTGATTGTCAGTAAAGACTAAAAAATATTTGGGTAGAAGATAATGCATCCACTTCCTAAGTGACTCTACTAAAGCATAAAGTTCTAGGTCATAGGTAGAATACTTCTTCTTAGCTTTGTTGATCTTTTCACTAAAGAAGGCTATAAGTCTGCCTTCTTGAATTAGAACTCCTCCTACTGCAACTCCACTGGCATCACATTCCACAGTAAACAAATTATCAAAGCTAGGTAATAAAAGAATAGGTTGAGTTGCCACTTCTTGTTTCAATTTCTCAAAACATTTCTCAGCTTCTTGAGTCCACTTGAACTTAGTTTCTAGACCACCTTTGATTGTATCAAGGACTGGTGCACATATGCCACTAAAGTTTCTTATGAATTTTCTATAAAATTGAGCCAATCCATGAAAAATTCTTACCTCTATCCCTATGGTTGATGTAGGCCAAGTGAGGATAGCTTCTACCTTGCTTGGATCCATCTTCAATGATCCTTGTGACACTACAAACCCCAAATACACAAGGTCCTATTTAAAGAACTCACATTTCTCTAGGTTGATGGCTAACTTCTCCTCTTGCAACCTTCTAAGAACCATCACCACATGTTTTAGATGTTCTTTTGTTGTCTTGCTAAAGATGAGTATATCATCAAGATATACCACCACAAATATCCCTGTAAAGTCTTTGAGCACTTCATTCATGAGCCTCATGAATGTGCTAGGGGCATTAGAGAGGCCAAATGGCATAACTCTCCACTCATACAACCCATCAGTTGTCTTAAATGTTGTCTTCCACTCATCTCCATCCTTGATTCTGATCTGATGGTATCCACTCTTGAGATCCAACTTGGTGAAGTATTGAGCTCCTCCAAGACAATCCATCAAGTCCTCAATCCTAGGAATAGGGAACCTATACCTGATTGTGATTCTATTTATAGCTCTTGAATCAATGCATAACCTCCACTTGACTCATTTTTTGGTTGCTAAGACCACTGGTACTACACATGGGCTGATGCTCTTCCTAATCAATCCTTGATCTAAAAACTCCTACACTTTTCTAGCTACCTCTAGATTCTAATTTGGTGTAAGCTTATAACCTTCTTTTTTTGGAAATGAAGCTCCTAGTATGAAGTCAATCTGATAGCTGATGGCTCTCTTTGGAGGTAAGGTTGCAGGTGTACCATCACTAACTATGTCCTTGAACTTTTCTAACAACTTTTGGAATACTCTGGGTATGACTGATTTCTTAGTCTTGTCTTCATCCTTGGGTTGCAACATAACCACATATCCTTCACCTCCTTGATGTAGGTTGTTAAGGAACTCTTTACCACTACTTAACAAGACACTAGGGGTCTTTGAATGTAATTCTTCCTCCTCTGACAGTGACTGTAATTTAAAAGTCTTTCCATCCTTCTTGAAAGAAATGGTGTTCTCTTTCCCATCATATATATCACCTCTATCATACTGCCATGGTCTGCCCAATAGAAGATGGCATGCATCCATGGGTAACACATCAAAAATCAACTTATCCTTGTACCCTCCAATGGAGAACTCCACTGCTATTTTCTCATTGACAAGAAAACTCTACCCTTTGTTTAACCATGTCACCTTGTAAGGGTTAGTGTGGGGTAATTTCTCCAACTTCAATTTCCTTACTACCTCCTTTGAGATGATGTTATCTATTGAACCTAAATCCACAATAACCTTACATAATTTCCCATGTATTTTGCATCTCACTCTAAATAAAGCTATTCTTTGCTTTGGCTCTTCCTTGACCAATTGTCTGATCAAAACTCTTCTAAACATCATATTCTCCCCCATCTTTGATTCAATGTGACTAACCTCTAGTGATTTGGTACTCATGGTGTCCTCTTGAGCATATGCCACTCTCTTCTCAGTATTTGATGAAGATGCTTTCTCCAGGCACCTATAAGCTGGATGACCTACTTGACCACAATGATAACATTTCATACTAGCAAAGTATGAGTTGCTTCTACCTCGTCCTCTTCCTATATTTGATCCTCCTTGAGATCCTCTACCTCTTCCATAACCTTCTCTAGAAGTTGTTTGACTTCCATGCTCCGTGAGTTTCGATTCTCCTTGGTTTCTTTGTTCAGTTCCTCTACCTTGGTAGCCACCTCTATGTCCTCTTTGATCTTTTCCTTTGCCTCTACTCTTAGAAGCTTGGTCTTGTTTCCTCTTGCTTCTTTCCTCAATATTTATAGCTAATTGGTAACATTGGTGTACTATCTTGGGACTTAGAAAAGTCATCTCCTCTTGAATGTTCCACTTCAAACCATTAAGGTACCTAGCCACCTTAATATTTTCATCCTCAAAGACATTAGACCTCATACAAAGTTTTTGAAACTCCTTTGTGTAAGTGTTCAAATCTTGGTCTCTTTGCCTCAAGCTTTGTCTCTTCTTATGCAACTGAATCTCATAATCATCTAGCATGTATGCTTCTCTCACTTTTGCAACCATACCCTTCCAAGTTGAAATAGGCTTCTTTCCTTCTTTTTCCCTCTCTATCTGAATGAATTTCCACCATGTCAAGGTAGATCCTCTCAATCTAGACTTAGCCACCTTCACCTTCTGTACTTCAGTGACTCCATCACACTTAAAATGGTTTTCCATGCCTTCTATCCAATCCATGACTAGATCAACTTCCAATTTTCCACTAAACAGTGGTATGCCTTCAAGTGCTTTACCACTCAAAGCTTTCAATGCCTTCAAGAAAGGCCCCGCTTGTAGAATAGGGTCAGGTTCAAGGATCTTGTCTTCCTCTACAACCTATTCACTCTTTCGTACCCTACCTTCCAATCTATCACTGACCTCATCGGCCTTGATTTGCACATTACTCAATGTCTCCTCAAGTTGTGCTAATTTTTCTTTCAATCTCCTATTGTATTCCTCTTGATCTTCAACCTTCTTTTCCAACTCAATTTTTTTCACCATGGTTGTGGAACCACTGGATTCAAGGTCTGACATACAAGATTCTATCCCAAATCTTTAACTTGCTTTGATACCAATCTGATAGGGAGGGTTGGAGGAATCATTCCATGATTCCTGCTCTTGGTCTTACTTGGAAGACCCCTATGGTGTCTCACTTCACCACATTAACCTAAAGGGACCTATCTCTTCACTAGGATTCCCTAGTTCTCCTTGCCAACCCAACTACCAATAGATGTTCTTCCAACCAAGACAACCTTCGTGCTTTCCTTGCAATTCTTCCCTTAGCCCTTAATCCACCCTAAAGGCTAACCTACTCCCAATACTATATTTCATCTTTGTAGGGGTGTGGAGATGTTTCAATAGGTTCACACCATCACTTGATGGTTCTTGAGGGTCCATCTACCTTCATTTTCCCATCGCTTCCACCAAACCCTCATCTAGGGTTTTAGTCCACTAGTCCTAGGCATTCCAATTAGGCCTTCTTCTCCGAGGAAACAAGTTAGAACTCCAAATTTCTCCAAAGAACATAGGATATTTCCTTGGGGTTCCTGGTCCTTGTGTCTATCCCTCAAATATTCCAAAGGTCTTAACCCTCAACTGTTTATACACAGCCATAACCCTCAATTTAGCAAATTAGGCCTTTTTTAAGCATTTTCCTTACCACACCATAGACTGTCATGAGTTTCTCTCACCAAATGGATTGGTGGAGCTTCCTCCTCCTTGATAAGCCTTGGAAAGGCTCATACCTGCCCTCTCCACACTGTGATTTGATAGGAAATGAGCACCCCTGCAAATCAAGTGTCAAGCACTCTTTGTCTTTCCTAGTCAGACACTATCAAGCACGCCGAGGAGAAGGCTTCCAAAGTGTTTCCTGAACTATTAGTGACTCCTACACCTACCATATTTACAATAATCGAGTCTAGTCACAATTCCCAAGAGGCCATATGCTATGTATAGAGGGAATGTGATCTAAACCTCCATTTTCAACTACGAAACTATCAAATCAACAACTAAGAAAGAAACAACTACCTACAAACAAAAACTCAAACCGAATTAAGAATCAAAGCTTCTACCACACAATGCTTAGTTAACATTCACATTACACCCTACACAATTCATAGTATCCTATTCAATCCATTAAAGCACTCCTTCAATGCAAAAATCAGTAACTTTCACATTAACATCACTGTTCTCCTTTGAATTTCAAAATTTCCAATATTCCTAATGCTTCCAACCTTGCTCTTAGGTCGAAGCACACCCTATATAGGTCAAAAAAAGTAGTTATTCCTCCCCTTGGTCGTGCATTTCAGTTACAATGTGGCAAAGTTGCAAAATCCACCATTTTCAACTTTTGCCAATTTCTAGTAAACCTATGCAAATGAGTTCCAAAACTCATTAAGCCTTTCCACTCCTTATCCTAATGATCACTAATGATCAAGACATGTTCCTAAGCCTCTAACTCTATCTCAATGGTCAACATGACCTTCATGGTAACATACCAAAAAAAAAAATCAAAACTAGATTGCCTAATTGCCTAGTGT
Organism: Sequoiadendron giganteum; assembly: GCA_007115665.2. NCBI lineage: Eukaryota > Viridiplantae > Streptophyta > Pinopsida > Cupressales > Cupressaceae > Sequoiadendron > Sequoiadendron giganteum. Next base: position 225,169,787 of record CM021108.1, on the reverse strand, counting down.
TTCCTAGGTGCTCCTGCACCACATGACCAAGTTGTATTTCCCACATTATATTCATATTTCAAATTCATTTGTAAACACCTTTTTCCATAATTCAAAATCATCCTCAGATGGCCAATTAAAACCCAAAACCAAACCAATTAGAGCCAAGGATAAATAAACTCACAAAGGGAAGAATTTAAAAGCTCCACCAGTGGCTCCAACTGGGGATGTATTCCCCATGTGGGCATAGCAAGATTCCATAATATATGGTTACACAGACCAAATATAGAGAGAACCAAAAAAAAGGACTTTTTTGAAAAAGACAAGTAGACAAAAGCAAAAACAAAAGCTAACACACCTATATACACTACTTATAGGACTATACAATGCACATGGAAAAAGAACTACTTCAAGAGAAATAGTATTTCAAGAACTGTCCATGTAGTGGTAGTTCAAGAACTTCACCTACAAGTGACTGTAAGAAATATGAGTCTTGTCCATGTTTATCCATAATTATACATGGGCCTAGCTAGAGGGGATCAAACTTTCCATGCTTTCCCTTATCTTTTGATCTTGCATTCCAGAGCAACACCATTGCTCCAATATCAAATTTTCTCTCAACTACTCTTTTGTCATAGAGGTGCTTCACCTGAAGATATAGTCTTTCATTTCTCTTATGAGCCTCTCTTCTAGTTTCGTCTAATTGATTCAATTCATCCATTATGTGTTGCATCTCATGACATACATCATCATCATATTCCTAGACAAATTTGTACATCTTCAACAAGTTGTTTTGTGGGATATGTGCCTCCATCCCATAGACTAGATTAAAAGGAAAATGACCAATTGCCTTCTTTAAAGTTGTCTTATCAGCCCACAGTGCTAGTTTTAATTTTGAATCCCAAGCCTTTTTGTTCTTCTCAATCATATGTTTTATGATCTTCATCAGACTCTTATTACTAAACTCTTCATGTCCATTTCCTTGGGGATGATAATGGGAAGAATATGAAACAGTTATACCATATTGATTACAGAAATTAACAAATTCCTCTAACCTGAAACACATTGCATTGTTTGAAACAATTCTTTTAGGTACCTTGAATCAACTTAAGATATTATCAGTCAAAAAATCAATAACTTTACTTGTAGCCCTTCTGGATGGGATTGATTCAATCCATTTAGTAAAGTAATCAGTTGCCACCAATATCCATGCATGTCCTCCACTAGATTTTTCAAATATCTCCCCTATGAAGTCAATACCCCATTGTTGGAAAGGAGCTGAAACATACATAGGTCTCAAAGGCAGATTACCAAAAAATTTCAACTTACTGACAAACTTCTAACATGCATCACATCTTTTGGCATACCTATGAGCATCTTTGAATACAGTAGGTCACCAGTATCCTGCTCTTAAAATTTTATGAGTTGTTGTCTTAGCCATGTAATGTCCTCCACAGGCTCCTTTATGCATTTCTATCAGTAGATCCTCTGCTTGGTCTCCATCCACACATCTGACTATAATACCTTTAGGGTTCATCCACCAGAGCTCACCATCAATAATGACATACCTAATTGCTTGCAATTTAAGGGTTCTTTTCTCAGTAAGGGGCATACCTTCAGGACATTGCATTATTTGTAAATACTCAACAATCCTCCTATACCAGCCACAAGTTTGCATATCACAGATAGGTGCAATATTCTTTTGTTCTATCTGGTTTATCTAATTTGCCTCCATATTTTCTTTAGTCATTAATTTGGATAAACCTTGACCCCTTATAAGCTTGGTGATTTGTATGTCAATTTTAAACTCTTGGATTCTATTTATCCATCTACATCTCCTTCCTGTAGTCTCTTGCTGAGTGAAAATATCTTTAACTGTAGTCATTGGCACATATGCAAAAATAATTGCTCCCATTAGGTAGGGCTTAAAATTATTAACTGCCTTTACCAAGGCATATTCTTGCTTCTCTGATATATCATATTTTAATTCCGTAGCTTACAATGATTTGCTAAAGAATGCAATTGGCTACTCAAAACCATCATTATTTTTCTGCAATAACACTCTAGCTATAGTATGAAAAGAGGAAAAAGTAAACAACTGGAATGGTTTTGAATAATCAAGTGACTTGAGAATAGGGGTTTGCTTGATTGCATCTTTAATAGCCTGAAAATCCTTGAATGGCTCTCCTAACCATACTATCTTTTCTCCCTTTTTTAGCTTCTTAGATATTGGGCAGA
>CM021108.1:225152956-225167470 GCA_007115665.2 Sequoiadendron giganteum | reverse complement strand
CAAAATTTGTGACAAATCTTCTTAGAAAATTTATCTGTCCAAAGAAAGATTGGATGCCCTTTACATTTCTTGGATGTGTAATTCTATCAATAGCAGCCACTCTTTCAAGATCAATCTGAACCCCATCCTTTGAAACAAGATGCCCTAGGATTTTTCCTTCTTTTACCCTGAAGGCACACTTCCTAGGATTCAGAGATATCCCATATTCCAAAGCCCTAATAAAATTTTTCTCTAAGTGAGAACAATGGTCCTCCTCACTCCTTCTATGGGCAGTAAGATCATCCTATTAAATTGCAAGGAATAAATCAACAAAGTCAGCAAAGGCTAGATCCATAGCCCTTTGAAAAGTTGCTCCAACATTTATTAGTCCAAATGGCATTCTTACATAAACATACGTCCCCCATGGTGTCGTGAAAGCATTCTTGAATTGCTCAGACTCTTTGACCATTACTTGGTTATAACCGAAAAATCCATCCATCATGGATAGCAGTTCACATCCTGTGACCTTTTGCAACATAGCCTCCATATTAGGTAGTGGGTAATTATCTTTTAAAGAAGCAACATTCAAGTTTCTAAAATCAACACATAACTTGATGTCCCCATTTTTCTTTCTAACAGGCACCAATTTAGAGACCCAAGATGAGTACCTAATTGGTTTGATGATTCTTGCCTCCCTTAGTTTAGCAAGTTCTTCTTGCATTTTGGGTTGCAGGGTAGTGTTAATCGGTCTTTGTTTCTACCTGAAAGGCTTCATGTCAGGTTTCAATGGGATTTCATGTTGAAAAAGATCCTCCCTATATGCTTTAAGGTCCTCATATGATCAAGCAAAAACATGTCTATATTTTCTAAGTAGAGTAATCAACATGCTTCTAACATGTGGCTTCATTTTCCTTCCAACATAAACCTTCTTAGGAGCACCTTTTGTTCCTAAGTTTATTTCTTCTAGGTCCTCCTTATGAGTAGGTGCTTGCTTAGTATTTGATATATCTGGACCATCAAAAACCCTATCAAGTGCAACTAAGCCTTGAGGGATGGTTTTGTTTTGAGTTGAATCACCTCATTCCCAAACAGGGTTTCCTTCCCATCAATTTCAGTTACAAATGAGCCAAAATTAATTTCTTGGCTCTCATACTAATCCACACAATGCAAGAATTTCAAAATTTCTATGTCATCATCAAACAATTTCCAATTATAGATGTTATCAGGTATTGTAGGCCTAGTTTGTACTTCTATTTGTGAGATGCCACCAAAAGTGACATCATCCAGTTTGACAACTATGTTTGCTAACAAGTCAGCCTTAGCATTTTGTCCCCTTTCAACCCATTCAATACCAAAAGCACTAAATCCTTCAATAGTATCCCATACTGCATTTTTGTATTTCTTAAGTCTTTTATCTTTAGCTGCAAAGCGAGATCTAATATGGGAAACAACTAACTCAGAATCTCCCAACACTTTTAACACTTTAATACCATGCTTTGAAGCTATCTTTAGACCGATTATGAGAGCCTCATACTCAGCAATGTTGTTGGTACAAGCAAACAACAACAAGAACAAATATTTGAACGTTTTAACTTCTGGGGAAATGAAGAAAATTCTTGCTCTTGAGCCATCTCTAGAACAAGCTCCATCAAAATTCATTATCCATAAGTCACCTTCTGATGATATCTTCAGTACTTATTTATCAATAGGTGTTGACTAGATCTCTTCTTCCATTTTATCTTCCTCAACATGCAAGTTTTCTAGGTCATTTTCCACAAAGTTAATTCTAATAGGCTCTAGTGGTTCCTCCACATTTTCAATCATGTGAGGGGCTCTCTTTTCCCTATCTATTTTTAACATCTTTTTGTTCAATAGAAAATATAGCAAAAGACAAGTCACACTGTATGCTCCCACCCATTGAATCACTCCAAGTCCTAGATAATAACATGCCATAAGTAGGTGGGATATACACCACAATAACACTCATGTGTAGCTCTTTCTCAGGAAATGTTGTCAATCTATATGGAACATTATTTATAATACCTATGAAAGGCACTTCCCGAGAATCCATTGCATAACATTTACCATATGTACTATCTAATTTTAGACCCATTGCATGCATTATTTTCACTGGCATCACATTGTTAGAAGCTCCCAAGTCAATCATACAATTTCTTAGCATTTTCCCATCAATAATCAGGCTTAAGAAAAAAGGATTGACATGGTTGGGATTAGCAGTAATAGTGGTTCCTTGGTATATTTGAGGGCTTTCTATGATATTTTCTTCAACCATTTTTTTTCTTTTCTTGACCCTCTTTTGAATTTATCTAGTCAGAAACCACTTTACTCTTTCTATTTGTAGGAATACTGTTAATAATTGCAAATTTTTTTTCCTTATGTTCATCTATTCACATCATTTCTAAGAAAAGAACAGTAACCCTAACTTGTGAAAGTACTTGGAACATATCTATTGAAGTGTACTTTGGTAACTCAGGAAAATTTGTTTTTTCAGAAATTACCTTTTCTTTTCCCCTGGGAGTTTCATCATTAGAAGAGTGTTGATTGTTGTCTTTGGTGTTCTAGGGTATAGATTCATTCTTTTTCTTGGTCTTATCAACTTTATTTTCCCATATCCTGGGCTCCCTTATTTCCTTAGGATTTGAATCGACATTCTTAGCCTCCAAACTGGTATTTGTTCTAGTTACATCTTTTTCTTTTATGAAAAGGCTGCAAGGCTTACATGAATCACTTGGAGTTATATTTCTCAATTGTATGTTATTCCTTTCCCTAGCAACTAAGGCAACAGTGTATTTTTCAATTTCTTCATCGGAAGGTCTTCTCAAAATAGTATTATCCACCTCCAGTTCATTCACAAAACATTCATCATTATCTCCTTCATTTGGAAACACTTGCTGGTGGTGTACATCATTATGTTGTCTTTAAATATCAAAATCTGTGCCACAAGTCTCATCATCTGAGGTATAATCATAATAGGCCAGATTAGCTGGTCCTAATAATACATTTGTCATCGTATCCTGATCATCCTGAGATTCTACCATATTTTTTGCTACTGCTCATTTTTGGGAAGAATGTGGCATTCCACACACCTCACACCATGGTAAGTTGTATGTTGCATTTAGAGAATTCTTTTGTAAAGGATTAGGTGGAACTTGATTGTCTCTCTGTTTCCTTGCAAGGGTTTTCCATTATTCCAATTGGTATTATAGGCATAGTCCTATAGCCTAGGGGGGCTTTCATTTCTTTGAAAATGAGGCTTGTCATTTTTTGCTTGTTTCTGTAGCAAGGTAAGGACTTGATCTATCTTCTCATCAACAGTAGTAGGTTTACTAACCTTCTCAGTTGAATTCATGGTGCCTTTAAAATTTTTGGGATTTTCTCTTCTCCCCACTTTACCAAAAGCTCTTCTATTATTTTCAATGTTCACTGCCATCTTATATGCCTGCCTCAAATTTTGAGGGTCTTATCTCTTAGTAAATAACACATTTTAGCATCATAGGCATTACAATACACAACTAAAAATGCACTTTCATTAGGCCTCAAGTATGCAAGAACTCTTGTCATAGCCTTCTGGAAACGAGCATTAAACTCAATAACCAATTCATTATGCCCCTTGGTAATGTTATTGAAATCATTTAATTTAAATCTGGGGTCAGTCTAATCCCTGTATTGTTCCCTAAAATCTCTGCAAAAGGTATCTCTGGAATCAATACTAGCATCAAGTAATCCTCTATACCAATCTCTAGCATCTTCAACTAATGATTGCATAAAGTATTTCATTGCTACGTCATCATCTCATAGCTCAAAGTCTTCAAAAAAGCCTTGAAAAGATTTCAAATGGTCTTCCCCACTAAAAGCATTATTACCAGTGAATTTTGGGAGATGGTTTTGTGCATTATCTGGGACTGGATTAGGATACCCCCGAATATTACCAAAACATAATCGTCTGTATCTACAAATTTGGGGTTCTCCTCCACCACGTCCATTTATGGGGGTTCTTTGTTGCTCAATATCTTTCTTATCATCCCCCCTTTTATCCCTTTCACCACTACCTTGATGTTAATCCTTACCAGTGCTTCCCTCTTTGTCCTCTGAGTAAGAACTGAAGTTTTTATGACCACCTCCACCTCCACCTCCACCACCTTGGTTACCACCACCCCCACCTTTAGGGATTTGCTTCTCATAATTCTTTCTCAACAACTAATTCTTGTTCTTCCCTAAACCATAAGCTTGGGGATTAGGTATAGATATCTTTAGGAAAGATATCTTTCTTGCCATTTTGGCATTAGCAACTTCTATTTCCGCCTTTCTTAGATCAGCGTGCAACTGATCATTTATTAATTGCAATCTTAGGAGCTCGAGGTTTTGGGGAAAATCTATTGGCCTGGGATCAACTTCATTATTTGTTTCAACACTTGTATTAGGATGGCTTTTATAATTGGAAAAAACATGGGAATGTTTCTGAGGTTGATCAACATGAGCTTTCTCGTGGTCTACAAAGGTTGTTTTCTTGGATCCAACAAATGGATCTGAAGTTTTGGTAGCTGATATAGAAGGGGTATATGTGGGGGTAGCAGAGGTTCCCATAGAGAGTGTTTCCTTAGGTACTTCATGAGCCCTATCAGCAGCTACCTTAGCCACCCTTTCTTCAAAGGTTTTTCTCTTAGCTTCTTCTTCCCTCATCTTTTCAACTTTCTTTTTCTAGGCATTTCTTTCAGACTGCTTAGCCCAAAATCTTTCCATATTCTCTTTTCTTATTTTGTCCCTATTGTCTTATGCCTCTTGCAACCTATTTTATTTTTCAATTAAGGTTTGCATATCCTTTTTTATATCCATTTCATTCTCAAGGATATCTCCTACCTCACTTGGAGTAGGAGTATAGTAAGGTTGTTCTGCTTGATCTTCATCCTAAAGAAAAGGCACTTCCTCATTCAAAGAGGTCCCTCATGGTTTGAAATTTTGTCCAGTAAAAATGGACATAGTACTAGGTGTTGTGGCTTCTAGGAACTATTTATCTTATTCCCAGAAACCCTATCTCTCCTCTTCTTTAGACATATCAACTTCAACTTCTCGAGCCATTTCAAAAGGAAAACTACCATGATCCATTTTAGACAGAATAACTTCTGAGGAATCTCCACTGATAAAATCACTTTTCATTTTGGCATTTAAATTAGGAGAAGAAACAATAGGAGATGAAACAGACTTACTTGGGGTATCATTTACATTTACCCATTTCTCGTCTTGTCCTAGTTCGAGCTCTAGAATTGGCTTCGAGTTCTTTTTTGCATAGTTTCTAGTCTTCTTCATGGTCTTTGGTGTACGAGGACTCTCCTTTGCACATTGTTTTTTGTACTTTGTATGAATAGTTTTTTTTGAGATATCAAAGTCGCCACCCAAAATGTTGATAATTATGAAGTGATTGCACTTTGCTTTTGCACTTGTGACTTTGGACAAGATTTTGAACATTACTCGACACACTGACAAAGAACATAGGAAAACTAGACACATGCGTTGAATATGAAAAATTAGGCACACAATTTAAACCAAGTATATTATAACAAATGACTCTGACTAAACCAGTTCTGCACTAGAGACTTTTCATTTGATAGTTCCCTAGCAGAGTCGCCATTCTGTTGGAATTTTTTACTGCAACCCAAACGTATTTTCCAAAAGCTTCTATGAACTTGCCATGTTCAATAATAAAAGTTTAGGAAACATATGGCCAACTTGATGAGAATAGTGATAAGGCTAATTCTCCTACACTTCAGAATCTGTAAGATCTAGGAGGGTATTCCCTAAAATGTGCTCTTAACATAGAACATATAACAATTTATTTGCACATGGATAAGCAACAGATAGATTCCCCATTTATGTTAAAAAGATGAAATCCTTCAAGAAATTGGCTATTCCTTAAAAAGGCTTGGGTCCAGTTAATAGAGAATCACAAACACGACTAAAGTAGATTGACAGGAAATTTTTGAATAAAATATCCTGAAGCCATAACATAAAAAATGAGGGAATAAAACATGATCATAATTCCAGTGCCATATCCCAAAGCATGGAGTCAAAAGAGAAAATTGAACTATAGGGAAAATTTCATCTTAAGCATCTATGATCTATATGAATCACATTACAATCCACATATCTATACTTGAATCTATTACTTCTTTATGAATCCTATTGTTAGCTTGCATGAACTCATCGATTAACTAAAGCATTTAACTGATCCTTTGAACCAGAGCTATCAATAAACGTAATTCACAGTAAAGAACAAATTAAAATCAATTAAAGTCATCTTGGATCAATATTTCATTAATAATCCATGCAAAGTATCACAACAAGAGAGAAAACAAACTCAAAAAATTCACATGTTTACACAAATATTCTTAAGAACCCCATAATTAACCAAGTTCTCTTATCTAACTGAAAATATTCTAAAACATGGACTTACATTCATACTCTTTTTTCACTTGACTCCTATTTCTCATATCTCAGATATTTTAACAGACCTCTCTCATGGCCTAGAATTCCCTTTTATAAAACAAGGGAGCCAACAAGCTTCAGGTCGGAGAGTACACATGTCCATTTGTAATTTGATTGCTTATTCCTAATTCAGTTACAAATTCATTATGCGAGTGGAAAGCATAAGACAAGAATCATCATTAGTTGTTATGTAAGAAAATAAACTGCCTTCCAAAGGGCCACTTGCTCATGTCGTAGAAGGCATCTTTAACAGTTGCAACACTTTACTCCACCTCAACACCTTGTACTTGAATTTGAAAGGAGAATGCATATTTTCCAATATAACCTCCAAGGCCAGACCTATATTATACATGACCAAATTGTATTTCCCACATAATATTCATATTTCAGATTCATGTGTAAACACCTTTTTCCATAATTCAAAATCATCCTCAGATGGCCAATTAAAGCCATAACCTGATCAATCTTATCTTGATAGGGTGCATACTTCACCATTACTGGTGTGGGATTTTTATCAAAGATCTCTAAGAAACTGATGACAAATGACATTTTCTCTAATGTGTTCTCCAACATACCTATGTCAACATTTCTACATATCTCATGGGTCTGAGCAATCATGATATTAGTCATCTGATCTTTCCAAATCTACAAAGGTTTTATCTCAACTTGACTATGCAAAATATGTGGCAAAGGAGTTAAGTATTTTCCATCATAAATAGTCTTTAACTCTCTGATCTTTAACTCCATAGGGGCAACATACCCCTGAAACTTCTGCTCCACAATTCCCTTGACGAATTGGTAGGTTGAAATAACCATAGGGTATTTATCCCCATGTTTTTTTCTTTCACTACCGTGAATTTCAACTTCTCAATTCTGGAGCTCCATCTGTCTAGCAATGGAGTGGCCACCTCTCTATCTCTTGGGAACATCCTAAGTGTTTGCAACATTAAAGCATAATTTGAATGAACACTATTTAGTTTTCCCTGGACCTTCCTACTTAAATGTTTCAACACAATGTCCACAATCACTAAATTGCTCCTTCCTGCAAATTCCAAAATTTGCTGCACCATCCCCATATATTAATCAACTTGCTGAATTAATTTCAATTACAATAGGAACTTGTCCCATGTTACACAGAACAATAGCAAAGGATTGTCTTGGTGAAGAGGGTTGATATTGTTCCACAGGTGGGTCAAAGATAGTGTGGCTAGACCTAGCCTGCCCTTAAGACCTCAATGTTTCCATTTGTTGTTTTAACAAAGCCAACTCAGTTTCTAGCTGTGTCACATTTTGTAGACTCTTATTATATTCAATAATAATGTCATTGTACTGGCCTCTAAGAGTATCCTGATCCTTAGTCAGATCCTCAATAGTTGCTCTAGTGAATTTTGCAACATTTACAACCATATTAGCAGCCTCCAATGCTGGAGTATCAACAACTCTTATTATAACTAAGTGACCACTGAAATCAGATGGTTCTGCAACAATTGGTTTCTTGGATCTAGTGGATAGAAACCAGATTTCAAAAGAATCCCGCTCTTCACTAAAAGCTAACCCCTTGAGTGCTAGCATAGCTTCTTCATCAGTTGCAAGAAGTGCCCTATTGGCCCTTCTTATTGTATCGAACACCACAACATCAGTGATATCCCATTCAGGGAGTAACAATACTCCACTCTTTTGTACTAATTCTTGACCCTCCTCTGGTGTTATTTCTTTGAATTTTTCCTTCATCTCTTCTCTGACCTTAGATTGAATTACCTTCTCTAGAAGCTCAAGGTGCAAACTTCTTTCTTGTGCCACTTTATCAACATATAATGAGACATGTGCTCTCCACACAAAATATTTAAAAGCACTGGTTTGGATAAAAGATTCATCCATCATGAACTCACTACAGGCCTCCATTCTTAGATCATCATTATTTGTTATTCCCCTTATTTCATCTTTTCCCAACCTAAGAGAAACTGCCCCAGAACTTGATGGAGTATCCAGTGGGAAAGATGGAGTTCCCTAATGCATTTCATCAAGGGTAACAATGATATCTTCATACTCATCACCATCACAATAAACCATCTGTGTTCTTTGAATTTTATATCTCTTTGGTGATGGAGGACATGTCTGGTCAACAATTCTAGGAGGGGAATCCAATTAAACAGTATTTGGTGCTTACTACCCCAAAGAAGATGGTGTAAAACTTTTAGCAACTTCACTAGCCTTGATTCCCCTTTTCCTAGAGAAAACCTCTATCTTCTTTGGAGACTAATAAGAAGGCCTCTCCTCCAACCTTACTTTAGGGTACTCCTCAATATTTTGTGACTTTCCCCTCTCTTCCACAAGCCGTTCATCCTTTAGAATTCCCACCAAACTCTCAAAATTGTCGATGGAATACATAGCCCTATTGTATTCACCATTAATACCGGGTATAGAATTGAAAGCTGGTATCTTTTCTTGCTTGCTCTTCACAATCTTAGTGAAGGCGAGGTATTTTTCCTTTTTCTCATCTTGTTCCTCTACATAAATTTTTTTCCTAATAATATCTTCAGGGAAGTAGAAGTTATGGACAAAAGTTCCAGTCTGATGCTTAGCCTTGATTTGAGAGATAAAACCCTCAAGATCATGATTCATAGGGCATATAGTCTTGAATTCATAAGGTCTAAGCAGTGTGCACAAATCCTTCCATCCTCCCTTTATCATAATAAAATCTGCAAAAGATGTATACTCAGGGAAGAAAGACCCTTTCTTCTATTCTCCTAGTAGATGTACTTCTGAGCACACCCCAAATATCTCATGATTTCTAGAAAACCAATTCTCAGAGGCACATCCCTTGGAAAAACAATGGGTTGACATTTGTGCCATACACTTTGAATTTTTTTTTATTATGGTAAGGGATGATATCTCCCCAATTATGTGTCAATTTCAATTCAGGCCTTCTCTCCATTGGCCTCAAGAAATCATGAATCTCTTTAGGAATCCTGGGAGGGTCAAGAACAAGAGCCTTCTTCAATTTTGATCCAAAGACATTTTGGAACATTACATATTCAAACTTGTGATCATGCATATCAAGGATGCTTGTCCAATATTGGAGATGCATTTCAATACTACCCTCCTTTTTATTCAATTCCATATCCTTTTCAAACACTTCCTAGACCCTATATAGAAACATGTGAATCAACAAGGAATACCACTTGAAACCAACCCACTTCTTTTCTTCCTTTAGAGCTATTAGACATCCATGCATCTTCTCTGCCAAATAAGTGGAAAAATCATATACCACGTTAAAACCTAGATGTTGAATGTTCACAGCCATGTACATAAAATCATGAGGCAGAGTATTATTCAAACTGATTCCTAGAATTTGGCACAAGGAACAAATTGTCTTCTTGAAATAGCTAGAGAAATAGTTTACACGAAAAGGCTTTGGCTCATTCTTGCCAATTACCACTTGGTTCTTAATCTTTCCTCTTCCCGAGGTTGCCAAATGAGGTACCAAAAGAGATGTTTTGAACAAACCCTTGGTGTTTATGTATTCTTCTCTAAAGGCCTCGAGATTTATGGCAACCATGTCCCGATTCCATTCATGTAGAAAAAATATTTCTGCAATTTCTTCCCTAGTTATCTTTATCATTTCTATGCCAGAATGAGTTCTAACAACTCTGGTTATAGGGTCATATCTCACAACAACATCTTTCAATAAATCTACATCCAAGTAGACATTAGGAACCACTAGCTTGCCTAAATCCAACCTCTCTGGGTTACATAAGGGAACACATAAATTTCTATTCCCAAACTAGTTTGAGCACAACTGCCATCTAGTATATGGTAATTCAGCACCTCGAGCCCCACCTTAGTTTTCCATTGTACAACATGGGCATCCACGCGTCAAAAATTCACAAACCTCACAACTTTATTAAAACTGAAGTTTTAATTGTGTGAGGTTAGCGAGGGATGGCCACGATGCATTGGTAAAGAAACAACTATCAGCACCAACATCCATTGTCAGTCAGCGAACAAAATTGGTCCCCACCATCAAATGTAATAGGTGATAGCATCTCGCATGCCTCACACCACTTTTATGATGTCAGCAGGAAACCTTGTGAGGTCTATGAGGAACGGTCCAGATCAAGATCACTTCATCCAATGGCTATGCAATCTACACATGTGAAAAAGTTATTTATAAAAAAAGGGGGACTGACTAGGTGGATGGGGAAATGACCCTCGAGGTCAAAAAATATTTTTAAAGGTTAATCTAAAACAATTAATCAACCTCACACTATGTAAAAATACAATACGGTCAGGATGCAAAAGATAGAAAGGACAGGTTAAGAGGGGCCGGTAAAGACACAACCAAAAGGTATTAATACCTCATTTAAACAGCCGACCACTGTTAATAATAATTCAACGTTTAGAAATAACACCTATGACCTAGACTCATTTGTAAAACCCAAAACCCAACCAATTAGAGCCGAGGATAAATAAACTCACAAGGGGAAGAATTTAAAAGCTCCACCACGTCCCATCCATGACTCATTCTTTGACACTCAAATTAAGCCAAATACAAGCTATCATAGTAGTAACTGATATTTGATGTATATTTCCAAAGAGTTGTCACTAGGTACCCAATTGTAATACTTTAAACAAATTTTTGCATTGCTTGTGGTTTGCTAATTTTTTGACACCATTAAAGCTTAAAAAGGGTTTTTTTTTTTTCATTTTGTGATAAATTACAAATGGGAGATCAAAATTGCAAGTGTGAATAGTTAATGGGAAGCTAGTTCCATCACTAAATTTTTGAAATCAAGATAATATTTTTAATGCACTTTTAATCCTCAAAAGTGAACATTGTAAGAAAATTTTTATGGGGCATAAAATTCACCCTACTTATCAAAATTTTACAATTTTCTTTTTTATTTCTATTAGAATTTAAGAATGAATATGATTTATATGTAAAAATAAGATTCAAATTTCCATTTTACTATAAAAATGTAGAACTCTTTGTGAGTTATAAACTAAATTTTTGACATCTAATCTTCATAACTTTTAAATTTTACTTGTACATTTTTCTATTGTTCTACAATCAACACTAATGATTCTTAGGGGGAATCTTTTAATGAATGGGCAAATATAGGATTTTTTTTTGTTTTTGAGTTTTTTTGTTTCATGTGATCATGTCTCTTACATTAAATCCCTTTCATATGAGTATTCTGTGTAATCCTCCTAATGAATGGAAAATAAAATGTTGATATTGTGGAAAGAAAAGGAATACACCAAAAAACTATCGATTTCATAGAATTAAGGAAATGAGAAAATTCTTCTTAATCATGGTATTTCCTTACTTGATTCTTTAGTTCCAAAACTTGCAAAAAAACCATTTATTCTCACCAAGACATATTGTGAGATACCATCATTTGGAAATGAACAATGCAATCACATGTCTTACATTGAGATCTCATCACCATCACATGTTGAATGATTCATGGACCCTATTGATTATTTAAATCAAGAAATTATTATCACCATTCTAGTTACATCACATTGTGATGCATATCTACCAGACATCACATCTTTGTTTGTAGAATATTGGATTATAGAATTTGATGACACCATTGAAGAAATTTGTCTTTTCTTTGATGTTAACCTCAATGAATTCGCATCACCATTATTATCTTTGGATATTGCTCTTTTCTTTCCTACATATTCTATTGTGATAGATTGTTCATATATTCATGAGTTGACATATTTGACTTATTCATCATCAAATGTAGTAGTAATAGATTCCCATCGATCAACTTATTAGCATACATTCATGGTCCCTATTAGAGAAATCCAAGATCAAAGAGCATTAAACAAATTCCACAAGTGAAAAAATAAGCACAATAGTATGCCTACCATTATACAAAATAGTGTATGATAGAATGATAAATCCTTGCATATATAGGGAAGGTAGATGGGGTAAGAAGGTAGGAATGAACAAATGACTAACCCTCCAAAGATGGGACACTTGTGAGATCACTTGAAAATTTTGTGAGAAAGTGTCAATAGGTATCTCAAGTGATGAGGAAACATGTCTTAATGCTATGAAGTGATATAAATGAAAAGAAACCTATGGGTAAGTGCACCAATCTGTGACACAATTTTGGCTCTTAAGATGCCACTTTTTTTTTTTGAAATCAACAAAATCTGATTTGCACGAGAAAATGAAGATAGTTACGCTCAAAATTTCAAGATGCGGCAAGAACAAAAGTTGAAGTTCCCCGAATCTAGTTTCTAAGCTACTATTGTTTTTTGAAATTAATGAAGATTAAGGGTATCAAAAAGGGGGGGACCAAAATAGGTCATGTTTTTATAAAAAAAAATAGCATAGCGCCTGAGGGCTCCCCCCTTTTTGGTTAACTTTTTTTTAGAATTTCAAAAATCCCAACAGTGAGAAATTATCTAACACCATGTAGTTTATCCTCCTTTCAGATAATTTTTTTAATGAATATATAATATTTTATGAATTTTCAAAGTAGACACATCCTGAAAAGATGAAATTTGAGCATGCTCCCCCCCATATTTTTTACAAACTAATCGAAAATTGATTTTTTTTTCATCATGTGTAGAATGGAGTCTAGTTCCAAAAAAAGTAATTTGTTTCACATTCTGATGAACATGTAAAAATCTATCCTAAACCTAACACATGTTGGTTTTTGACCAAAAATGAAGGCATTTACAATAGAAGCCATGGATCACAACCTTAACTAAATCAAAATGAAAAAAGAATTATATATTTAGATAGCTAAGAGAGAGGTTAACGCTATCACGGTTTTTTTATAAACCTACATTGAAAGATGTGCAAATGAGACAAGGAGCACAGACAAAAATATGAGAAAATTTGGCAAATCTTGTTAATTAACACGTCCAAAGGAGGCCATTTGGCGAGCACCAAATGGCCTGCTGTGCACAAAACTAGAATTTCCCCTCTTTGGTGAACAAATTTGATAATTCTTAGAGTGCACAGTTTATGATCGTAGATGGATAGTCAAGGTTTTACCTTTCATACCTTCTCTAACTCATTACCGTAACTGAATAACTCTTTATCCCTCTGAAATATCTATCTCTCAGGTCTCACTCCCTCCCACGTGACCTAGACTACTCTTTCAGTCCAATTGCCTCTCTCAAGTCTCTTTCCCTCCCACATAGGTACCTAAATAAATCTGTCTCACTCCAACCCCCTTTCTCACTCTCCCTCTCTCTCTCCCTCTTTGGTCTTTTTATCTCTCTCACTCCATCTCCCTCTCTCAGGTTGTTATCTTTCACTCTTTCTCTCTCTCCTAGCCCCTCTCCCTCTCTTAGGTCTATCACTCACTCACTCCCTCTATCTCTCTCCCATTCCCTCTCTCTCACTCACTCTATCTCTCTCCCTCTCTCTCAGTCTCTCTCTGGTATCTCCATCCCCACCCTCTCTCTCCCACTCCCTCTCTCTCCCTCTCTCTCAAGTCTCTCCCTCCCACCCCCTCTCCCTCTCTCTCTCCCAAGTATCTTCGTCATACCCCCTCTCCCTCTCTCTCTTTGACTTGAGTCTCCCCTTCCCACCCCCTCTCCCTCTCATAGTCACTTCAGCTATCTCTCTTCCACTCCCTCACTATCTCACTCCCTCGATCTATCTTCATATACCTCTCCATCTCTCTCAACTATCTCCCTCACATCATCTCTCCCTCTCTCTCTCAAGTCCCTCTCTCTCTCATGCTCTCTATCTCTCTCCCACTCTCTCTCTCTTGCATGTCTCTCCCTCCCACCCACTCTCCCTCCCTCTTTGTCTCTCAAGTCTCTCTCTTGTACCCTCTCTCCCTCTTTCATGCCTCTCTTTGTCTCTCTCACTCACTCCCTCTATCTCTTTCCCACATCCTCTCTCTCTCTCTCACTCCCTTTATCTCTCTCCCCCTCTCTCTCTCAAATATCTTCCTCCCACCCCCTCCCACTCTCTCTCGCCCTCTATCTCATGTATCTCCCCCCACCCCATCCATCTCTCTCGAATCCCTTTATCCCAAGTACTCCCTC
>CM021108.1:225136318-225152856 GCA_007115665.2 Sequoiadendron giganteum | reverse complement strand
ACCTTCTTTCCCTCTCTCTATCTCTCTCTCTCTCCCCCCTCCCTACTCTTAACTCTAAACCCTAAACACTTTAAACCCTCTACCCTCTAACCTGTCTCTCTCTCCCACTCCCTCCCTCTCTCTCTCAAGACTCTCCCTCCTACCCCCTCTCCCCCTCTCAGGTCTCTCTCTCTCACACACTCACTCACTCCATCTATCTCTCTGCCCTCTACCATAAACCCTAAATCCTAAACCCTTAACCCTTAACCCTTAAACCCTAAACCATTAAACCCTCTACCCTTAACCCTCCCTCCCTCTATCTATCTCCCACTCCCTCCCTCTCTCTCTCTCTCTTTCAAGTCTCTCCATCCTAACCCCTCTCCCTCTATCAGGTCTCTTTCTCACTCACTCAATCCATCTATCTCTCTCCCATCTCCCTTAAACCCTATACCCTCAATCCAATACCCTAAATAATCAACCCTATAGGTCCTCAACCCTATACCTTCAATTCTCAACCATCTACCCTATACATTGGATCCTCAACCCTCATATATCTTTTTCCATCCCTCCTCTTCTCTCCTTATCTCTATCTCACTTCTCCCTCCATCTCTCTTTCCATACATCCCACCTTCTCTTCCCTAATCCCTCAACCCTATATCCTCAACCCTTAAAACCTTAAACACTCAACCATATACCCTAAACCCTCAACCCTTAAATCCTAAACCCTCTACCCTCTACCCTCAACCATAATCCCTCAACACTTAAACCCTTAAACCCAATTAAACTCTCTACCCTAATCCATCTCTTAGGTATGTCACTCACTTACTCCCTCTATTTCTCTCACATTCCCTCTCTCTCACTCACTCTATCTCTCTCCCTCTCTCTCCCACTCTCTCTCAGGTATCTCCATCGCCCCTCTCTCTCTCACACACACACACACTCCCTCTCTCTCTCCCACTCCCTCTCTCTCCCACTCCCTCTCTCTCCCTCTCTCTCAAGTATCTCCCTCCCACCCCCTCTCCCTCTCTCTCCCAATTATCTTCATCCTACCCCCTCCTACCCTCTCTCCCTCTCATAGGTCTCTCTCTCACAAAATCACTCACTCCCTCTATCTCTCTCCTCTCTACCCTAGACCCTAAACCATAAACCATTAAACCCTCTACTCTCTACCCTTAACCCTTCCTCCCTCTATCTCTCTCCCACTCCCTCCCTCTCTCTCTTTCAAGTCTCTCCATCCTACCCCCTATCCCTATTTTAGGTCTTTATCTCACTCACTCAATCCATCTATCTCTCTCCCATCTCCCTTAAACCCTATACCATCAACCCTATACCTTCAATTATCAACCATCTACCCTATACATTGGATCCTCAATCCTCATCTATATTTGTCCCTCACTCCTCTTCTCTCCTTATCTCTATCATACTTATCCCTCCATCTCTCCCTCCATACATCCCACCTTCTCTTCCCTAATCCCTCAATTCTATACCCTCAACCCTTAAAACCCTAAACCCTTAAATCCTAAACCCTTATACCCTCTACCCTCTACCCTCAACCCTTAAATCCTAAACCCTTAAACCCTCTACCCTCTACCCTCTACCCTCAACCTAATACCCTCAACTATAATCCCTCAACACTTAAACCCTTAAATCCAATTAAAATATCTACCCTAATCCCTCTCTTAGGTCTGTCATTCAGTCACTCCCTCTATCTCTCTCCCATTCCCTCTCTCTCACTATCTCTCTCCCTCTCTCTCTCACTCTCTCTCAGGTATCTCCATCCCCCCCCCTCTCTCTCACACACACACACTCCCTCTCTCTCTCCCACTCTGTCTCCCTCCCTCTCTCTCTCTCTCTCAAGTATCTTTATCCTACCCCCTCTCCCTCTCTCTCTTTGTCTTGAGTGTCCCCCTCCTACCCCCTCTCCCTCTCACAGTCACTCCCTCTATCTCTCTTCCACTCCCTACCTATCTCACTCCCTCTATCTATCTCTGTCTACCTCTCCATCTCTCTCCCACTCTCTCTCCCTCTCTCTCTCTCTCGCATGTCTCTCCCTCCCACCCACTCTCCCTCCCTCTTTGTCTCTCAAGTGTCTCCCTTCTATCCCCACTCCTCTTTGAGGCCTCTCTTTGTCTCTCTCACTCACTCCATCTATCTTTGTCCCACATCCTCTCTCTCTCCTCACTTCCTCTCTCTCTCTCTCTCTCTCTCTCTCTCTCTCTCTCTCTCTCTCTCTCTCTCTCTCTCTCTCTCTCTCTCCTCTCCCTCTCACCCCCTCCCACTCTCTCGAATCCCTCTATCTCATGTATCTCCCCCCACCCCCTCCATCTCTCTCGAATCCTTGTATTCTGAGTACTCCCTCTCCCTCACAACCCCTATCCATCTCTCAAGTCTTTCTCTCTCACTCCTTGTATCTATCCCATCCCTCTATCTCTCACTCCCTCTCTCTCCTACTCTCTTAGGTATCTCGTTCCCACCCCCTCTTGCCCACTTTGTCTCCCTCTCCTTCTCTCTCAGGTGTCTCCCTCATGCCCTCTATCTTAGGTTTCTCCCTCCCACCCCCTCTCCCTCCCTCTCTCTTACTCTCTCTCTTTGTATCTATGTCTCTCCCTCTCTCTCTCCTACTCCCTCTCTCTCTCACTCATTCTATCTCTCTCTTACTTTGTATCTCTCCCTCTCTCTCTCACTCCCTCTATCTCTCTCCCACTTTGTCTCTCTCCCTCTCTCTCCCAATCCCTCTCTCTTGTTAGGAATAAGGTGTCTCAACCTTGGATAATTCCTATTCTTATTATTTGTTTTGTAAAATGTATTTCTTGCAAATAATGTAATTAAGTGTGAGTGTACATGTCTAGTTTGCATGTTGATGTGTCCTCCGCAATGTGTTCGGCATCTTGAATTGTGTGTGGGAGATCATGGGCAGCGGTTATGACGGTTCCTATGACACAGTAAGAGCTATGTCTGGAAGATTCAATGACGGTGAACATGTGTGGTGATAAAGTTGAGTACTGTACACTCTTCCGCGATAGTGGGGTTCGGGGCATCGCCCCGAAAAAAAATTTCGAGTTCCTATTTTCTCGGAGAATGGTAAAACCCTAATACAGTTATCTTCGGAAGTTGCCCTAAAAGGGAAGCGCATGATATAAGCGTTTTTTAGGGTTGCGAAGATATGTGATGTGAGTGTATTGTTGGAACGTTTTTTTCATGCTGCCGCATTTTGTCTTCAAGAGTTGGAAATCTCCTGAAAGAACTTGCATTGCAAGTGTGTTGTAACCGTTGTGTTGAAGATAATACATTGTGCAGGTTTTGGAGTGCTGGGGTTTTTTACCGAAAGGTTTTCTCCAGGGTAAATCATTGTGTCATTCTTCATTTTCCTTCAGATATGGCGATACAAGATTATCTGTTAAGTAGATTAACGAATCTGAAATTGTAAGGGTTTAAAACGAATTTGCACCATACTTTCCTTATGAGATTAGTGTAGGAAGCTGTTTCCGCACCTGAGTTTCCTTACAAGTGGTATCAGAGCCTGATCAACTTTTGATCCTAGTTGTTGGGTAGGGTTTTTGAGCTAATCTCAAGTTGAGTGGGAGTTTTTTTGTGCAGAGCATTCTGAATCTTATTTGCAGATTGAGATGGCAAGTTCCTCATACAGTAGAATGGAGGTGGAGAAATTTAATGGCACTAATTTCGAGTTGTGGAAACTCAAGATGGAAGACATGCTTGAAGACCGCGATCCATGGGAGGCTACTTCACTTGATGTGAAACCTGTAGCGATACCTCAAGC
This sequence comes from Sequoiadendron giganteum, assembly GCA_007115665.2. Lineage (NCBI taxonomy): Eukaryota > Viridiplantae > Streptophyta > Pinopsida > Cupressales > Cupressaceae > Sequoiadendron > Sequoiadendron giganteum. The sequence goes on along the minus strand of CM021108.1, from coordinate 225,149,099 downwards.
GGATTGGGATATCAAGGATCGGAAGGCTAAGGGTCTCATCAGACTCTGTCTAGCAGATGCCGTTCTTCTGAATGTTCTTGATGAGACTACTGCAAATTCTTTGTGGAAACGGCTTGGGTCGGTGTATCAGGCCAAATCTCTGGTGAATAAGTTGTTCCTGAGAAAGAAGTTGTATTCTTTAAGAATGGAGGAAGGTGGATCCGTAACTGATCATCTCAATGCATTCAATTTATTGATTGCACAGTTGGCATCATCTGGTGCCAAGATTGAGGAGGAGGATCGCTGTATGACCCTGCTTTGTTCCTTGCCGGATTCGTGGGACCATCTTGTGATGGCTCTCGGAAGTACTATAGTCACATTCCGTATGGATGATGTGGTGTCTTCACTGCTGTCTGAGGAGATGCGAAGAAAGACTTCGGATTCGCCTAAGGAAGCCCTTGCTGTTCGCGGGAGATCCAACGACAAAGGAAAGCAGAATGACAATAAGTCAAAGAAGGGCAGATCCAAATCCCGTGGGAGTTCTAAGACTCCTGGAAAGTCCAAGGCGAAATGTTGGAACTGTGATAAAGCTGGGCACTTCCGGAGGGACTGCAAAGAACCGAAGAAGAAGAAGAAAGGCTCAGATTCAGCTTCTGAAAAATCTCAAGAAGATGGAGATGCTTTTATTGCAGCTTTGGCAGCCCATGCATCTGATGATGTGCGGTTAGTAGACTCGGGTGCTTCTTTTCACATGACCTCTCATCGAAACTGGTTCTCAAAATATGAAGAGTTTGATGGTGGAAAGGTGTACTTGGGTGATGATTCTCACCTAAAGATAGTTGGACGCGGAAGGGTCACTATCAGATTTCCCGATGGACGAGTAAAGGGAATCAATGGAGTTATGCACATTCCGGGTTTGGCACGAAACCTATTATCTGTAAGTATGTTGAATGATGTAGGTGTGCATGTTGTTTTTTCGAAAGATGGATGCAAGATGATAAGAGGATCTATGGTGCTCGCTAAAGGTACTAGGAGAGGTACTTTGTTTCAGTTTGATGCATGCATTGCTCAGTGCAATAGTTCTTCTATTTCAAAGAAGAGAGTGGCTATCACTTCATCCCCACCATCTGAACGAGCAGTAAAGAAGACTGTGGCAATGGGTTCCGATGGCAGTGCAGTAAGTGTGCCTAAGGGTGTAAACACTTTGGAAGGCAAGCTTCCTACAGAAAAGACAATGTTGTGGCATATGAGATTTGGCCACATTGGTGAGAAGGGTCTTAGGACCTTGAAAACTAAAAATCTCGTTGAGGGGCTAAATGATTGTAATCTCAAATTCGATTTCTGTGAACACTATGTTTATGGTAAGCAAAATCGTGTTCAGTTCTACTCTAGTTCTCACAAGTCTTCTGGACTTTTGGATCTTATTCATTCTGATGTTTTTGGTCCTGTAAAAGTTCCTTCTATCTCCAGTTCTGTATATTTTGTATCTTTTATAGATGATTACAGTAGAAGGTCTTGGATATATTTCCTAAAAAGTAAGACACAGGTTTTCAGTCGGTTCAAGGAATTTAAGGCTCTCGTGGAGAATCAGACTGGTAAAAGAATCAAGTGTGTGAGAACTGATAATTGTGGTGAGTTTTGTTCCACAGAGTTTGAACAGTTCTGTAAAGAACGAGGAATCGAGAGACATAAGACAACTCCTTACACCCCGCAGCAAAATGGAGTTGCAGAGAGAATGAACAGGACACTGATGGAGAAGGCTAGGGGTATGCTTAGTGGAGCTGGCCTAGAACAAAAGTTTTGGGCCGAAGCTGTTGCCACTGCTTGCTATCTGGTTAACAGATCTCCTACATCAGCTCTTGTTGGTAAGACACTCATGGAGGTGTGGTCTGGTAAGAAGCCTTCAATTAGACATCTTCGTGTTTTTGGTTGTGAAGCTTATGCACATGTTCCAAAGGAGAAAAGATCTAAGTTGGAAAACAAAGCTGTCAAATGTATTTTCATCGGATACAGTGTTGGTGTGAAAGGATACAAGCTTGGGAATCCTATGACTAGTAAGGTGCTGTATAGTAGAAATGTTATTTTCAGAGAGCTAACATCTTCTCCTATTGTGCTACAACCAGATGAAAAAGAAAAGGAAAAAGATGTTGTTCAGTTTCCTCCTACCCCTGAGAAGATTGAACAGAGAGACCATGTTGGGTCTAATGATGAGGAGAGCTCTAGCAGCTCTGATAGTTCAGAAGAAGAGGAAGAACAACCTCAACCTCAGCCCTTGAGGAGATCCATGAGAGAAAGAAAGCAACCAGAAAGGTTTGGTTATTCTATGTTAGATTCTAGTTGTGCTTTTGCCTTGATTACTAACACTGATGAGCCTAGATCTGTGAAAGAGGCTTTGGGCATGGAAGATGCAGGTTCCTGGATTGAGGCTATGGATGATGAGATGGCTTCATTGGAGAAAAACAAAACTTGGGACCTTGTACCTTTGCCTAAAGGGAGAAAATCTGTTGGCTGTAAATGGGTGTTCAAGAAGAAATTCTGTGCAGATGGCAATGTTGAAAGGTACAAAGCTAGATTGGTTGCAAAGGGGTATTCACAGGTAAAGGGAATAGATTATGGTGAAATATTCTCTCCTGTTGCAAAGTTGACATCCATTAGATTTCTGTTATCTCTTGCTGCATCATATGATTTAGAGATAGAACAGATGGATGTGAAGACAGCTTTCCTTCATGGTGATTTTGAGGAAGAGATTTATATGTCACAGCCTGAGCACTACATTGTTAAAGGTAATGAATCCTTAGTTTGCAGATTAAAGAAATCTCTATATGGTTTGAAGCAATCTCCTAGGATGTGGTACCTTAAGTTTGATGCCTTTGTGTTGTCAATTGGCTTTGTAAGATCGAAATCAGATCATTGTGTTTATTTCAGAGTTGAAAATGATCGCCTTCTTATTGTTGCATTATATGTTGATGATATGTTGCTGTTTGGGAAGGGTAAGGGTATGATTTCTGATTTTAAATCTCAGTTGTCAGCACAGTTTGAGATGAAAGATCTTGGGGCAGCAAGGTACATTGATTGGATAATTAATTCTAGTTCACTGATCAATCAATTCACTTTAATCCCACTCACTTTGAGTCTTTGAATCAGTCAATTTATTTAACTAATATTCAGTATTATTTGACTCTTCAATCAATCCTTCATGCAACTAGATAATTGGAATCCTATAGCTATTTGAAGTCAATTAACTGGGCAATCAATTCCTCTCAACATTCCTCAACCATTGATCTTGATCTTTCACCTCTTAATCTAGATCGTTCATTCAAATCAATCATTTTTATAAAACCAACCTTCACATCACGTTGATGGATAACCACAAAATCTGGATTTTTACATCATTACTATCATTCACACACTTTTAAGCTTGAAGTGAAGAAGAGAACACTAAAATCTAAGAGAAAATCAAAGAGGAGGACAATAGAAGTAATTCATGTCATCACGTTGAAGGTAAATGTATTGATTATTTGAATCTTATTTCATTTATGTTGTTTGTTTTCTATCAATTTATTTGGATTACATTTAGGTATTTAATTTTACATTTATGGTTGTTTCTTTAATTCCTTATCTCCATTATGGACAATGTCCATATTCCAAGTTATATAAGATCTATTGTTGATTTATTAATGTTAAATTATGAAAGACATATGTTTTTTATAGTACATACATCTTATGAAAAACACTAAATTTTATTTGAATGCTTAGAAAGTAGTGTATATTGCATTTAAATCTTTTGAATATATGGATATCATATTGTATGGTGTGCTTATCGACATGTAAAAATAAATCCAAAAGAATGAGGTTTTATATGTATTATTGTACCAAAAATTTCATTCCATGTCATTTGTTTTGATGCACTAATTTTGAAAGGAAAGTTCAAATTGAAATATCCATCATTGCTAAAGGGGAGATCTAATTTTATTGAAATGATAAAATCCAAAATGAAACTAAAGAGACTAAGGATGTTAACGGATCAAGGAATCAAAGGGTAAATGATGTTGGAACTATAGAGACTAACAATAAAATGATCAAATTTGGTGAAGTTTCCCAGGACAACCAAATTTAATAGTAGAATAACATGAGTGAAAATGATATGTCATTCATAAACTATTAAAGTGCAAGATTGAAAGAAGTAAATAAATATAACATGCTATTCATCATAGCTCAACCATTATAAAGTGATTATACATTCAAATTTTAAGCTTCAAAGTAGGAAAACATGCACACAAGGAATAAAATATATCAAATATCGATTTTTATGTATAAAAGTGTAGAGTAATTATGTATGTACATATAGAAATTTCGCATATATGCTAACTCAAACAATATTTACAAAATGTGGCATATGCCATCTCATGGTCTATATATAATGTATATCTCAAATAGCTATGCCATGTCAAAAAAATCTTAAACTTGTGGCGGATCATCAAAATGTACCCTCTTCATGCCACCTGATGGATGAGAAGTTGGTTGCACAAAAAAAATTGAACCACAAATTAGATTAATTAGCTCAATGGAAAATAACTTAGACTACTAAATAGAAACTTATCTACTATTTTTTAACTTTCAAGTAACATCTAATCACTATACTAAACTATAAATTAAAGTCAAATTTAATTCTTCATTACCTTAAGCCTTTGTTTTTATGCTAACAAGCATTCAACAAATGATGGTCCATTAGGACAATCAGGAGTCCTACCATATTGAAATGGTAGAGGATTCACATACATGGATGGGGGAATACTCTATAAGAAAATTAAAACTACAAAATTAATATATAATTGCTGACAAATAAATAAACTAAACATATATCTAAATATATATAGAAACTTATATATCTACTAGATATAAAAAACCATATACCTAAATCAATGATGTAATTGATATTATTTGAGAATAACTCATCATAGATACAGTAACATCAACTTATTGTATATCAAACATGGCAAGAATGTAAGACTATAAGTGTATTTACATATAACAATGATATATTTGAAATTGGCATCTAAATAACTACAATAAGTTGTATAAGTTCTAACTACAATATTAATTCAATTAAAATTTAGTTCAATTACCTTGATTGTGACTCGTTCTACAAATGATGGTCTCTAAGGACGATCAGGTGTTTTAGTATATGACAAGGTAAAATTTATCACATCACTCACATTTGGAGTACACTGCAAAATCAAAATAAGATCAAGATATGAATTATTATGCATTTAATTAATCATAATTTAAATGATATACATACAATAAAAAAGTATCACATGTACAAAAAATTATATGATGTTTAGGCTAAATTCAATGACTGAAATAGTACCATGATGTACTTCTCTAATCTAATCCTCGGTCATCAACTGTTCATTCCCACTTAAATATACATTAGTAATGTACTATTTTTTTTAATAATTTTTAATGAAATGGACTATGTAATAAACTTAAGTTTTACCTATACATAATATTGATGTTGCTTCTCATCTCCAATCATGGACAACTCTCCATTTTTTCTTCCCTCACATATTTTCATGTATGTAGTATGCATTGTTGCATCATCTTCTCCACGTGTCACATAATGCACCTCATACTTAGCTATGTCTAGGGGAGGCTCAATAGTATCTCCCATAGGACCTAGACATATATTTTTGCACATACTACAATGATGAGGCACACAAATATGTGTAGATGTCGATGATCCACCAACATCAACCGAACCAATGAGAGCATGACTATTAGGTACCTAGGAAAACTATGAGGACTGTGTAATCAAATGATCGGTCAAAGAGTGTATGGCCAAGAGACTATGCATTGTTGCTTTTGCAACAATGTCTGGATGGGATAATCAAGGTGTGGGGGGGATATGAAGAGGGAAAAAATATGGACCTTTCATTTGACACATTTCCCTGAGTCTAACTTGGGGCATTCCCATGCCTACTCCTTAAAAATGCCTAAATTTAAAATAGTTCACATGTTTTACTAAAACAAAATCCGCATATAATTTGTAGAGAAAATAAAGAGGGACATCGAGATTGTTGTTGAACTTGGTTTATCAAACACCATCCATCATTTATCCTAAAATTTTCTTGTTATGCCCTCATGTGTGCACCATTTTATGGATAATTTTGGTTTACGTAAATTAACAGGTTGTCTAGTTTTTGGGTTCAGAAAATATTGGGTTATATTGGCTTTAGATATTTATGTTTTTTAATCTCATCATAGCTCAAACCATTACCATATCCCAACATCTTCACATCTCTCCAATGTTGAAACAAAATATGTTGCCTTGTGATGTCTTGCACATGACTTATTATGGCCTCTATATTAGGTGTCACTCAATACAAATATGGGTGATGACGGTATCTCTTAGCAATGTTCTTCAATTCAATCATATTTATCTCAATTAAATCTTGAATTGAAGGATGGTTTGGTGGAGAGTTTTTTCTATCAATTTCTTCTACCATTTAAACCTTATTTATTTATTTTTGAAAAAAATTAACATAATTTTAAACTAATTACTAAAATTTGTAAAAAATATCTAAAATATATCTTAAAAAATAAAAGAAAATAGTTAAAATGATAAAAAAACACAAAAAAAATCACTTGCCACACTTTCTAACATTAAAATTAGAAGTCAAATTGATAAATTTTGATCAAACTACAAAAAATGGATATCAAATTAGGATGGATATTTGTTTTTGCCACTTTTATGATACGTCGTTGTGAAGTTCAACAGTCACAATGTATTAAAATGTTACTTTTTTTTTACATATAGTTCTCTAAAATAGATATTCGGTATTTCAAAGAGTTTTTTTTAATATTAAAAGCTCTCCAAAATGGATATCCATTTTAGAGAACTTTTTTAATATATGTGTGTTGGTTGATAGATTTGTCTTTTTAAATATTAACTTAATTTGGCTCCATTATGACCAAAAGAAAGACCAATCAATAACCAACAATTAGAGAGATCGCCATTTCACTGGTTTGAATTTTGATGGAGGAACAACTCCCTCTTAAGATAATTTTTTTGTTTCCTAACTTTAAAAAAAAATGGGGTATGATTTTAACTAGAAAGACAAAAAGGTGAAGTAACACCTTCCCATAGCCATGAATCAAATGGAATGAAAATAAAATTTTACAACTACTAACTGAATTAGAAATAATATTTGAAAGCTACCAATACCATGACTCAAAGATCAAATTATTAACAATAAGCTAACTCGACACAATGCAACTTTAATATTCATTGAAGATACATGAATGAAACACCGATGAATACCACATCCATAAAGAGAAGGAATATCCTAACACTTACCAAAGATCAAAGAATCACTCATAAATGTTACGCACTTCATTCAAATTTATTGTTGGGTGAAGCCACAATAGTGGTTTACAATTCAAGTGAGGAAGGAAAACTCACAAAAATTGACCCCAAGGCAAAAAAAGTGATTTTAGGGGTTCGTACGAACCTACTGGTTCGACCGAACCAATAAAGGGTTCGCTCAAACCAGGGTTCTAGTGAACCCTTTTGAATCTTGGCCACCAAAAAAAAAAAAAAATGCATAGGAAAGGGGTTCAAACAAACCTCTTTGAAGGGGTTCGCTCGAACCATGGTTCACTTGAACCCCTATGGGTTCGTACGAACCCCCCTTATCCCTCATCCCCCATCTAAGACACAAAAAAACCTAAATTTTGGCACTTTGGAGCTCAGGTTGAGGATAAAAATGGAGGAATCTTCACAAACCCAACTAGAATCAGGTAGTCCTCAGAATGATCTATCTAGCGAATATACTTTTAATATGTTTTGGGTTTATTATGTATGTGTTTTTATAGTTTTATTAAACATAGGTTTTCATCGAAAATCAAGCTCTTTGTTTTGCACATGTGGAAAAATAGCAGATTATCAAAATAAAATTTTAAAAAATATTTTTGTGTTGGGTATTGATGTCCTTGATCCATTAAAAAAAATTTGAATTTTGATACATACAAAAAAAGTTATGTTGTATACAGTCCGCCTTTGTTTGAATTGCAATTGGTTTGACTTCAAAACTTGATTAAGGAAAAAATATTCAATAAAAAACTATGATACCAAATTAAAGTGCTAGATATCATAGTTAGAAATCTAAATTTGAAAAATTAGAATTTTATCCTTCATACAAAAAAATTTATGTTGTATACAGTGAGCGTCATTTTTTTAAAATGTTGTTTTTTGAAAAAAACCAATTTTTCGTGGGAGATGGAAAAAGAAGTGCAATCTGATTCCAAAAAATTTGAAAAAAATATTTTTAGAATCTAGAGATAAAATGTGACAAGACTCTAGTTTGCATCATCTTCAAATTCCTCACGGTTTAGCTGCTATAAGTGCCCGAATGTGAAGATTTAGTTAAAAATAATAATTTCAGTGTCCAGTTTGGCCAAAAATTGTAAACCATTACTGTGGGATCACCCTGCTCAAAGCTAACAAACATCTTTAGAAAATAATCAAAATTGTGAAACTTGATCCTTCATTCAAATTGATTCTCACTCATGCATCAAATTGAAAGGGGTATCAAAATTCAAACCCCTCTAATGTATGATCAAAGCATATTTAAAATTTCACATTATAATTGTCAACAACTTTTCAAAAACTAAATCTTGGGAGAGTTGTAACTGCCACTTCACCGAATAAGAGTTTTGTGGGAGATTAACTAATCTCTACCTAATGAAGCCATAAGAATTTATGGATAACTTGAGGATGGTTATGATTACGTCACATCTTTTGATTGATTAGGACAAGGGAATGAATCACCAGTCTTGGCCAATAAGATTTGTGTCCTTCAACTCATGTGAAAAACCTATATTTTCCCAATCTGGTAATTAATAACACACCAACTAAGGATCATATTCGTGTGGGTAGTTTAAATAGAAAGGATTTATTTGATTCTAAATCATACTTCACTAAATAATATCACATCATTGCCAAATTTATTTAATTTGGGGTAAATTGAGTGTCCTTGTATCATTAGTTTCTCTCGAGAAAAATCCACTAGCTTATCCCTTCATTCTATATATCAAATTGATGTGCTCTCATTCTTCACAATGAAAATTATCATTTCAAACATGTCTATCACTTCAAGCGACACTACTTTTGACAAAATGAGTGATTTCCTTTCCATTGAGGGAGTAGAATGCAATGTGGGAAAGAGGCTAGTCGTAGACTAGCTTAAATATTTTTTCCTCATCTGCAGCGATGTGGAGGAGGGAGTGATTAGGAAGATAATTAGAGAGAAATTCCTAGCTCAATTTCTCGTACAAAGCATTAAATTTACTTGATATATTTTCATGGTCTCTATTCCCAAGCTTTCCTAATCATTCACAGTCTTTGACTACAGTCATGAACTGGCTGATCAGTTCATAAATCTCAAAAGTGAATATTTCAAACTCTAAGAATGTGTATGTTACTTGGGTTACATCACCAAATGATTTCTCAACTTATCTTTTTTGCGATAGAGTATATTGAGGTGGAACTTGTTGCAATAGGAGGAGAATAATTTTCCTCGTCATTAGAGCTATCAAATTCTTCTTCTTCCTCTCCATAATGCTCTACATATATTTCACTCCTTTCATTAACATTGGATTTCACTGAATACCTTTCTTGGCACTATAAGAATACACTAGAGAATGTATTTGTATGAAATGAAGATTCAATCCCGCTTAATGTCTCATGGCCAACCTCAGGAGTGAAATCTCTACTTTGTGATGCTCCAAATCTATGTCGACCAAAGTATTCAGATAAACATAAATCATCTTCTATCTTTATAGCTTCATCCTTTGCAACTTCAAAGTCACATGCCTTTTTCTACCTCAAGTAAAATTGATTTCTGGAGGAAGGGTGTTCATGAAGGTAGTCAAATTTTTTGATTGATTAGGTATTTCAGCATGAGGAATCCCCTTCATGAATCGAGTGAATCTAGATCAATAAAATCCCTCATATTTTCATGTTCTCCTTTCTTAATATTGAAGAGATAAGATAACAGAGTACCTATGTCGATGATTGGTTTGAATCTGACTACAAATTTGTCCTTCAATATGCCCCAACTAGTGATGCATTCATCTTCCAAACATTGGAACCAATCTATTGCTTTACTAATAAGAGATTCTACAAAAAGTCACACAACTACATCCCCATTCATGACTTGAAATATCGCATGCAATAGTGAAAGATTGAATGTGGTCTTTTTGTTTCTACATATCTTCTCTTGTGAACTTTGGAAAATGTTCCCTCAATCCCATAGGCAAGGCTAAGAATTGAGATAGAGCCAGGGGCCCAAATGAGCCCTTTATGATTGTTGTGCAACTAAATCCATCTTGTATACTTAAAAAAATTATAAATGAGGAGAAAATTTTAAATCACAGAGTCGCCAACCTCCCTCTAAGAAGAGGTGATATCCTTCTTACTTTTAAAATCAACTTATTGGTGCATCACGGTCTGGAAGAGGATTTTGGTTCTAATTTGGATTATGTTAGGGATGAGGGTCCCACACGATCTCTATCTTTGGGCACCTTTTGACTACTCTTTTAGCTGGCTACTATGTTAGTTCTTCTTCAAGGATGAAATTTACTAAGCATCCTTTGGTATCTCCAATCTATAGTGTAAATAGCTAGGAGATAATGTCTTCATGTTCTTAGTTAACCCAATTTAGGTCTAGTTATAACACAGGAAAAACATTTTCATGAGGTAAAACCATTATTATACATATCAAGATAACTGTTGCTTTTCAATATCCCTAGTAGAGTCACCAAAAATTTGTTGGTTGATAGATTTGTCTCTTTAAATATTAACTTAATTTGACTCCATTATGCCCTAAAGAAAGACCAATAAATAACCAACAATTGGAGATATCACCATTTCATTGGTGAAATTCCTATGAATTTTGATGGAGGTACAACTCCCTCTTAAGATAATATTTTTTTATTTTTTGACTTTAAAGAAAATGGGGTATGCTTTTAACCAGAAAGCAGAAAAGGAAAACTAACACCTACCCATAGTCATGAAGTAAATTCGATGAAAATAAAATTTTATAACTACTAACTGCATTGGAAATAATATTTTCAAGATACCAATATCATGACTCAAAGATTAGATTATTAACAACAAGCTCACTTGACAATGCAGCTTTAACATTCACTGAAGATACATGAATAGACCACCGATGAATACCATATCTATAAAGAGAAGGAATATATTAACACTTATCAAATCTCAAAGACTCGCTCATAAATGTTAAGCACTTCATTCAAATTTATTGCTCAAAGACAACAAACATCTTCAGAAAACAATCAAAATTGAAAACTTGATCCTTCATTCAAATTGGTTCTCACTCATGCATCAAAGCGCAAGGGGGATCAAAATTATAACCCCTCTAATATTTGATCAAAGAATATTTAAAATTTCACATTTAATGGTCAACAACTTCTTGAAAATTGAATCTTTCAGAGAATTGTAACTGCAACTTCACCAAATAAGTGTTTTGCGAGAGATTAGTTGATCTTTCTCCGATGAAGACACATAATCATTTTGGCTACTTTGAGAATGGTTATGATTACATCATATATTTCAATTGATTAGGAAAAATTAATGAACCACCGATATTTTCAAATAATCCTAGTGTTCTTAAACTCGTGTGAGCAACCTATAATTTCTCAGTCTGGTAATTAGTGACACGCCAACTAAGGATCATATTTATTTGGGAATTTTAAATATAGAGTATTTATCCAGTGCCAAAGAATAAGTTGCTAAATAATATCAAATCACTACCAAATTTATTTAATTTGAGGCAACTTGAGTGTCCTGTATCATTAATTTCTCTCGAGTGAACTCTGCTAGCTTATCCCTTCATTCTATAAATCAACCTAAAGTTGTCTCATTCTTCACAATGACAATTGTCATTTCAAACATGTCAAGCACTTCAAGTGATGCTACTTTTGAGAAAACGAGTGATTTCCTCTCCATTGAGGGAGTAGAATGAAGTATGGTGAATAGGTTGGTCACAGACCAACTTAAAGATATTTTCCTCATCAACAACGTTGTGGATGAGGGAGTGATTAGGAAGATAATTTGAGCACATTTCTTGGCTCAAGTGCACGTGCACAACTCGAATTTACTAGAGCGCATCCTCTACAACATCATTCACACCTCTAGAAAGCTAGAGTGGGGAGCTAAGGATTTTGACCATGTAGAAGTTGATAAATCCAACTTCACAGAACCCAAGAATCACCTACATGCAAATAACCTATCATGAGAAAGAGATACAAAGAAAAAAGAAAAGGTGCTCTGCAAGCTTCAAGCAGAAAAATGAATTAACTGAATGGAATAATACAAAGAGATCAATCCTTATGAAGGAGGTCAAGAAACCCTAAAGTATATCCTAAAATGGATGCATTTAATAATTAGAATAATTATTAAATGCCTACAAAATGAAAACTAAGTTAATCTTAAGAGAAATATAAAAGGTAACTTAATTAAAATAATTAAGTAAAGAACCTTTTACACTAAGACCCCCCTTAAGATGAACTTAGGGAGTAGCTACAAACTAAATGCATGAAATAAATGCAACTAAAATCTAGAAACAAAACAAGGGTCCCAACAACTAGGCCTGACTAGGTACCCGAATACAACCAAATCTCTATAAAGCAGAGTAAAGGAGAAAACCCAGTGGGAAAAAACTCCTCTCCAAAAAGATATGCTAAAAATAAAGTACAAATGGAATATCTCAAG